>OX463847.1:45450094-45524708 GCA_949825065.1 Odontocerum albicorne | reverse complement strand
TTTACGTCGTCCATTACTATCCACGCAGTGAGACTCTGGAATCAGTTACAAACCATTATAAGACTCGCTCCGTCCTTGGCATGCTTTAAGAAGCGACTGAAAAACCTCTTAATTTCTAGAGTCAGTAAAATAACGTGTTTCATTCCTGATTTTTCTTTTCCTTTCCTCTCCACCATCCTTTCCTTTCCTTTTGATTGATGATATCTCACTTTATATGAAAAATAATGTTCGGGTGATTGTCCGTCTTTGTGGGGTTCGTGGGCATGGGCTCACTTATATGTTTATGGATTTCGTGGGGATGCATAGTCATTTGCTTCATTTACTTTTGTCTGGTTGGCTGGAAGAGATTGCAGCCTGGCAATAAGCCCGCCAGATTGTATTTGCAATAAAAGTGTTAAATAAATAAATAGGTTTTAACCCAATCTATCATCGCCCTATGTATGATTCACTATTTACGGGACATCTGTATATAACGGCCCGGGCGTATGACGCACAAGTAATGACTTCTCGCGCCGCCTCGACATAATATTATAAATAATCTGAGTTATGAGCAAACTGTCATGGATATAAGCATTATTGGAGCATTGTGTGATGCTGGAGCGTTACACACATTCCTGACAAATATAAACATAGGGCAATAAAAACATTCAGAACCTTTTACAGAAATCATTAGTCATTGTTTGATAACATCAATAATAACTCGGCACGTACTGCCAAGTGTTATGATGATAAAAAGGGGTGGAAGCACGACCAAAAGAGTGGGTGAGTAGAAATAAAAACATTACTTAAATTGCCATTTATTTATATAACATACATAATAACCTACGTAAGAACAATCATATAACTTCATACCAGAAGGCATTGAACTGGTTGAATGTTAGAAATATACGCCAAATTCACATACTGTCTCTATTGTGTAATACCCTTAACTGTCCCGCTGTCCTCTCTTATCTAGCTGAAAATGTTCAGCGTCTTTCCAATCATGGATTAGCGCTACGCTCTAACAGAGATTGTTTATTGGCTTTTCCAGTTCACCGCTCCTCTTTCTTTACGTCGTCCTTTACTGTCCATGCAGTGAGACTCTGGAATCAGTTACAAACCAATATAAGACTCGCTCCGTCCTTTGCATGCTTTAACCTGTACACCGCGTTAAAAATCAAATTCCACGAATCCTGTGCGCGGCACAATTTCGACGTTTTTTTAATTTCTAAGTTTATTTATAATTTCCGTATTTTGTTTAGAACCACTTATATTTGATTACACCACCAAGTAAACATGACATTCAAGTAATTTTCTGATAATAAATAATAGTCATTACTCTTAAGGAGACTCATTAAATAAAGGAGATAAACTAAACATTACGTAAAATACACAAAGGAATGCTACAGATCAGAACACAGGCGTTTGTGCTTCCCGCGAGGAACACGTTAAGAAGCGACTGAAAACCCCCTTAATTTCTAGTCAGTAAAATAACGTATTTCATTCCTGATTTTTCTTTTCCTTTCCTCTCCGCCATCCCTTCCTTTCCTTTTGATTGATGATATCTCACTTTATATGAAAAATAATGTTCGGGTGATTGTCCGTCTTTGTGGGGCTCGTGGGCATGTGCTCACGTATATGTTTATGGATTTCGTGGGGATGGATAGTCAGTTGAATGATTTATGCGACCATGTAACTTGCTTAATCTACTTTTGTCTGGTTGGTTGGAAGAGATTGCCGCCTGGAAATAAGTCCGCCAGGTTGTATTTGCAATAAAAGTGGTTAATAAATCAAAATAAAAATAATACAGTGCTGTTTAGAGAGTACTCTCCCCTAGATCTGGATTCGAACCGAATTTCATTGAAATATGAAAAATATAAAAAACAAAATTAAGAATCGAAAACACAATTATTTATTCTTTAAGTTATGACGTCACTATACCCGTCAATTTTCTCACACACTGAAAAACATTTCAGTATTCGGTGTGAGGACGGTTTTTGGTAAATTATCAATAAAAGTAAACATTTATCGGTAAATTAAATTATCAGAGATGGTTAACCTTTCCCTTCCTGTGCTTAAAAAATCCGCGCGTTCCGGTGCTGTGTATTCAATACATATCAATACACGTGTAAAAATGTGCGATTTAAAATCGGAAAAATAAGAATATTCATAGCCAATCGCTTAAATTAATTAAATTTGAAGTCAAAAGTGATAATAATTAAAATTTAATTTCTGAAAATATGAGAAAACATCGGCCGACGTTCACAAAACGGGCAAAGCGACCACTTCAAATGAAAGCCCGTGAGCTACTGAAACGAGCGAACTGAGATTCTTTTTCTTTCGTTCCCATATACCGAAGTAGAGTGAGAGTGAGACGTGACTAGCGTCGCTTCCTCACCCATTGCAGTTTTTTTAGAATGAATATACCTACGTCACACACCGGCACACGTTTGATTGTATTGATGAATTTATTCCCGATTTTTACAAAATATATCTGATGTGGCCGATAAGTGCTAATTATTGTTAATATTATTTTTTCATTCAATGCGTAAATGTATTACGGAGGAATACCTAAAATCTGAAGTCAGTATTAATTATATTTATAGAGATATTAAAGTTTTTAGAAGCAATGTGTACTTGTTACACATCACAGGGCATGAAGGGTTAAGGGATGTAGAACGAATAAATGAAGAAAGACTAAACAAATATATGATACAGTGCAAATGTGAATTATATCGCAAATCGGGAGTAGACGATAATGATGGAAAATGTGCACTTTCTTGAACATTCTATTCAGATGGCTTGTACCGCTTTCATTATTTAACCATATGTTGCGTTAACTTTTGATTTTATAACTTTTTATCACCATTACTTTATAATATAACATAGAGTAGGTATCACGGATATACGAGTATAACATATTTACAGGATGGAACGTATATTTACGGGTGGAAAGACGACGGATCGATGCCTTTTTTTAAAAATGATGAATATATTTTTTTAAATGATGAATAATTATACCCTAACCTTATACTGAGCGGAAAAAGTGCCTGTGTTTGAGGGGAGTAGCACAACGCGGGGTTCGAACCGACGACCTTCCGCACGGAAGTCCAGTGCTTTACCATGCGTGGCCATGCACCTCACCTTTGGAATATGGTGTTGGCGCAGAATGCTCCGAATACCATGGACAGCCATGAGAACAAATGTTCCCATCTTAGCCGGACTCAAAATAAAAGATCGCCTCTCGTCATTGTGTAGGTGACATGTCCTTCAATATTTCGGCCACATCATGAGAAGAGATCCGAATAGCCTGGATAAACTTGCCGTCGTCAGAAGCGTCGAAAAAACGAGATCTATAGCGAGACCCCCAAACCGATGGAGTGACCTTATCAGGACTGCGACGGGATTTTCAATATCGGATGCTCTCCGATCGACCCGGGACAGATCCAGATGAAAGGAGACCATTCAAAAGTTCATGGACGGCTGCCGCTATCTTCAGACACGAGGAACAGGACGACGGAGACGGAATGTCATAGTGACCTCGTTCCTCCCTAGTGCTAATGTACCTAAGGGATTTAGGCTTTATGGGCCCTTAACCCTTCCTGTCCTGTGATGTGTAACTAGTACACATTGCTTCTAAAACCTTTAATATATTGTAATTTATTTTTATCAAACACTGTTTATTTCACTTTTTTGTGACGATATAACCCTACCGGTTTCAAGGCTTTCACCTCATCTTCAGAGGAGCGCAAACAAGACTCCCCTGAAGATGAGGTGAAAGCCTTGAAACCGGTAGGGTTATATCGTCACAAAAAAGTGGAATAAACAGTGTTTGATAAAAATAAATTACAATATCTTTAAACCTCCACAACGTTAATGCCTTAACTATAAACAATTTTAATATATCTATAAATATAATAAATAATGGGTTCACATTTTAGGTATTCCTCCTTAATACATTTACGCATTGAATGAAAAAATAATAGTAATAATAATTAGCGCTTATCGGCCATATTAGATATTTTGTGAAAATCGGGAATAAATTCACCAATACAATCAAACGTGTGCCAGTGTGTGACGTAGGTATATTTATTCTAAAAAACCACTATGGCTGAGGAAGCGACGCTATTCACGTCTCACTCTCACTCTACTTCGGTATTTGGGAACACAAGAAATAGAATCTCAGTTCGCACGCTTCTCTCGTTTAGTAGGTCGGCGGATTTCGGTAGAGGTTGTCGCTTTGCCCGTTTTGTGAGCGTCGGCCTATGTTTTTTTTCATGTTTTAGCAATGAAATTTAAATTATTATCACTTTTGACTTAAGACATACTGTAATCTCTTGAAAGCGATGAGAAAACTTTAATCATAACAGTTTCATATGGTACTCCCAAAATTTGTTTATATAAATGTCCTGTAATCTCTCGAAACCGATGGGAAAGGCGTCCATCAAAACACTAAAATTTACGATAAATACCGTGAGTTGAGTTTTTAATAGCTATTTATGACTGTAATAAATTAAATGGTTGATTATAGCAGAACAAGTACCAAGTCCTGACATATAGTAAAAATATAAATTGATATGACTTTATAGTCACACCAATTTTTTTTTTAAATTTATTCAAAGAAAACAAAACACTTGGTGTGTTCCATACACAATTCAAAATGACATTAAATAATACAATTCTTCAGAGAACGTGAAAGTTGTATGAAAAAAAAATGAAAACAATTGTGTATAATCCAAAAATTAAAATGTCGTTAAATAAAACGCTTCTTTAGTAACGATGCTATAGTAATATGAAAAGGTAAAACATTTATATTTCACATAAAAATATTAAATGAAAAAGTAATATGTTATGGCCTTTTGCAACGAAAACACTTTTAGAATTTCAACGTGTAGTTTTATTTGTATGAAGGTTGAATTACATTGATGTATAATATTAACAGTATTACATAAATAGTAGCAGCTATGACCTTTACAAAGTAGCGGCTTTAAGAATAATGATTCTGCCTCAGATATGACCTCCTATTTAAAGCAAAGATAACTATACCACGACCCTTCAATAGATTAAGAAGGAATTCGTCGAGCATGTTATGTTTGCTCTTTAAGGTCAAATCGATATCGGTGATTTATCCATCGCAGCTTACCCATTTAGTGATATTTAATCTTTATTGATTTGGGCAGACGAGAGGACAACTTAAATATAATGCATTGAAGTTAAATTGACACTTATGTGATAATACGATCTAGTACATGGTTAGTATCGATAAGCTTGACAAGGGTATAATATAACTTATAATATTTATTTGAATGTGGATAAGATAACATCGGTTTTGGTGATTATACCGTGTTACAGATAATGCCAATATTAATAGGTTCTTAGATAAGTGGTTCATTGGTTTGCATAATATATTGAGGGTGAATGAGATAAGAAGATAAGATTAACATGTGCTGGCAGTAGATAGATACATGACAAATACAATTAATTATAAAATATTGTAATAATATGAAGAAATAAAACACTTTATAATAAAACGTTTAATTGTATATAAAACACAAAATATCGTTAAGTAAAACGATTCTTTAGAAAATGCTACGAGTATAGTAATATGAAAAGGTAAAAGATTTGTGTTCCACAAGGAGGTGTCGAAAATGCTCACTTTCGTCTTCTTGATATTCCATTTTGAAGGTTTGTAATCAAATAAAATGATATATGTAACTCAAAAGCAAACACAATATCTAACCGAGGTTCAAATTTCGAATTGCTTTCGGAGAGAATCCAAGTATTCCTCTCTCGCTCTCTTTTATTCAAAATTCAATTCTCGTATTCTTTCTTTGGCGACAGTCGTCGTATGGGTTTTGGCCTATTTATACTATGATTGCAATTAATTAAACTACTTGTACCGACGTCCAAGTTACCAGACTCGGTTATAATTTATTTTTTTAATAAATAAACATTCTTCTGCACCTTCTACTCGAAATGCAATAATATGACAAATGTTAAACAAAAGTTCACCAGTTAAAGGGTGCCTACTCGAGAAGAAACAAGCTTTTTCTTATGATAAACAAAATTCAAACTAATTAAGATAAAGTATTGGGAACATTGTGCATATGTTATCTAGTGTGTAAGGTTATCTCGGACCTGGAGATACAATACTATAGTTATACCATAGAAGGGAAGGGATCGGTTTTATTTTAACTACGAGTCGATAAATTGAAGCTTTCTGATTATTCTAACGCGTCCAATATAATATTTATATTTCTTTCTTTCATATTTAAAATTTAGTTTATCAAATTAAATATTATTTTAGTTGTAATAAATAGTGTCAAATTCGCACTCTGATTTTATACGAAAATCTTTTAGATAAATGACAATTCATTTGATTAATTATTGTACATAAATTCATTTTGATATTTCTCTTCACATCTTAGAAATACGAGTAGGTTTGTGAGTATAGCATAATACGGTTATATAATAATGTATCGGACGTGTGCGGTCGGTCACCCTTGCATGTGTATTGATGTACGAGTAAATCCTTACACTTGATATGTGGTATAATATGAAAATGTTTGATATATATTAGGTCCTTACATATGAAATTGGCGTTTTGCCGTACTGGCAACTTTGATCTCAAATATCTTCTCTTTGGTTAGGAATTCCAAATTAAAATTTATACAACTATTTACTCAAGTATTTGTGTTTCGAAAATTATAATTCATTTGTTTTTTCCTCAATTGTTTTTTTTCTTTGCGTCACTCAGTTTACAAAATGGAAAACTTGAAATATCGCGTTATTTACGAGTACGAGTTCCACCGTGGCACCAGTGCTGCAGAAACGGCTCGAAGGATTAATGATGTGTATGGCAATGGTGCCGCAAAAGAAAAGACAGTGCGTTTTTGGTTCCAACGTTTTCGTTCTGGAAATTTCGACCTGCAGAATAAGCCCCGTGGACGGCCGGAGACCAAAGTTGATAATGAAGAATTGAAGGCTATTGTGGAAGCGGATCCATCGCAAACCACGTCCGAGTTAGCTGCAGGCTGCGGTGTTAGTGATAAAACTGTTTTAATCCACTTGAAGCAAATTGGGAAGGTGAAAAAGCTTGAAAGGTGGGTACCTCACGAATTGAGTGAAGCAAATCAACAAACGCGCGTTGACTGCTGCGTTGCATTACTCAACCGGCACAATAATGAAGGGATTTTGAATCGAATCATTACCTGTGATGAAAAGTGGATCCTGTATGATAATCGGAAGCGCTCATCGCAATGGCTGAACCCTGCCGAACCAGCCAAACCGTGCCCCAAGCGAAAATTGACTCCAAAAAAGTTACTTGTGAGCGTTTGGTGGACTAGTGCTGGTGTCGTTCACTACAGCTTTCTTAAATCTGGCCAGACGATTACGGCAGATGTCTATTGTCAGCAACTGCAAACCATGATGGAAAAGCTAGCTGCTAAACAACCGAGGCTGGTTAATCGCTCTAGGCCACTGCTGCTTCATGATAACGCTAGACCACACACTGCACAACAGACGGCTACCAAATTAGAAGAGCTTCAATTGGAATGTCTAAGACATCCACCGTACTCTCCGGACCTTGCCCCGACAGATTACTATTTTTTTCGATATTTGGATAACTTCTTGCAAGGGAAAAAATTCAACTCCGATGGGGCAGTCCAAACCGACTTCAAAGATTTTATTGATTCCCGTCCGAATGGTTTTTTTAGTAAAGGGATCGATGAACTACCTATGAGATGACAAAAGTGCATAGATAGCAATGGTACATACTTTGATTAAATAAATATATTATATTTAAAAAAAATCAACTTTATGTTCCTCCCAAACAAAACGCCAATTTCATATGTAAGGACCTAATATTTTGTGTATAATTAATGTATGTGTATATACATTGAAAGCCTTGTATTTGTTGATGTAAAAGTATGTTTGTTTGACTCCGATCGTGTTTGCCAAGTGATGAATATCTCGTTCGGAGTCTCGGTCCAATGGTAGGACGCCTTACTCCTTCATCGGATAACTTCTGACTGATATGATATATGGTTGGATATTTTGGTTCCTTTTTTAGGATAGTTTTTTTTTTTATTTTTGATGAATGATTATGAGAAATAATAAGAACGTTAAATACTTATATCACCATCACCATCACCATCAGCCTGTATCTATTTAAATGTGATGATATATAAATAATATTACATACAAATATACATACATTCGTGGGTGTGCGATGTCATACACGGTTATATATATTAAATGGGTGTGAGAGAAAAATAATGGAGGTGAGATGATGGTGAGTAAAATATAAAATGTTGTTTGTAAGTATATGTATATATGGGGAGACGTGTGTGACTTTTTAAAAATATTAATACATATATATGATAAATATGGAAGATACACGATTGCCTTTGGAGGAAGGCTGTCATCTGCCGGTGGAGGTGTGGGTGTAGAGTACGGGAGGGGGGGGGGGGGGGGGGGGGGGCGCGGAGAATAGATTTCGGACGTGGGTGCCTAAATTTGGTGTTCGCGTTGTAGTTTCCTAGAGTTTTTATGACGGGGTTGGGATGTCTGCATATAGAACTGTAAAACCTTTCGGCCAGAGCGCGCATAATACTCTTTTTTTAGAATTCCTTAAAAACGGAACATTGAGAAATTCTTTCGAAATATAAAAATGAATCGAAAAATATTATGAAAGATTAGAAAATCTTTATGTTTTGAATCTAGAATCGGAATATATCTCAAAAAAAAAAATATTTTTAATTTTGGGTGCCCCGAAAATCTATTCATAAAAATGAATGAATATTTTTTTAAATAAAAATAGGCTCTCTCAACCTTTAAAGGAGGCAACTTGTTATTTCGAAAAAAAAGACCGGAAAAAAAAGATTTACTTTCTTTTTTTTATACCGAAAAAAAGATCGAAAAAAATCGGGAAACAAGAGAGCCTAACAAACGGGAAACAAGAGAGCCTAACAAACGGGAAACAAGAGAGCCTAACAAACGGGAAACAAGAGAGCCTAACAAACGGGACACAAGAGAGCCTAACAAACGGGAAACAAGAGAGCCTAACAAACGGGAAACAAGAGAGCCTAACAAACGGGAAACAAGAGAGCCTAACAAACGGGAAACAAGAGAGCCTAACAAACGGGAAACAAGAGAGCCTAACAAACGGAAAACAAGAGAGCCTAACAAACAAGAGAGCCTAACAAACAAGAGAGCCTAACAAACAAGAGAGCCTAACAAACAAGAGAGCCTAACAAACAAGAGAGCCTAACAAACAAGAGAGCCTAACAAACGTTTGATTAGATTTTTGTCGGGAAAGGGACTTACATGTAATATTTCATTGTTGGTGTGTTCTGCTTCGTCGTCTTCTGTGATGTCTTGCTCGAAAAAACAGAATAGTCAGCGGCTGCCTCTGACTACACACCTGGGCTTCCGGAAACACTCCTCCTGATGTGTCTTGGCTGCAACACGGCTACTTTACTGATGACGCCGGACTTCGCTGGTTCCCTCGATGCCACGTTCAACTAAGCTATGTTAGTATTGCTGCTTTACTGACGACAGCTTCCGCGATATCGCGTTCAACTCAGCTATACTCGTTGCCACCTTGACTTCTTAGCATGCAAGATGTGTTGGCCAAACACGTTGCTGATCAAGTTATGAATTGCTTCAGAAGTGGTTGATGTTTTTCCTTACTTCCTGACTTTGTTTTGGAACTTTGATTCCTTCTGGAACTGCTAGTTCCAGAAGGAATCAAAGTTCCAATATCTGTCTCCTTCAAGAACTGCCAGTCCCGGGTTCGTTCGTCTAGTTAAACCGTAGTACTCTTCTTTTCTTGTTTTCTAGTATTCTTCTTTTCTTCCACGCAGAATCAAGTAGTGTTCTTGAAGATTTTTGAAGGTCTTGGGCGTTATGTAGACGATCCCACCGCTCCACTTATCTGCAGTGGATAAGAAGTGAGTCCAGTAATAAATTAAGACAGTGATAAGATAAATAAACGGAAAGTACTATTCTATCGCTTCACTTATCTGCAGGGGATAAGAAGCGAGTACAGTAATAAATTAAGACAGTGATAAGATAAATAAACGGAAAGTACTTTTCTATCACTTCACTTATCTGCAGGGGATAAGAAGCGAGTCCAGTAATAAATTAAGACAGTGATAAGATAAATAAACGGAAAGTACTATTCTATTGCTTCACTTATCTGCAGTGGATAAGAAGCGAGTACAGTAATAAATTAAGACAGTGATAAGATAAATAAACGGAAAGTACTATTCTATTGTTTCACTTATCTGCAGGGGATAAGAAGCGAGTACAGTAATAAATTAAGACAATGATAAGATAAATAAACGGAAAGTACTATTCTATTGTTTCACTTTTCTGCAGGGGATAAGAAGCGAGTACAGTAATAAATTAAGACAGTGATAAGATAAATAAACGGAAAGTACTATTCTATTGTTTCACTTTTCTGCAGGGGATAAGAAGCGAGTACAGTAATAAATTAAGACAGTGATAAGATAAATAAACGGAAAGTACTATTCTATTGTTTCACTTATCTGCAAGGGATAAGAAGCGAGTCCAGTAATAAATGAAGACAGTGATATAATATTCAGTATAAAGAAATGTCTGGTGATAAGATAGGTGACCCTTATAGTATGTTCACTTTATGGACTGAAAAGTAAAATACGAGTATGTGTCCATCACATAACACCACTTTTCTGCAAGGGCTGGAAGCGTATCCAAGAAAAAATTAATACCATGATGAAATATTTAGATTTCGAAATCTCAAATAACTGGCATATACTATACTATTGTTATGTGATGGACACATATCTTACTTTTCAGTCCATAAAGTGAACTTAAGGGTCACCTGTCTTATCACCAGACATTTCTTTATACTGAATATTTTATCACTGTCTTCATTTATTACTGGACTCGCTTCTTATCCCCTGCAGATAAGTGAAGCGATAGAAAAGTACTTTCCGTTTATTTATCTTATCACTGTCCTAATTTATTACTCGACTCGCTTCTTATCCCCTGCAGATAAGTGAAGTGATAGAAAAGTAGTTTCCGTTTATTTATCTTATCACTGTCTTAATTTATTACTGTACTCGCTTCTTATCCCCTGCAGATAAGTGAAGCGATAGAATAGTACTTTCCGTTTATTTATCTTATCACTGTCTTAATTTATTACTGTACTCGCTTCTTATCCCCTGCAGATAAGTGAAGCGATAGGAAAGTACTTTCCGTTTATTTATCTTATCACTGTCCTAATTTATTACTCGACTCGCTTCTTATCCCCTGCAGATAAGTGAAGTGATAGAAAAGTAGTTTCCGTTTATTTATCTTATCACTGTCCTAATTTATTACTCGACTCGCTTCTTATCCCCTGCAGATAAGTGAAGTGATAGAAAAGTAGTTTCCGTTTATTTATCTTATCACTGTCCTAATTTATTACTCGACTCGCTTCTTATCCCCTGCAGATAAGTGAAGTGATAGAAAAGTAGTTTCCGTTTATTTATCTTATCACTGTCCTAATTTATTACTCGACTCGCTTCTTATCCCCTGCAGATAAGTAAAGTGATAGAAAAGTAGTTTCGGTTTATTTATCTTATCACTGTCCTAATTTATTACTCGACTCGCTTCTTATCCCCTGCAGATAAGTGAAGTGATAGAAAAGTAGTTTCCGTTTATTTATCTTATCACTGTCCTAATTTATTACTCGACTCGCTTCTTATCCCCTGTAGATAAGTGAAGTGATAGAAAAGTAGTTTCCGTTTATTTATCTTATCACTGTCCTAATTTATTACTCGACTCGCTTCTTATCCCCTGCAGATAAGTGAAGCGATAGAAAAGTAGTTTCCGTTTATTTATCTTATCATTGTCCTAATTTATTACTGGACTCGCTTCTTATCCCCTGCAGATAAGTGAAGCGATAGAAAAGTACTTTCCGTTTATTTATCTTATCATTGTCCTAATTTATTACTGGACTCGCTTCTTATCCCCTGCAGATAAGTGAAGCGGTAGAAAAGTACTTTCCGTTTATTTATCTTATCATTGTCCTAATTTATTACTGGACTCGCTTCTTATCGCCTGCAGATAAGTGAAGCGATAGAAAAGTAGTTTCCGTTTATTTATCTTATCACTGTCCTAATTTATTACTGGACTCGCTTCTTATCCCCTGCAGATAAGTGAAGCGATAAAAAAGTAGTTTCCGTTTATTTATCTTATCACTGTCTTAATTTATTACTGAACTCGCTTCTTATCCCCTGCAGATAAGTGAAGCGATAGAAAAGTAGTTTCCGTTTATTTATCTTATCACTGTCCTAATTTATTACTGGACTCGCTTCTTATCCCCTGCAGACAAGTGAAGCGATAGAAAAGTAGTTTCCGTTTATTTATCTTATCACTGTCCTAATTTATTACTCGACTCGCTTCTTATCCCCTGCAGATAAGTGAAGTGATAGGAAAATACTTTCCGTTTATTTATCTTATCACTGTCCTAATTTATTACTCGACTCGCTTCTTATCCCCTGCAGATAAGTGAAGCGATAGAAAAGTACTTTCCGTTTATTTATCTTATCATTGTCCTAATTTATTACTGGACTCGCTTCTTATCGCCTGCAGATAAGTGAAGCGATAGAAAAGTAGTTTCCGTTTATTTATCTTATCACTTTCTTAATTTATTACTGGACTCGCTTCTTATCCCCTGCAGATAAGTGAAGCGATAGAAAAGTAGTTTCCGTTTATTTATCTTTTCACTGTCTTAATTTATTACTGGACTCGCTTCTTATCCCCTGCAGATAAGTGAAGCGATAGAAAAGTAGTTTCCGTTTATTTATCTTATCACTGTCCTAATTTATTACTGGGCTCGCTTCTTATCCCCTGCAGATAAGTGAAGCGATAGAAAAGTACTTTCCGTTTATTTATCTTATCATTGTCCTAATTTATTAGTGGACTCGCTTCTTATCCCCTGCAGATAAGTGAAGCTATAGAAAAGTACTTTCCGTTTATTTATCTAAAACGAAATATATGTTATCTGACCACATTTACCCTTTACTCCTGCTCCAACACTCTCAATTAGAAAGAGATGCAGACATCACTTTCACCAGAATGAGTATATTAAGGGTCCATAAGGTTCAAATTAACTAGATACATTATTCTGGGCGAGGAACGAGGTCACTATAGCACTTTACCCGTTGCATTGAAATTACCTCCGTGATATACTAACATGTAATCATTGTAGTCGTCATCTAATTAAGTACTGAAGAAAGTGCGCATTTTCTATCATCACCATCAAACTCCCGAATTCCGACATAACACAATGTTGTTTTTCTAATCTTATAGTTTATGGATTCTGTTGATAAGACAAGACTGGTGACCCTAGGGGTCAATTTATGGACAAAAACAGGATAAGCGTATGTTACTGTTATAACAATAACAAGTAGAATGGAAACAAATATATAATCAAGTCTGCTGCTCTCTAATTTCTGCCTACCCTAACGAGGAGACGTCGTGATGGTAGGTACGAGTATGTATGGTATCTAATCGAAATATGAATTGAAAATCTTATTCAAAACATACATCCAAGTCTATCAATTCCCTCGATTCATTAAGTGATATATCATATTCTCTTAATTACATAATACACGCGGGCACATATACAATTTATACGGCGCCGTTTAGAGTAAACTCTCCTCAAGGGCGCTCTCTAACTTGAGACTCGAACCCATTATTATTACCTAACATATTAAAAATGTTACAAAATAAATAGATAAAAATCGAGTAAAAGGATTAAGGAACGGTTGTTCCTTAAAGGAGAGATGATGAGGATGATTGTTGATAAATAAAATACTCGTCGAAATCGGAATGTGTAAAGAGGAATTTTATTGACAGACGTCGGTATTTATAATATTATTGAATGTGTGCGGGAATACGCGCACGATATATCGCTGTCTCGTCTCTGCGTTTACAATACGATTCTTGTCGCGTGTAGGTATTCATTCTGTTTTGGGAACCGGCGCGAAAGATGTGTTGCTTTCTCGTTTTATTATGGAATGCGCTCTCGATTGACAGCGAGTTGAATGACCGATGCATGGACTTTGTTCATTGCTTGTGTCGGATTGTGAAGCTGTGCAAAGGTCGTCTCGTAGGTTCAGTGACCGCGCATGCGATCGCCACAAGGATATCAAGGTAGGAACTGCGGCCATTAGAGCATTTCCCCGCATATTTATATATTCAGAAAAACATATTAACCCTTCCTTCCCTGTGATGTGTAACTAGTACACATTGCTTTTAAAACTTTAATATCTCTATAAATATAATAAATACTGAGTTCAGATTTTAGGTATTCCTCCGTAATACATTTACGCGTTGAATGAAAAAAAAATATTAATAATAATTAGCACTTATCGGCCACATCAGAGATATTTTGTGAAAATCGGGAATAAATTCACCAATACAATCAAACGTGTGCCAGTGTGTGACGTAGGTATATTCATTCTAAAAACCGCTATGGGTGAGGAAGCGACGCTATTCACGGCTCACTCTCACTTTATTTCGGTATATGGGTACGCAAGAAATAGAATCTCAGTTCGCAGTTGTTTCTCCCTTCGAGGTATAACATACACAGTGTTAGTGTTCCAAGTCCCGTCTCAGTAGCTCGCGGGCATTCATACGAGGTGGTCTCTGTGCCCGTTTTGTGAACGTCGGTCGATGTTTTTTCATGTTTTCAGCAATTACATTTCTATCACTTTTGACTTCAAATTTAATTTATTTAAGCGTTTAGCTATGAATATTCTTATTTTTCCGATTTTAAATCGCTCATTTTTACATGTGTATTGATGAGTATTGAATACACAGCACCGGAACGCCCGATTTTTTTTAGCACCGGGAGGGAAAGATTAAGTAAGAAAATTTACGAAAGGAAGACGATTTATATAGAAGTCTGTAGATCTTCCGATCTGTGATAATAACACATTTGGCCTTAGGTAGAGTGTAGTGTTCATATAGTGTAGTGTTCATAGTATTAGAATGTTTCTCTAAAGCTACGGTTTCCTAAGAAAACGGGCTCTCTCTCTCTCTCTTTGAATAATGGTCGTGAACTCCTATATATGAAGGAGTATACGCCAGTGTCAAGTGATGTCAGCTTCATAGTATCTAGGTAGTACTATTCATATGGGCGACACGGCACATTAAGCAACTCGGCCCAGGACTACTGTTAATATATCTAGTGAGATACTATGGAGTTAAACTATTTTACAACTAAACTACATAGTTTACATATGGGCGACACGGCACATCAAGCAACTCGGCCCAGGACTACTGTTATCTAGTGAGATACTATGGAGTTAAACTATTTTACAACTAAACTACATAGTTTACATATGGGCGACACGGCACATCAAGCAACTCGGCCCAGGACTACTGTTAACATATCTAGTGAGATACTATGGAGTTAAACTATTTTACAACTAAACTACATAGTTGACATATGGGCGACATGGCACATCAAGCAACTCGGCCCAGGACTACTGTTAATATATCTAGTGAGATACTATGGAGTTAAACTATTTTACAACTAAACTACATAGTTTACATATGGGCGACATGGCACATCAAGCAACTCGGCCCAGGACTACTGTTAACATATCTAGTGAGATACTATGGAGTTAAACTATTTTACAACTAAACTACATAGTTTACATATGGGCGACACGGCACATCAAGCAACTCGACCCAGGACTACTGTTATCTAGTGAGATACTATGGAGTTAAACTATTTTACAACTAAACTACATAGTTTACATATGGGCGACATGGCACATCAAGCAACTCGGCCCAGGACTACTGTTAACATATCTAGTGAGATACTATGGAGTTAAACTATTTTACAACTAAACTACATAGTTTACATATGGGCGACATGGCACATCAAGCAACTCGGCCCAGGGCTACTGTTAACATATCTAGTGAGATACTATGGAGTTAAACTATTTTACAACTAAACTACATAGTTTACATATGGGCGACACGGCACATCAAGCAACTCGACCCAGGACTACTGTTATCTAGTGAGATACTATGGACTTAAACTATTTTACAACTAAACTACATAGTTGACATATGGGCGACACGCCACATCAAGCAACTCGGCCCAGGACTACTGTTAATATATCTAGTGAGATACTATGGAGTTAAACTATTTTACAACTAAACTACATAGTTTACATATGGGCGACATGGCACATCAAGCAACTCGGCCCAGGACTACTGTTAACATATCTAGTGAGATACTATGGAGTTAAACTATTTTACAACTAAACTACATAGTTTACATATGGGCGACACGGCACATCAAGCAACTCGGCCCAGGACTACTGTTAACATATCTAGTGAGATACTATGGAGTTAAACTATTTTACAACTAAACTACATAGTTTACATATGGGCGACACGGCACATCAAGCAACTCGACCCAGGACTACTGTTATCTAGTGAGATACTATGGACTTAAACTATTTTACAACTAAACTACATAGTTGACATATGGGCGACACGCCACATCAAGCAACTCGGCCCAGGACTACTGTTAATATATCTAGTGAGATACTATGGAGTTAAACTATTTTACAACTAAACTACATAGTTTACATATGGGCGACATGGCACATCAAGCAACTCGGCCCAGGACTACTGTTAACATATCTAGTGAGATACTATGGAGTTAAACTATTTTACAACTAAACTACATAGTTTACATATGGGCGACACGGCACATCAAGCAACTCGGCCCAGGACTACTGTTAACATATCTAGTGAGATACTATGGAGTTAAACTATTTTACAACTAAACTACATAGTTTACATATGGGCGACATGGCACATCAAGCAACTCGGCCCAGGGCTACTGTTAACATATCTAGTGAGATACTATGGAGTTAAACTATTTTACAACTAAACTACATAGTTTACATATGGGCGACACGGCACATCAAGCAACTCGACCCAGGACTACTGTTATCTAGTGAGATACTATGGACTTAAACTATTTTACAACTAAACTACATAGTTTACATATGGGCGACATGGCACATCAAGCAACTCGGCCCAGGGCTACTGTTAACATATCTAGTGAGATACTATGGAGTTAAACTATTTTACAACTAAACTACATAGTTTACATATGGGCGACACGGCACATCAAGCAACTCGACCCAGGACTACTGTTATCTAGTGAGATACTATGGACTTAAACTATTTTACAACTAAACTACATAGTTTACATATGGGCGACATGGCACATCAAGCAACTCGGCCCAGGACTACTGTTAATATATCTAGTGAGATACTATGGAGTTAAACTATTTTACAACTAAACTACATAGTTTACATATGGGCGACACGGCACATCAAGCAACTCGACCCAGGACTACTGTTATCTAGTGAGATACTATGGACTTAAACTATTTTACAACTAAACTACATAGTTTACATATGGGCGACATGGCACATCAAGCAACTCGGCCCAGGACTACTGTTAATATATCTAGTGAGATACTATGGAGTTAAACTATTTTACAACTAAACTACATAGTTTACATATGGGCGACACGGCACATCAAGCAACTCGGCCCAGGACTACTGTTAACATATCTAGTGAGATACTATGGAGTTAAACTATTTTACAACTAAACTACATAGTTTACATATGGGCGACACGGCACATCAAGCAACTCGGCCCAGGACTACTGTTAACATATCTAGTGAGATACTATGGAGTTAAACTATTTTACAACTAAACTACATAGTTTACATATGGGCGACACGGCACATCAAGCAACTCGACCCAGGACTACTGTTATCTAGTGAGATACTATGGACTTAAACTATTTTACAACTAAACTACATAGTTGACATATGGGCGACACGCCACATCAAGCAACTCGGCCCAGGACTACTGTTAATATATCTAGTGAGATACTATGGAGTTAAACTATTTTACAACTAAACTACATAGTTTACATATGGGCGACATGGCACATCAAGCAACTCGGCCCAGGACTACTGTTAACATATCTAGTGAGATACTATGGAGTTAAACTATTTTACAACTAAACTACATAGTTTACATATGGGCGACATGGCACATCAAGCAACTCGGCCCAGGGCTACTGTTAACATATCTAGTGAGATACTATGGAGTTAAACTATTTTACAACTAAACTACATAGTTAACATATGGGCGACACGGCACATCAAGCAACTCGACCCAGGACTACTGTTATCTAGTGAGATACTATGGACTTAAACTATTTTACAACTAAACTACATAGTTTACATATGGGCGACATGGCACATCAAGCAACTCGGCCCAGGACTACTGTTAATATATCTAGTGAGATACTATGGAGTTAAACTATTTTACAACTAAACTACATAGTTCACATATGGGCGACACGGCACATCAAGCAACTCGGCCCAGGACTACTGTTAATATATCTAGTGAGATACTATGGAGTTAAACTATTTTACAACTAAACTACATAGTTTACATATGGGCGACATGGCACATCAAGCAACTCGGCCCAGGACTACTGTTAATATATCTAGTGAGATACTATGGAGTTAAACTATTTTACAACTAAACTACATAGTTTACATATGGGCGACATGGCACATCAAGCAACTCGGCCCAGGACTACTGTTAACATATCTAGTGAGATACTATGGAGTTAAACTATTTTACAACTAAACTACATAGTTTACATATGGGCGACACGGCACATCAAGCAACTCGACCCAGGACTACTGTTATCTAGTGAGATACTATGGAGTTAAACTATTTTACAACTAAACTACATAGTTTACATATGGGCGACATGGCACATCAAGCAACTCGGCCCAGGACTACTGTTAACATATCTAGTGAGATACTATGGAGTTAAACTATTTTACAACTAAACTACATAGTTTACATATGGGCGACATGACACATCAAGCAACTCGGCCCAGGGCTACTGTTAACATATCTAGTGAGATACTATGGAGTTAAACTATTTTACAACTAAACTACATAGTTTACATATGGGCGACACGGCACATCAAGCAACTCGACCCAGGACTACTGTTATCTAGTGAGATACTATGGACTTAAACTATTTTACAACTAAACTACATAGTTGACATATGGGCGACACGCCACATCAAGCAACTCGGCCCAGGACTACTGTTAATATATCTAGTGAGATACTATGGAGTTAAACTATTTTACAACTAAACTACATAGTTTACATATGGGCGACATGGCACATCAAGCAACTCGGCCCAGGACTACTGTTAACATATCTAGTGAGATACTATGGAGTTAAACTATTTTACAACTAAACTACATAGTTTACATATGGGCGACACGGCACATCAAGCAACTCGGCCCAGGACTACTGTTAACATATCTAGTGAGATACTATGGAGTTAAACTATTTTACAACTAAACTACATAGTTTACATATGGGCGACACGGCACATCAAGCAACTCGACCCAGGACTACTGTTATCTAGTGAGATACTATGGACTTAAACTATTTTACAACTAAACTACATAGTTGACATATGGGCGACACGCCACATCAAGCAACTCGGCCCAGGACTACTGTTAATATATCTAGTGAGATACTATGGAGTTAAACTATTTTACTACTAAACTACATAGTTTACATATGGGCGACATGGCACATCAAGCAACTCGGCCCAGGACTACTGTTAACATATCTAGTGAGATACTATGGAGTTAAACTATTTTACAACTAAACTACATAGTTTACATATGGGCGACACGGCACATCAAGCAACTCGGCCCAGGACTACTGTTAACATATCTAGTGAGATACTATGGAGTTAAACTATTTTACAACTAAACTACATAGTTTACATATGGGCGACATGGCACATCAAGCAACTCGGCCCAGGACTACTGTTAACATATCTAGTGAGATACTATGGAGTTAAACTATTTTACAACTAAACTACATAGTTTACATATGGGCGACACGGCACATCAAGCAACTCGACCCAGGACTACTGTTATCTAGTGAGATACTATGGACTTAAACTATTTTACAACTAAACTACATAGTTTACATATGGGCGACATGGCACATCAAGCAACTCGGCCCAGGACTACTGTTAATATATCTAGTGAGATACTATGGAGTTAAACTATTTTACAACTAAACTACATAGTTTACATATGGGCGACACGGCACATCAAGCAACTCGACCCAGGACTACTGTTATCTAGTGAGATACTATGGACTTAAACTATTTTACAACTAAACTACATAGTTTACATATGGGCGACATGGCACATCAAGCAACTCGGCCCAGGACTACTGTTAATATATCTAGTGAGATACTATGGAGTTAAACTATTTTACAACTAAACTACATAGTTTACATATGGGCGACATGGCACATCAAGCAACTCGGCCCAGGACTACTGTTAACATATCTAGTGAGATACTATGGAGTTAAACTATTTTACAACTAAACTACATAGTTTACATATGGGCGACACGGCACATCAAGCAACTCGGCCCAGGACTACTGTTAACATATCTAGTGAGATACTATGGAGTTAAACTATTTTACAACTAAACTACATAGTTTACATATGGGCGACACGGCACATCAAGCAACTCGACCCAGGACTACTGTTATCTAGTGAGATACTATGGACTTAAACTATTTTACAACTAAACTACATAGTTGACATATGGGCGACACGCCACATCAAGCAACTCGGCCCAGGACTACTGTTAATATATCTAGTGAGATACTATGGAGTTAAACTATTTTACAACTAAACTACATAGTTTACATATGGGCGACATGGCACATCAAGCAACTCGGCCCAGGACTACTGTTAACATATCTAGTGAGATACTATGGACTTAAACTATTTTACAACTAAACTACATAGTTGACATATGGGCGACATGGCACATCAAGCAACTCGGCCCAGGACTACTGTTAATATATCTAGTGAGATACTATGGAGTTAAACTATTTTACAACTAAACTACATAGTTTACATATGGGCGACATGGCACATCAAGCAACTCGGCCCAGGACTACTGTTAACATATCTAGTGAGATACTATGGAGTTAAACTATTTTACAACTAAACTACATAGTTTACATATGGGCGACACGGCACATCAAGCAACTCGACCCAGGACTACTGTTATCTAGTGAGATACTATGGAGTTAAACTATTTTACAACTAAACTACATAGTTTACATATGGGCGACATGGCACATCAAGCAACTCGGCCCAGGACTACTGTTAACATATCTAGTGAGATACTATGGAGTTAAACTATTTTACAACTAAACTACATAGTTTACATATGGGCGACATGGCACATCAAGCAACTCGGCCCAGGGCTACTGTTAACATATCTAGTGAGATACTATGGAGTTAAACTATTTTACAACTAAACTACATAGTTTACATATGGGCGACACGGCACATCAAGCAACTCGACCCAGGACTACTGTTATCTAGTGAGATACTATGGACTTAAACTATTTTACAACTAAACTACATAGTTGACATATGGGCGACACGCCACATCAAGCAACTCGGCCCAGGACTACTGTTAATATATCTAGTGAGATACTATGGAGTTAAACTATTTTACAACTAAACTACATAGTTTACATATGGGCGACATGGCACATCAAGCAACTCGGCCCAGGACTACTGTTAACATATCTAGTGAGATACTATGGAGTTAAACTATTTTACAACTAAACTACATAGTTTACATATGGGCGACACGGCACATCAAGCAACTCGGCCCAGGACTACTGTTAACATATCTAGTGAGATACTATGGAGTTAAACTATTTTACAACTAAACTACATAGTTTACATATGGGCGACACGGCACATCAAGCAACTCGACCCAGGACTACTGTTATCTAGTGAGATACTATGGACTTAAACTATTTTACAACTAAACTACATAGTTGACATATGGGCGACACGCCACATCAAGCAACTCGGCCCAGGACTACTGTTAATATATCTAGTGAGATACTATGGAGTTAAACTATTTTACAACTAAACTACATAGTTTACATATGGGCGACATGGCACATCAAGCAACTCGGCCCAGGACTACTGTTAACATATCTAGTGAGATACTATGGAGTTAAACTATTTTACAACTAAACTACATAGTTTACATATGGGCGACATGGCACATCAAGCAACTCGGCCCAGGGCTACTGTTAACATATCTAGTGAGATACTATGGAGTTAAACTATTTTACAACTAAACTACATAGTTTACATATGGGCGACACGGCACATCAAGCAACTCGACCCAGGACTACTGTTATCTAGTGAGATACTATGGACTTAAACTATTTTACAACTAAACTACATAGTTTACATATGGGCGACATGGCACATCAAGCAACTCGGCCCAGGACTACTGTTAATATATCTAGTGAGATACTATGGAGTTTAACTATTTTACAACTAAACTACATAGTTTACATATGGGCGACACGGCACATCAAGCAACTCGGCCCAGGACTACTGTTAATATATCTAGTGAGATACTATGGAGTTAAACTATTTTACAACTAAACTACATAGTTTACATATGGGCGACATGGCACATCAAGCAACTCGGCCCAGGACTACTGTTAATATATCTAGTGAGATACTATGGAGTTAAACTATTTTACAACTAAACTACATAGTTTACATATGGGCGACATGGCACATCAAGCAACTCGGCCCAGGACTACTGTTAACATATCTAGTGAGATACTATGGAGTTAAACTATTTTACAACTAAACTACATAGTTTACATATGGGCGACACGGCACATCAAGCAACTCGACCCAGGACTACTGTTATCTAGTGAGATACTATGGAGTTAAACTATTTTACAACTAAACTACATAGTTTACATATGGGCGACATGGCACATCAAGCAACTCGGCCCAGGACTACTGTTAACATATCTAGTGAGATACTATGGAGTTAAACTATTTTACAACTAAACTACATAGTTTACATATGGGCGACATGGCACATCAAGCAACTCGGCCCAGGGCTACTGTTAACATATCTAGTGAGATACTATGGAGTTAAACTATTTTACAACTAAACTACATAGTTTACATATGGGCGACACGGCACATCAAGCAACTCGACCCAGGACTACTGTTATCTAGTGAGATACTATGGACTTAAACTATTTTACAACTAAACTACATAGTTGACATATGGGCGACACGCCACATCAAGCAACTCGGCCCAGGACTACTGTTAATATATCTAGTGAGATACTATGGAGTTAAACTATTTTACAACTAAACTACATAGTTTACATATGGGCGACATGGCACATCAAGCAACTCGGCCCAGGACTACTGTTAACATATCTAGTGAGATACTATGGAGTTAAACTATTTTACAACTAAACTACATAGTTTACATATGGGCGACACGGCACATCAAGCAACTCGGCCCAGGACTACTGTTAACATATCTAGTGAGATACTATGGAGTTAAACTATTTTACAACTAAACTACATAGTTTACATATGGGCGACACGGCACATCAAGCAACTCGACCCAGGACTACTGTTATCTAGTGAGATACTATGGACTTAAACTATTTTACAACTAAACTACATAGTTGACATATGGGCGACACGCCACATCAAGCAACTCGGCCCAGGACTACTGTTAATATATCTAGTGAGATACTATGGAGTTAAACTATTTTACAACTAAACTACATAGTTTACATATGGGCGACATGGCACATCAAGCAACTCGGCCCAGGACTACTGTTAACATATCTAGTGAGATACTATGGAGTTAAACTATTTTACAACTAAACTACATAGTTTACATATGGGCGACACGGCACATCAAGCAACTCGGCCCAGGACTACTGTTAACATATCTAGTGAGATACTATGGAGTTAAACTATTTTACAACTAAACTACATAGTTTACATATGGGCGACATGGCACATCAAGCAACTCGGCCCAGGGCTACTGTTAACATATCTAGTGAGATACTATGGAGTTAAACTATTTTACAACTAAACTACATAGTTTACATATGGGCGACACGGCACATCAAGCAACTCGACCCAGGACTACTGTTATCTAGTGAGATACTATGGACTTAAACTATTTTACAACTAAACTACATAGTTTACATATGGGCGACATGGCACATCAAGCAACTCGGCCCAGGACTACTGTTAATATATCTAGTGAGATACTATGGAGTTAAACTATTTTACAACTAAACTACATAGTTTACATATGGGCGACACGGCACATCAAGCAACTCGACCCAGGACTACTGTTATCTAGTGAGATACTATGGACTTAAACTATTTTACAACTAAACTACATAGTTTACATATGGGCGACATGGCACATCAAGCAACTCGGCCCAGGACTACTGTTAATATATCTAGTGAGATACTATGGAGTTAAACTATTTTACAACTAAACTACATAGTTTACATATGGGCGACATGGCACATCAAGCAACTCGGCCCAGGACTACTGTTAACATATCTAGTGAGATACTATGGAGTTAAACTATTTTACAACTAAACTACATAGTTTACATATGGGCGACACGGCACATCAAGCAACTCGGCCCAGGACTACTGTTAACATATCTAGTGAGATACTATGGAGTTAAACTATTTTACAACTAAACTACATAGTTTACATATGGGCGACACGGCACATCAAGCAACTCGACCCAGGACTACTGTTATCTAGTGAGATACTATGGACTTAAACTATTTTACAACTAAACTACATAGTTGACATATGGGCGACACGCCACATCAAGCAACTCGGCCCAGGACTACTGTTAATATATCTAGTGAGATACTATGGAGTTAAACTATTTTACAACTAAACTACATAGTTTACATATGGGCGACATGGCACATCAAGCAACTCGGCCCAGGACTACTGTTAACATATCTAGTGAGATACTATGGAGTTAAACTATTTTACAACTAAACTACATAGTTTACATATGGGCGACATGGCACATCAAGCAACTCGGCCCAGGGCTACTGTTAACATATCTAGTGAGATACTATGGAGTTAAACTATTTTACAACTAAACTACATAGTTTACATATGGGCGACACGGCACATCAAGCAACTCGACCCAGGACTACTGTTATCTAGTGAGATACTATGGACTTAAACTATTTTACAACTAAACTACATAGTTTACATATGGGCGACATGGCACATCAAGCAACTCGGCCCAGGACTACTGTTAATATATCTAGTGAGATACTATGGAGTTAAACTATTTTACAACTAAACTACATAGTTTACATATGGGCGACACGGCACATCAAGCAACTCGGCCCAGGACTACTGTTAATATATCTAGTGAGATACTATGGAGTTAAACTATTTTACAACTAAACTACATAGTTTACATATGGGCGACATGGCACATCAAGCAACTCGGCCCAGGACTACTGTTAATATATCTAGTGAGATACTATGGAGTTAAACTATTTTACAACTAAACTACATAGTTTACATATGGGCGACATGGCACATCAAGCAACTCGGCCCAGGACTACTGTTAACATATCTAGTGAGATACTATGGAGTTAAACTATTTTACAACTAAACTACATAGTTTACATATGGGCGACACGGCACATCAAGCAACTCGACCCAGGACTACTGTTATCTAGTGAGATACTATGGAGTTAAACTATTTTACAACTAAACTACATAGTTTACATATGGGCGACACGGCACATCAAGCAACTCGGCCCAGGACTACTGTTAACATATCTAGTGAGATACTATGGAGTTAAACTATTTTACAACTAAACTACATAGTTTACATATGGGCGACATGGCACATCAAGCAACTCGGCCCAGGGCTACTGTTAACATATCTAGTGAGATACTATGGAGTTAAACTATTTTACAACTAAACTACATAGTTTACATATGGGCGACACGGCACATCAAGCAACTCGACCCAGGACTACTGTTATCTAGTGAGATACTATGGACTTAAACTATTTTACAACTAAACTACATAGTTTACATATGGGCGACATGGCACATCAAGCAACTCGGCCCAGGACTACTGTTAATATATCTAGTGAGATACTATGGAGTTAAACTATTTTACAACTAAACTACATAGTTTACATATGGGCGACATGGCACATCAAGCGACTCGGCCCAGGACTACTGTTAATATATCTAGTGAGATACTATGGAGTTAAACTATTTTACAACTAAACTACATAGTTTACATATGGGCGACATGGCACATCAAGCAACTCGGCCCAGGACTACTGTTAATATATCTAGTGAGATACTATGGAGTTAAACTATTTTACAACTAAACTACATAGTTTACATATGGGCGACATGGCACATCAAGCAACTCGGCCCAGGACTACTGTTAACATATCTAGTGAGATACTATGGAGTTAAACTATTTTACAACTAAACTACATAGTTTACATATGGGCGACACGGCACATCAAGCAACTCGACCCAGGACTACTGTTATCTAGTGAGATACTATGGAGTTAAACTATTTTACAACTAAACTACATAGTTTACATATGGGCGACACGGCACATCAAGCAACTCGGCCCAGGACTACTGTTAACATATCTAGTGAGATACTATGGAGTTAAACTATTTTACAACTAAACTACATAGTTTACATATGGGCGACATGGCACATCAAGCAACTCGGCCCAGGGCTACTGTTAACATATCTAGTGAGATACTATGGAGTTAAACTATTTTACAACTAAACTACATAGTTTACATATGGGCGACACGGCACATCAAGCAACTCGACCCAGGACTACTGTTATCTAGTGAGATACTATGGACTTAAACTATTTTACAACTAAACTACATAGTTTACATATGGGCGACATGGCACATCAAGCAACTCGGCCCAGGACTACTGTTAATATATCTAGTGAGATACTATGGAGTTAAACTATTTTACAACTAAACTACATAGTTTACATATGGGCGACATGGCACATCAAGCAACTCGGCCCAGGGCTACTGTTAACATATCTAGTGAGATACTATGGAGTTAAACTATTTTACAACTAAACTACATAGTTTACATATGGGCGACACGGCACATCAAGCAACTCGACCCAGGACTACTGTTATCTAGTGAGATACTATGGACTTAAACTATTTTACAACTAAACTACATAGTTGACATATGGGCGACACGCCACATCAAGCAACTCGGCCCAGGACTACTGTTAATATATCTAGTGAGATACTATGGAGTTAAACTATTTTACAACTAAACTACATAGTTTACATATGGGCGACATGGCACATCAAGCAACTCGGCCCAGGACTACTGTTATCTAGTGAGATACTATGGAGTTAAACTATTTTACAACTAAACTACATAGTTTACATATGGGCGACATGGCACATCAAGCAACTCGGCCCAGGACTACTGTTATCTAGTGAGATACTATGGAGTTAAACTATTTTACAACTAAACTACATAGTTTACATATGGGCGACATGGCACATCAAGCAACTCGGCCCAGGACTACTGTTATCTAGTGAGATACTATGGAGTTAAACTATTTTACAACTAAACTACATAGTTTACATATGGGCGACATGGCACATCAAGCAACTCGGCCCAGGGCTACTGTTAACATATCTAGTGAGATACTATGGAGTTAAACTATTTTACAACTAAACTACATAGTTTACATATGGGCGACATGGCACATCAAGCAACTCGGCCCAGGACTACTGTTATCTAGTGAGATACTATGGAGTTAAACTATTTTACAACTAAACTACATAGTTTACATATGGGCGACATGGCACATCAAGCAACTCGGCCCAGGACTACTGTTAACATATCTAGTGAGATACTATGGAGTTAAACTATTTTACAACTAAACTACATAGTTTACATATGGGCGACATGGCACATCAAGCAACTCGGCCCAGGGCTACTGTTAACATATCTAGTAAGATACTATGGAGTTAAACTATTTTATAACTAAACTATAGTACATAGTTTACAACTAAATGAATATTTACAATAATATGATAGTTAAATGTATGTGAGCGAGCGAATGATTTAAATTTAATTTCCTATCGATATTTATCATATATATTATACATATAGTTTATTACAGGTTAATTTTGTTTTTGTTAATAAAATGAGTGATGCTATTCAATATGGAATAGCATCACTCATTTTATTAACAGATGTTTGTAATGCTTCCAAGATTGCCAATGCCTCGCCAGTGAATGTAGTTGAAAATTTGGGTAGTTTAATTTTTTTCTTAATATTTAAGCTTTCGTCATATATTGCTATTCCTACATGTTCCTCATTAGCAATCTTGGATGCGTCTGTGTAGAAGACAGTCCAGTCACTCCAATGGGTGTTAATTAAATCATAATTGGCGTGACAATTCGACTTATCAATACCGAGGGATTCAACAATGCGTGGATTTATAATTAAAGCTTGAAACGGGGTGCAGTATAAAGGAGGAATAGGGGTATTTTGGACTGCCACATTCAACGATGAGAATTTACGATAACTTTGTATTAAAGGGGGAGTGTTTTGTTTCTCCAAAATATGTTTGTGGGAATGAGATCTAAAAGTGATTTCAATTTACGCAGAAGGGGGTGGGATGTTGTTTTGTATATATTGAGGAAGTATCGGGTACCTAAGAACTGTCTTCGAAAGCAGAGCGGTGGGTCCACACATTCAACCTGTAGGGTATTTGTCGGCGTAGATTTCATAGCTCCAACTATAATTCGAAGGGCCTGAAATTGAATAAGGTCTAGTTTATGGAGGATATATTTGAAGGTAGGGTCCAATAAGAATGACCCATAATCAAGGTGGCTTCTGATGAGGGCGGTGTATAGAAGTCTCAAAATGGTTGGGTGTGCCCCCCACCAGACTCCTGATACTATGCGATGAATATTTATGTTTTTTTGGCAGGTTGATGTTATGTTTTCAGCGTGATTTTTCCAAGATAACCTGGAGTCGAATGTCATTCCGAGGAATTTGTGTGAACTGTGGTTAAGAATAGGGATATTGTCAATATAAATATTATTGGTAGGCAGTTGTCTTTTCCGCGAGAACACGACAATATAACTTTTGGAGGGGGAAATATCTAATCCATGGTTTTTGAGCCACTTGGAGAGTGAGTGGAGGGAATTGTTTAATATTTTTTTCTGCTATTTTAAAGGATTCATTGGACGTATAAACCACGATACCATCTGCATATTGTAATACGACGGTATTAAGGGGAACCAGGTGAGCAAGATCTGCCGTATAAATGTTATAAAGGAGGGGACTAAAAACTGATCCTTGCGGGAGACCCTTCCAAACTGTTCTTGTGAAAGACACCTCATCCACTGATAGAAAGATGGAGCGTTCTGATAAAAGGTTATATATGAGGTGGGTGATTTTGTTGGGTATTTTTTTGTGTAACATCTTTTGTTTTAAAATATGTAAAATGACATTGTCATAAGCTGAGGAAATATCTAAGAAAGCGGCTATAAGTGGTTTTTGATAAGTAGTTAGACCAGTGTTAGGTAATATTTCCTGGTGTAGGGTAGGGCTTTCACTAAAAAGGAATATGGGATGTTATCCAACCCTGGGGAGGAGTCCTTTAGGTTGGACAAAACCATGTTGAGTTCATTTTCTGTGAAGGGCGCATCTAGATGATGATTATGAGAGGTGAGAAAGTATGTATATGGCACGTCATATTGGGTTGGAGATGAAGAAGGAGCAATTTTATTTAAAAAGGTGTAAACCCAACACTCTGTTGGTATTTTGTGTAAGCGGGTTGAGTAGACGGACTTAAATTTCTTCACATTCTCCCACACTGTCGATATTGGAGTTTCTGGCGAAAGGGTGTGACAAAACCGTATCCATCCATCTTTCTTCTTCTTAGAAAGCAAACGTTTTGTGACGGCTTGTACTTTACGAAAAAAGAGGAAGTTTGTCTCTGTCATGTTATTTTTATAGGATTGGTACACTTTTTTCCGGGATTTAATTGCATTTGAACACTCTTCATCCCACCATGGAGGGGGTTGTGGCTTAAATAAGTGAGGTTTTTAAGGGAGGTCGAGGAGTGAGCCGTCTGGATCATCAACTCCACGAATTTATCATACAGAGTATGGAAATTTTTATGTGTCGGCCATTCTAATTGTTGTATTGAGGCATCGAGGGAGTGGGAGAATTTGTTCCAATTGGCTTTACCGGTGTTAAATTTATTACAAGTGGGGTTAATGAATGGGGAGTGATTATTCATTTAAGAAAATGGCTTTTCATTTTCAAGAATTAAGCTATGAGATATGGAAACAAAATCATTGTTTTCAACTATGAAGTATGAACAAAATGGTCAAAAGGTACAGAAAACAATCTTAACTATAAAAAATATGCGAGTGAAGTCGAATCAGACTCGCAATCTTAATAATCATTAACTTCTGAATATGAAAGCTTGTAGCTATAGCTTCAAACTGTATATGTGATTTGATGATGCTGATACAAAAGAGAATACATAAATCTTTTAAACAATAAAAATCTAACAAAAATGCACTCAATTTTATGCAGTAAAATATGCCATGTAACGTAATATATTAAACAAACAGGAGCAAACTGTACGGCTAATATTAGCCAAAAATAAAGAGTCCTAATATTAGTTACACACATTTCTTGACGTTTAAAAGTAGTCGACTTTGATGATACCATTGAATGTTCCAAACATATACCTTTAATCATACAAATATATCACAACATCGTAAATATAATATAAATACATCATTAAGTATTTTAAAACTATTGTAAATTGGATTAATATATTTTCGCTGAGAAATAGCGTAAAATGTAATATGAAATGTAAATATTTTTTTTCTTTAATTTTGTTTTGGTGTTAAATTGGTTAACTTTCGTCGATTTATTAAATTTCTTAAATTAGAAAGAGTTTGTTATAAAAGTAACCGATTCGAATTAAATCAGTTAAGTTAAAATCAGTTATATAATAATAATTTTTTTTTATACGTTCGGTTATTTAGATGCGTTTGCAGTTAATTAAACTATTTGAACCGATGTATAAGTTATTAGATTCAGTTATAAAAGAATATTTTTGAATAAATAAATATTGTTATCCACATTTGAGTGGAGATAAAATAATATGATAAATGTTATAGAAAAGTTGCCCAGTTAAAGGGTAAAGGGTGAGCCACCGCACCGCATCGACTCGAGAAGAAACAAGCTTCTTATGATAAACAAAATTCAAACCAATTAAGATAAAGTATTGAGAGTATTATCCATATCCATATCCAGTGTGTAAGGTTATCTCGGACCTAGAGATAGTATAGTTATACCATAGAAGGGAAGGGATCGGTTTTATTTTAACTACAATAGATAAATTGAAGTTTTCTGATTATTCTAACGCGGTCTATATAATATTTATATTTCTTTTATTCATATTTAAAATTTAGTTCATCAAATTTTATATATTATATATTATTTGAGTTGTAATAAATGGTGTAAAATTCGCACTCTGATTTTATATGAAATCTTTTGGAAAAATGACAATTAATTTGGTCAATTATATAAATTCATTTGAATATATATCTTCACATCTCAGAAATAGGTTTGTGAGTATAACATAATACGGTTATATAATATTTTAATTTCAAAATATCCAAAATGGTTTAATGTTATAATTTCGTATGATTAAGTATATCATTTTTATAAATCATACATTTTATTCTATTACAATTAATTCAATCAAATTTTATCAAGGCGAAAACTTGAAATAGTTTTTAAGAAAGGAGCAAACAATTCAGCTTCTGAATTATATAATTTTATTTAATAATTTTTTTTATCTCATAAATCAAAGCTTTTAAATGTAATATTATAAATATTATCATAATTCACATTTTTAATGAATTTATTATGTTATATTTCTTAAAATTGAGTGTTGTTTTTTTTAGCAATGCCATGTATAAGTTTACCAAAGAAATATTTCAATCTTGATTGATATATTCATTAATCAATTAAATGTCAATTCATGTCGAATATTAAATTTTTTTTTATGTGATTAATTTTTTGTATTTTATTCACTAATATAATATAAAAGTTTATATATTGTTCGAGTCATTATAGATCGATAATATGAATTCCGTTTCGTAAATAAATTCTTAAAACATTTCCTTTCTATCGAGAGAAGTATAATAAATTTCAATGTGATCAAGTTCAGGGATTAATTACTAATAACCGAAACATGAGTTCTAAAGGATAAAATGCTAAAATTCTATTCTATTAAAATGCAAACAAACTTCTATAATATTTCAGTCAGTTGGTAAATGTCGTTGCCCTCATAACTAAAAGCACCTTTTCGTTTCCGAAATGTAATACTGGGTAAACGATGCTCGTCCCATATGGTTTAATATATTTTTATTTTTTTTATAAGATAAGAAACGTCTCCTTTGACTCGAGAGTTTTTGTTGATCAGCATTCCAACTCACTTAACAATGAATAAGTGACAATCCTCAACCATATGTTCATAAATATCTGTCGATGATAAAACCTACGAATTGAGATGTAAAGCTTCAAGTTCAATATTTATTCTTACTATTCTGTTAATTTAGTCAGTGTTTAAATTGATTTTATTGTTTATAAAACTTTATTATGTTCATGTTAGGAAAATTATTTTTCATGTATAAAAGAGTTAGGTACTTTGATGATTTCATTTTTGTTACAATTTGAAGCTTTCGTTTTTTTTGTGAGATACTTGAGAAATTCGGCTTCTGTAATATTTGATCTCTGTGTGTAAATGTTGTCGTATTCGATCTTTTGGCACTTAAGAAATTGTGTAGTTGAACAATAAAAGTTTGCGATATTGAGCTAGTATTCCCGAAATAAAAGTGTTTAGATAAATGTTTAATCTAAGAGTTGAATTATTATTTTAAATTGTTTACTTGGATTCGAGATTCATCATATACAGACTCGTTTATCTTTTAATGTAATTTTAATAACGTTTAAATGCGAAAATCGTCGCTTAATTTTTCTGAGAACGAGATTTATCTAACCATCGACGTTTCGAACTTTGTTTGATTAAAATTTGGGTAAAGTGGAAACTGAAAGATCATACATATATATTTATAACACGATTTACATATCTATAAAATGTATGCAAAAATGTCAAATAACATTTGAAACAAATATTTTCTATGTAAGGCTTCTCGTCTTATTCTTATTTACATGAATTTAGGCATGTTGCTTATTTGAAAGGGAGAAAAGAAATTATAATGTTATCAAAACCTTTTTTTTAAAGGGTTTCAATAAGATTGAATTTAAATATTTTTATGAGGATATGTTATTTTATAAAAGTGTAAGAATTTTTTATAAAGAATATGTATTTTTTAATTCCTTCAAAAACAAGTGATAAAGATTTTTTTTTTATAAATAGAAATTAATCGAAAATACGATATACACAATTTTTTTTTGTGTTTAGAATAATTAAAGAAGAGTTTTGAAATATATAAAAATGAATTGAAAATATTGTATATTTAATTAATTTTATTTTTATTTTTTAGACTTCCTCAAAAATGAATGTTGAAAAGTACTTTCGAAAAATATTAAGAAAGATTAGAAAATCTTTATGATGAAAAGAATATCCTTGAAATATATAAAAAAAAATTGAAAGTACTGTATACAGGGTGTCCCAAAGGGCAACGCCAAGCCGATATCGAAGAAGAGGCCAGCTTATGAGGGTTCAGAATAAAAAAAAATTTTTTGAAAAAGCCTTATACTTTTCGAGTTATAGGTATTTCTTCGAAAATTGTAAAAGTAGCTACCCTGAGCCGAATGTTTGTATATTGTGACTAAAAATTGCCATATTTTATGATTTTAATGATTGTATCGCAATTCTAGATAGCCCTGCTATTAGTCGGAGTCAGATATAAAAAAAAAAAAAATTGCACGTTTGAAAAAAAAATTGTTTTTGTCCGATCGTAAAAAATAATATCTTTTATCAGCCAACTTTAACTCATCATACTATAAAAATAATGTTCTACGCTAACCTGGCAAGTTACATCAAAAGTTGGCCTGTTTAGTCAGGATTTCAAAATGGTACAATACATATCTACTACTTTTTTAAAAATAATTTTAAAACATTAACTTCTGAAATTAAAGATCGAATTCAAAAATTTTGAGCGAGACAAACGATACGGCGGATGAACGAGTTAGAGAAAGACACCATTTTTGACAGGAACTTGATATTTTATATCAAAAATGGCGACACTAGCTGTATTACTCTAACTAGTGCATCCGCCGTATCGTTTGTCTCGCTCAAAATTTTTGAATTTAATCTTTAATTTCAGAAATTAATGTTTTAAAATTATTTTTAAAAAAGTAGTGGATATGTATTGTACCATTTTGAAATCCTGACTAAACAGGCCAACTTTTAATGTAACTTGCCAGGTTAGCGTAGTACATTATTTTTACAGTATGATGAGTTAAAGTTGGCTGATAAAAAATATTATTTTTTACGATCGGACAAAAACAATTTTTTTTTCAAACGTGCAATTTTTTTGTTTGTTTTATATCTGACTCCGACTAATAGCAGGGCTATCTACGATTGCGATACAGCCATTAAAATAATAAAATATGGCAATTTGTAGTCACAGTATACAAACATTCGGCTCAGGGTAGCTACTTTTACAATTTTCGAAGAAATACCTATAACTCGAAAAGTATAAGGCTTTTTCAAAATTTTTTTTTTAATTCTGAACCCTCATAAGCTGGCCTCTTCCTCGATACCGGCTTGACGCTGCCCTTTGGGACACCCTGTATATAATATTTTTTTTTTTTTTAGTTTTTAGAATTCCTTAAAAAAGGAATGTTGAAAACTACTTTCGAAATATAAAAATATCGAAAACATTATGTATTTATATTTATATATATTATATATTTTTATTTTTTTAGAATGAATTCCTTAAAAAAGGAATGTTGAAAAATACTTTTAAAATATAAAATGAATCGAAAATATTATGTATTTATATCTTTATATATATATATATTTCTTCTGTACGTGTGTAAGTCACTGAACTCCTCCTAAACGGCTGAACTGATTTTGATGATTTTTTTTTGTGTGTTTGAGTGGGTCCCTGAATGGTTTAGATTAACAATTGGATCCGGTAGGTGGCGCTGCAATCGAGTTCTAGGAATTTTTATTTTTTATTTTTTGACGAAACAAATTTTTTTATTTTTTTAAAATTCTTCACATATTAGACCATATAACCCCAAAATTTCATCCCCCCCTCCCCTCCACCAACCTCATATATTTTTAAAATGAACATAATCATAAGTTCATGAATAATTTACTGTTAAACCCTTCTAAGAAAGTCATGAATAATTGACCTTCTGAGAATAATTCATAGTTTTGTTTGTGTACCATAGGTGGCGCTGATGTCGAATTCTGTGGTATTTGACGTACGCATCCAATACATGCGCAAGTCACTTGCGATGAAATTTTTTGTGTGTTTGATGAAATTTTTTGTGTGTTTGAGTGGGTCCCTGAATGGTTTCAATTTACAATTGGACCCGGTAGGTGGCGCTGCAATCGGGTTCTAGGAAAAGTTTTTTTTTATTTTTTGATGAAAATTTATTTTTAATTATTTTAAGATTTTTCGCATATCAGAACATATAACACCAAAATTTCACCCCCCCCCCCCTCTTTCACCAACCTCATTTTTTAAAATGACAAAAATCATAAGTTCATGAATATTTGACCGTTAACCTTCTGAGAAGTTCATGAATAATAGACCTTCTGAGAATTATTCATCGTTATGTTTATGTACCATAGGTGGCGCTGATGTCGAATTCTGTGGTATTTGACGTACGCATCCAATACATGCGCAAGTCACTTGCGTCGTAGCTTCGCGTTGTTTTGACATTTCAATTTCTGTTCGCTGTGTTTCGATATTCCATGTATCACAATTACGTGAATATTGAGTGTATTATTCATCGACAAAACATATTGAAATAACGTTTTAAATCATAAATGACGTGTTATTAAACACATACATTGTGCAAATGTGTAAAGTGCAGTGCTGAAGTGAATATCTTGCATGATCTACAATAAATTTAAATTATATGCATGTGCATTCAATGACAATCAATCTAACCTGCAAATATTTATTTTATGTGTTTATTTGTGTCGATGATTCTATATCATTTACGGAGTGTTAAACGGCTCATTGAAAATAAACAACATGTAAGTTTGTTCAACAAATTATAACATCTATAAAATTCAAATATAAGTTACTTATATTTATGTGTTGTGTGTTTATTAAAGAACAATGCCACGTCTTCGTAGACGAAGAGAAAATATTGGTCGACGTACACAGAATTCACAAATAGTCCACACCCGTCGGTTAAATAGAACGGTAGAAGATCCATTGATGGACAATGCAAATTTAAGGGACCAGGTTGCAAACACACGTGCTAATGAAAGTCAAGAGGAACGAAACGAACGCCTTCGAGCAAATGCAGAGACAAAGACAGGCGCGTCAACGAGCCACTGACGCACACAGAGCTCATGAATGACAGCGCCTGCAAGTGCATCGCGCATTGACACGTGCATCACTTCTCCACCTTGCGTTCGAATATGAGTCGGATATCGACTATTCGTCACATTCACAAATTGTCATCAGCGCTATTGACAAAGAATGCCAACACTGTCAGGCATTCAAATATAAAGGTGAATCGGTCGGTTTATGAAAAAGTTGTACTACCACCATTGAATTTGCCGCCAGAACCATTAAAAACACTATTGGCTGGAGCCACACCTCAATCATAATTGTTTTTGCGTAAAATTCGTAAATTCAATTCTTTCTTCCAAATGACATCATTTGGAGCAACAAAAATCATTCAGAATGAGAATGGTAGCAATTTTTAATCAACGTTTAAGATTCAGGGCCAAGTGTATCATCAAATTGTTTTTTTATCTCAATGCCTGATGCCGATCCAAATTTTTTGCAAATCTACTTCATGGATGATAAGGAGCCACAAATAAACACACGGTGCCAATACAACCACATCGAGCAGATGGAGGAGCAAGAAATTGTGGCGACTTTGTAACCGATTTTGAGAAATCACAACCAGTTGGTCCAGTTGTTCAATTACGTTTCAAACAGGCTGCAAAACGACAACTACATGATCGTCATCAAAGTAGACAAAGTACCATCTAGAGAGCACGCGGGCCAATACAATGCACCAACCGTTAATGACGTTGCAGTTGTTATGGTTATCGACGCATATGTACGTCGAAATATACGGATTCAATACAAAGATAACACGGTGCAGACAATATCGATGTTGACGCTATTAATTTTAAAATACAACAGTCATTGCCTGGCAATGAGATGTCGTTCAAATCGATCGACACTGATGTCGATCCTGACGAAGCAGTCAACTATCCTGTTGAATTATTGAATTCACTGGATTTACCGGGAATGCTACCACATAGCTTGCGATTAAAAATTGGTTCACCAATCATTTTGTTTCGGAATTTAAATGCACCTAAGCTATGCAATGGCACGCGATTGGTCATAAAAAAATCATAGGAAATGTTCTTGAAACTACCATTTTAAACAGCAAGTTTCAATGTGAAGTTATTCTCCTGCCACGGATCCCAATGATCCTTTCAGACTCACCCATTCCAATCAGACGCCTGCAATTTCCAATTCGCTTGGCATTCGCAATGACTATTAATAAGTTACAAGGGCAAACAATGTCCATTTGTGGGTTGGATCTAGAAAATCCATGCTTTTCACATGGCCAATTATATGTTGCGTGCTCTCGCGTTGGTAAACCATCAAGTTTGATTATTTATACACCTCAGGGATTGAAGAAAAACATTGTTCATCAACTCGCATTAAAATAAAAACAAAACAAAATTTATTACTGTTAGTATTACGATTAAACATTTATTTTAATACTTAACTTTTTTTACATTAATAAAAAATATGACTATTATTCAATCACAATGAAAATCGTTAAAATATGCATCGTATATTATTGATAAGGCGTCACATTCCTCTGATACTCGCAGTCCATCTTCGGTGCACATATGGTTCAGAAAACAGAAGAATTATATATAAGTATATAGTTTATCGAAAAAACGTTTGCTGAACCCGCTAATAGCAGGCAATCCAACGTTCGGGCAGGACAACGTCTGCCGGGTCAGCTAGTTTATATATTGTATATATATATATATATATATATATATATATATATATATATATATATATATATATATATATATATATATATATATATATATATATATATATATATATATATATATATATATATATATATATATATATATATATATATATATATATATATATATATATCTGAACTAATATATATATATATATATACGAATATATCATGTGCAAACTAATATATACAATTAGTGATTATCTAGTAAATGTAAATCTCCATACCTAGCTAGACAAAATAAACATGTATCAATATTTTTGTCCAAGAAAATCTACCTCGTCATATAAGTGAAAGCTGGTTTACGTAAAAATCCTCCTAGATTAAATACTGGGTTCGAATCCCAGGACCGGAAATATTAGACAAATAGCCCACATTAAATCAATTAGCAATATATGCAATCTCTTATGCAATACTTGAAAAAAAAAAATATAATAAATAAATAAAGAAGTAGATACGTACACCCAATAAATAACATATTAATAATCCAAATTCTTTTTAAGTAAGAATACGAAATCAAATACGAGCATACTACCTAGACCTGGACCTTTGACGTTTTTTTTTGTCTTTCAAAGGCGACATATTTTTATTTTTTCTGCTGTGCAAAAAAAAAGCCACTTCAAAAATACGTTAAATTTAAAATGCTCTCACACTTTAAAAAGAACTATAAAAATATATCTCTGTGGCCAGTGTACCGCGTCATCTCAGACAGTCCACAAGAAACGAAAATCGCGAATCTTAAATGTGTTAGTGTGGTCTCGATGAATAAATTTAAACAATTAACTCGAATTATGTAGTAAAACGTGCTAGAATCGAACAGAAAAGCAGCGAACAGGGTGAGTCTTTTAAAATTATATACAACTGAACTAATATATATATATATATACGAATATATCATGTGCAAACTAATATATACAATTAGTGATTATCTAGTAAATGTAAATCTCCATACCTAGCTAGACAAAATAAACATGTATCAATATTTTTGTCCAAGAAAATCTACCTCGTCATATAAGTGAAAGCTGGTTTACGTAAAAATCCTCCTAGATTAAATACTGGGTTCGAATCCCAGGACCGGAAATATTAGACAAATAGCCCACATTAAATCAATTAGCAATATATGCAATCTCTTATGCAATACTTGAAAAAAAAAAAAAAAAAAAAAAGAGTATTTAGTCATGCGCACAACGACTCCCCCATACAAAATTGAAGGAAAAAAAAAAAAAAAAAAAAAAGTACAATGTGTGAAATGTTGTATATGCTGTGTCTATCCTCCATTCCACGAAGCTTGCATTTATCAAGTGACACCGAGAGACAGCCGTATGGCACTCTCGGAGATTTAATCATGCGCACAATAATCCCTTTACATACAGACATCGGATCATACACATAAACCATATTTTTGGATACGTGTTTGCCGTCTCAACCCTCCATTCCAAATTCTTACGTTTACCAAAGGGCAACTTTTCGAAACAACTACCGTTGACTGTACGTCACCCTGTTTTCATTTCAACTCTTACATATATTGTATCTGCAGCATGCGGGAATGGTCCGACCCCCTCGAAATAAATTGTTTTCTCTCTATCCCCTAATAAACTAGCCTCTCGTCTAGCTTTCAAAAGGAGCGGAAAAATCTTATATACATGTGTACTAATCCAATTACTTTCTAGACTTCCTTTACTTTGCCAAGTGTGGGAGGTGTCAAAACATTTTTTGCTAGACAAATCACACTAGGCGAAACAAACAAAATGACTGTCTTTATACAAAATCAGGCCTCACCCTCATTCTCCGTATTGACCACGCCATCTGTGTCAGGGGGAAATAATGCGCGGAGGGGATTCTATCCCATACCAAATAACACAGTCAACCCACTACATTCATGCAAACTGTCTGTAGCCACCTTTAACTGCAGATCGCTTCGAGGAGAAGACCGACTACTTACACTGGAAGAAGAACTCACAAAGATCAAATGGGACGTTGTGGGGCTAAGTGAAGTAAGAAGACCGGGAGAAGAACTCATCGAGAGACCAAACGGAAATATCCTATATTACTCAGGAACTAAATCTGGTAAACTTAGTGGGGTAGGGTTTATGGTAAGTAAGAAACTAAAAACGAATATTGTCGGGTTTACAGCAACATCAGACAGAATGGCAATGCTGACAATTAAAATTAATAAAAGATACAACCTTCAAATTATTCAAGTCTACGCACCCACAACAAGCCACAATGACGAAGAAATTGAAAAATTCTACGACGACCTTAGGAATCTTAATGGAAAAAAGAAAAACCACTTTAAAATTATCATGGGAGACTTTAACGCAAAAATTGGACAAACCAGAGAAGATGAAGAGTGCACGGGTAATTTTGGATACGGGGAAAGAAACGAAAGAGGAAACCGAATGATAGAATTTTCGCAAGCGGAAAAAATGTACGTATCAAATACGCTCTTTAAAAAGAGATCACAAAGAAGGTGGACGTGGAGAGGGCCAAATGGCACATTAAACGAAATAGACTACATACTGGTTAATAATAAAAGAATGATCGAAGACTGTAAGGTAATTAACAGATTCAACACGGGAAGTGACCACAGACTTGTACAGTCCACCATCAAAATAAACACAAAAATGGAGAAATATAAACTTATCAAGAGCCAAAAGACAAGAATAAATATAGAAGCACTGCTCTCAAATAAAAGAGAAGAGTTCCGTTACCAAACAAAATGCAAACTCCAAGCTCATACGAGAGAAGGAAACCGAGAAAATATAGAATTATGGAGTGAAACTATAATGGATGAAATAAAAGAAATCGCATTAAATGTGGGGGGGAAACCCCAAAAACCCAGAGACTCAAAAATTTCAGACGACACAAAACAACTCATGACAAAAAGAAGGGACTTCAAAAAAGACGATAGTATACGACAATCAATCGAATATACCGAACTATGCAAAACTGTAAGAAAAAAGGTAAAAGAAGATATAAGGAAATACAACTTAAACCTAATACAAAAGACAATAGAGCAGAACCGTAGCTACAAAAGAACCTCCCAAATGCTAAGTGACGGAAACAAACAAATAACGGCCCTGCTCAAAAAGGATAACAGCAAAACCGAAAATCGGGAAGAAATCATAAGGCGAGTCCACGAATTCTACTCAGAACTATTTCAAGACATTGGAAACACGAGAGATAGACCGAACAACCAAACAAATGAACAGGTTCCTGAAGTTCTTATTAGAGAAGTTGAAAAAACCATAAATAGTATGAAAAACGGAAAATCGGCAGGAGATGACGGCATAACAATAGAAATTCTTAAGGCAGCAGGAGATGAAATATATCCCATCTTAGCAAAAATAATGACACACTGCATTAACAACGGGAAAATTCCCACAAAATGGAATACAGCAAAAGTGATTCTTCTTCATAAGAAAGGGGACAAAAGCGACTTAAAGAACTATAGACCCATCAGTCTCATGCCAATCATTTACAAAGTATTTACAAAAATAATAACAACTAGAATACAAAAACAGCTAGACGATATGCAACCAAGAGAACAAGCTGGATTTAGAAGTGGATATAGTACAATGGACCATATACACACAATGAGGCAAGTAATAGCAACATCGAATGAATATCGAAGACCCCTAAGCATGTGCTTCATAGACTTTGAAAAAGCATTCGACTCTGTAAAACACGAATACATATTTGAAGCACTCAGGAAACAAGGAATACAACCGGCTTATATAAGAATAATACAAAATATCTACCTAGAAGCAAAAGCAGTGGTGCATCTTCCAGAAAAAACAGAGGAAATAACAATTACAAAGGGAGTAAGACAAGGAGACGCGATGTCACCCAAACTCTTTACAGCTATACTAGAAGAAATATTTAAAACCTTAAACTGGGAAGGTATGGGCATAAAGATCGATGGCGAATATCTCTCTAACCTGAGATTCGCAGATGATATCACACTACTAAGCGAAACAAGAGAAGAACTGGAGAAAATGATTCAAGAGCTTAACTTAGCCAGCAATCGAGTGGGCTTAAAAATGAACCTCGCTAAAACCAAAGTAATGTTCAACCAATATACACGTGCATCAACGAGACAAATTAAGATTGGCGACATAGCCTTAGAAGAAGTCCCCCACTATATATATTTAGGACAACAAATATCAGCAGACGGGAATATGATCAATGAAATTAACAGAAGAATAAAAATGGGCTGGAGCGCATTTGGAAGGAACAGTAGAGTTTTCAGGGAAAATCTCCCGTTATGTCTAAAAAGCAAAGTCTTCGATCAATGCATCCTCCCGGTACTCACATACGGCTGTGAAACGTGGACCCTTAACTCAAAAATAATACAGCGCCTCGTCACTACACAAAGAAGCATGGAAAGAAGTATGCTGGGGATAACAAAAAGAGATAGAAAGACAATTACGTGGATAAGAAGCCAAACGAAGGTCACAGACATAATGGAAAGAATACTCAAAAGTCAATGGGAATGGGCAGGACACGTGGTGAGAAGGGAAGACAATAGATGGACTAAAAAGAGCACAGATTGGATACCACGAGAAACAATCAGACCGAGGAGAAGACCTCAAAACAGATGGGACAGACCCTTCGTAAAATTCGCAGGCGTGACCTGGCAAAGAGAGGCGAGAGACCGCAAGATATGGAAATCTTTGAAAAGCGCCTTTACCCAGCAGCGATCAAACCAAGACACAGAAGAACAATAATGATTTAAACCAAACAAAACGACCAACAAGTAAATCTAAACCTGAACCCGACATATTCACAAACTTTTATGCTAATTCATTCGAAAATAAATTACTACTTTAAAATAATATCTATGCTCTCAACAACTGAGGCTACTAATGCATGTACTAATAATTCTTTCTTTCCAGCATTTTAATACCACACCAAGTGTACCAATATGGTTAAAATCGAAGCATTTCATGCTGAGACAAGATCACTAGGTGTCCTCCAAAGCTGTACGGCGGACAGAAAACGGAGGTAGCCACTACCCTAATATGACAAAACCTGGCGGGTTTCACTAAGACAACCGGTGAACAGATGTGAAGCCCAAAATTCAAGTCATAGGGGTGCCCTCACTCAGCAATGGGTAGAAAAAGGGCAGATAAAGATAAAGATATATATATATATATATATATATATATATATATATATATATATATATATATATATATATATATATATATATTTTTTTTAGAATTCCTTAAAAAAGGAATGTTGAAAAATATTTACGAAATATAAAAATAAATCGAAAAATATTATGAAAGATTAGAAAATCTTTATGTTTTGATTCTAGAATCGGAATATATCTCAAAAGAAATATATTATGTTTAATTTTGGGCGTCCCGAAAATCTATTCATAAAAATGAATGGTTATATTTTTAATAAAAATAGGCTCTCTCAACCTTTAAAGGATATGTTTTTTACAGACCTTTAAAGGAGGCAACTTTTTATTTCGAAAAAAAAAAGACCGGAAAAAAAATGATTTACTTTCTTTTTTTTAAACCGAAAAAAAGAACGAAAAAAATCGGGTAACAAGAGTGCCTTACAAACGTTTGATTAAATTTTTGACGGGAAAGGGACTTACATGTAATATTTCATTGTCGATGTGTCCTGTTTCGTCGTCGTCTATGATGTCTTCCTCGAAAAAAAAACAGGATAGTCAGCGGCTGCCTCTGACTGCACACCTGGGCTGCCGGAGACACTCCTCCTGATGTGTGTTGGATGCAACACGGCTACTTTACTGATGACGCCGGACCTCGCTGGTTCCCTCGATGTCACGTTCAACTCAGCTGTGTTAGTATTGCTGCTTTACTGATGACAGCTTCCTCGATATCATGTTCAACTCAGATATTGCTTTACTGATGATACCTCCCTCGATGTCACGTTCAACTCAGCTGTGTTAGTATTGCTGCTTTACTGATGACAGCTTCCTCGATATCATGTTCAACTCAGATATTGCTTTACTGATGATACCTCCCTCGATGTCACGTTCAACTCAGCTGTGTTAGTATTGCTGCTTTACTGATGACAGCTTCCTCGATATCATGTTCAACTCAGATATTGCTATACTGATGATACCTCCCTCGATGTCACGTTCAACTCAGCTGTGTTAGTATTGCTGCTTTACTGATGACAGCTTCCTCGATATCATGTTCAACTCAGATATTGCTTTACTAATGATACCTCCCTCGATGTCACGTTCAACTCAGCTGTGTTAGTATTGCTGCTTTACTGATGACACCTTCCTCGATATCATGTTCAACTCAGATATTGCTTTACTGATGATACCTCCCTCGATGTCACGTTCAACTCAGCTGCTGCTGCTTTACTGATGACGCTGCCACGTTCAACTCAGCTACACTCGTTGTCACCTTGACTTGTTAGCAGGCAAGATGTGTTGGCCAAACACGTTGCTGCTCAAGTCATGAATTGCTTCAGAAGTGGTTGATGTTCTTCCTTACTTCCTGACTTTGTTTTGGAACTTTGATTCCTTCTGGACGTCTCCTTCAAGAACTGCCAGTCCCAGGTTCGTTCGTCTAGTTTAAACCGTAGTACGGACCGTCAATATGCTTCTCCAAACCGTTAAGATGATTCTTCTTTCTTCTTTTCTTCCTTCCAGAATCAGATGGTGTTCTTGAAGATTTTAGAAGGTCTTGGCGAAATGTAGACTATCCCACCGCTGCCACCAATTTGTTATGTCAGAATTCGGGAGTTTGATGGTGATGATGGAAAATGCGCACTTTCTTCAGCATTTTATTAGATGACGATTACAATGATTACATGTTAGTGTATCACGGAGATAATTTCAATGGGTAAAGTGCACTTATCTGCAGGGGATAAGAAGCGATTCCAGTAATAAATTAAGACAGTGATAAAATATTCGGTATAAAGAAATGTCTGGTGATAAGACAGGTGACCCTTAAGTTCACTTTATGGACTGAAAAGTAAGATATGTGTCCATCACATAACACGTATTATCATACCAATTATATTTATTTAACAATTACTAAAAATACAAGTCAACGTGCAAGCGAAAAAATCCTATATTTAATATTTTTGCATGGCGAATTTCTAGAAATTTGACATATTGTTTGCGGCCCGGCGGAAAGTCTCTGCGGGCCGGCACCGGGCCGCGGACCACCGTTTGGGGAACACTGGTTTAGACGACCTCGGCAACACGTGTTGAAGGGACAACATATACGAGACCTACAGGGTCTGACTAACGAGTCGACACGGCCAATTCCGAGAATTTAGGGCACTATCCTGACTGACCCAAAACACTATCACGTCACAACGGGAATATATCGGCACTGTGTTAGATGTTTATAACATGAAAGTTTTTTAAAAACAAAATGATTTTTTTACCTTATTAACGTATTAGCAGATAAGTAAAATTGACACGGCTGAGTTACACTTATAAGAAACTGTAGTAAGTACAAAAATATCTAATTAATATTATGATATTAATAGAGATACTTCAATTTAGGAGCGGAGACTAAAGGAATGTTTTTTTTATATTTTTGAAAATGTCTTTCCGATGTCTGAATTATTAATATTTGCTGAAAGAGGAGCCGCGGAATTAGAGTAATTAGAATTGAAAGAAGCGTTATGTCAGAATTCGGGAGTTTGATGGTGATGATAGAAAATGCGCACTTTCTTCAGCATTTTATTAGATGACGATTACAATGATTACATGTTAGTGTATCACGGAGGTAATTTCAATGGGTAAAGTGCTATAGTGACCTCGTTCCTCGCACACAAAAATGTATCTAGTTAATTTGAGCCTTATGGACCCTTAATATACTCATTCTGGTGAAAGTGATGTCTGCATCTCTTTCTAATTGAGAGTGTAGGAGCAGGAGCAAAGGGAAAATGTGGTCAGATAATATATATTATGGAAACTACTTTTCTAAGTGATAAAATATTCGGTATAAAGAAATGTCTGGTGATAAGACAGGTGACCCTTAAGTTCACTTTATGGACTGAAAAGTAAGATACGAGTATGTGTCCATCACATGACACCCCTACAGCTGACTTGAAATTATACTCTCAATTATATGATTTCAACCAAATTATCTGTAGTACAATAATTTTGAGGTCACTATAAGCGCTTAGTACAAAGTTATATTTGATCTTAATTGTAGTGCTTATATAATATTTGTTTACAGTATAACAGTATAAAAGTAAAATAACAAGCATAAACTAAATGTTACGCTTCAAGTAGCGTGTTCGTGTTGTAGGTATACATGAGTTATATATTTTGATTAAATGCTTCACAATGATCTTAGAAAAGTTGGAGACTTACTAATTAATGTACATGAAATGGCACAATATGATTATTTTCAAATGTATAGTAACAAAGAAAAAATACATTTTTTTTGTGCATCATAAATATATAAATGAATGTGACTTTATAGTTACATCATTTTTTTTAAATTTTTTTAGTTTATCAAAGAAAATAAAACACATAAAAAAAGACAAGATGACATTAAGTAATATAATTCTTCAGATAACGTTAAAGTTGTATGAAAAAAAAGACAAGGACTGTGTATTATCCAAAAATTAAAATGTCCTTAAAATAAAAATGTTATAGTGACATGAAAAAGTTAAACATTTGTGTTTCATATCAAAATATAAAATTTCGTTAAGTAAAACGGTTCTTTAAGAAATGCTATAGGAATGTGAAAAGGTAAAACATTTATGTTTCACATAAAATATAAATTCTTGATTATTCTGATTTTATGCTATCCGGACCATTTTCATCCCCAATAAGTCTGAATAATTAAAGTTCTACTGTAGTTTTTGTTCCAGTCGTGTGAAATTTTGCATCCTCTATAGTTGTCAGGAATCGTCGATATCGTGTTGACGTATGGCCCGTCACTCGGTCGTGTTATTAGCTCTGATCTCGCGATTTGTTATTGTGACTGTTACCTCATTAAAAATAAGACTTTTTTCAAACAAATCATACTCCAGTAAACATTAATTAGGTAAATAATAATTCTGTGTTATTGTTTTAAAGTGTTTGTTCTTGAAACGTAATTCGAATTCGTTTTTTCGAAATAAAAAGTTGCCTCCTTTAAAGGTCTGTAAAAAACATATCCTTTAAAGGTTGAGAGAGCCTATTTTTATAAAAAAATAAATAATAATCATTCATTTTTATGAATAGATTTTCGGGGCACCCAAAGTTAAACATAATATATTTCTTTTGAGATATATTCCGATTCTAGAATCAAAACATAAAGATTTTCTAATCTTTCATAATATTTTTCGATTTATTTTTATATTTCGAAAGTATTTTTCAACATTCCTTTTTTAAGGAATTCTAAAAACTAAAAAAAAAAAAAAATATATTGCATATACAATATTTTCAATTCATTTTAATATATTTCAAGGATATTCTTTTTTATCATAAAGATTTTCTAATCTTTCATAATAATTTTCGATTTATTTTTGTCTTTCGAAAGAATTTCCTCAATGTTCCTTTTCTTAAGGAATTCTAAAAAAAAAAAAAAAAAGAATATATATATGAATTCTATTTTCTATTAATTTGTATACATATTAAAATATTATTATATCATTCATGTTCGAAGGTATTCAAAAGGAAATATATTTATATTTCATAATATTTTCGATTCGCTTTTATTTATTTCAAAAGTATTGTATTCTTTTACAATCCCATATGCGAAGGCAAAAAATAAATATATTTATACATATTATCATATTTTCAATTAATTTTTATATATTTCAAAACTCTTAATTATTCCTTTTTGAAAATATTCTAAACAAAAAAAATTGTGTATATCGTATTTTCGATTAATTTTTATTTATAAAAAAAAAAAATCTTTATCACTCGTTTTTGAAAGAATTAAAAAATATATATTCTTTATAAAAAAATCTTACACTTTTATAAAATAACATATCCTCATAAAAATATTTAAATTCAATCTTATTGAAACCCTTTAAAAGGTTTTGATAACATTTTAATTTCTTTTCTCTCTTTCAAATAAGCAACATGCCTAAATTCGTTTGAATAAGACGAGAAGCCTTATATGGTATAGGAAATATTTATTTCAAGTTTTGTTTGATATTTTTGCACATTGTATTTAAAAGATGTGCAAATCATAATAAATAACTATGTGTGATCTTTCAATTCCAATTGTTTCCACATTTTACCCAACTTTTAATCAAACTAACATAAGTTCGAAATGTCGATTGTTAGATTGATCTTGTTCTCAGAAAAATTAAGCGACGATTTGCGCATTTGAACGTTATTAAAATTATATTAAAAGATAAACGAGTTTATCTATAATGAATCTCGAATCCAAGTAAACAATTAAAAATAATAATGCAACTCTTAGATTAAACATTTATCTAAACACTTTTATTTCTCGAATACTAGCTCAATATCGCAAACTTTTATTGTTCGACTACACAATTTCTTTAGTGCCAAGATATTGAATACGACAACATTTACACACAGAGATCAAATATTACAGAAGTCGAATTTCTCAAGAACCTCACAAAAAAAATGAAAACTTCAAATTGTAACAAAAATTAAATCATCAAAATAACCCTTTTATACATGAAGAATAATTCTCCTAACATGAACATAATAAAGTTTTATAAACAATAAAATCAATTTAAACACTGGCTAAATTAACATCATAGTTAGATTAAATATTGAACTTGTACATCTAGATTCGTAAGTTTTATCATCAACAGATATTTATGAACTTAATCATATGGTTGAGGATTGTCACTTATTCAATGTTAAATGAGTGGGACTGCTGATCAACAAAAACTCTCAAGTCAAAGGAGACGTTTCTTATCTCATAAAAAAAATAAAATATATTAAACTATATGTGAGGAGCATCGTTTACCCAGTATTACATTTCGGTTATCTTCAATCAGCTGATATTTATCCCGTGAATAAAAAAAAGGTGCCTTTAGTTATGAGGGCAACGACATTTACCAACTGACTGAAATATTATAGAAGTTTGTTTGCATTTTAATAGAATTTTAGCATTTTATCCTTTAGAACTCGTGTTTCGGTTATTAGTAATTCCTGAACTTGATCACATTGAAAATTTATTATACTTCTCTCGATAGAAAGGAAATGTTTTAAGAATTTATTTACGAAACGGAATTCATATTATCGATCTATAATGACTCGAACAATATGTCAACTTTTATATTATATTAGAGAATAAAATACAAAAAATTATTCACATAAAAAAAAAAATTTAATATTCGACATGAATTGACATTTAATAGATTTATGAATATATCAATCAATATTGAAATGTTTCTTTAGTAAACTTACACATGGCATTGCTAAAAAAAAAAAACATTGTAAATTAATTAAAAATGTTAATTATGATGATATTAATAATATTATTCAAACATTTAATTACTTTGATTTATGAGATTAAAAAAAAAAAAAATTATAAAATTGGGAAGCTGAATTGTTGCTCCTTTCTTAAAAACTATTTCAAGTTTTCGCCTTGATAAAATTCAAATTTGATTGAATTAATTGTGATAGAATAAAATGTATGATTTATAAAATTGATAAACTTAATCATACGAAATTATAACTTTAAACCATTTTGGATATTTTGAAATTAAAATATTATATAACCGTATTATGTTATACTCACAAACGTATTTCTGAGATGTGAAGATAAATATTCAAATGAATATATATAATTGACCAAATTAATTGTCATTTTTCCGAAAGATTTCATATAATTGTCATTTTTCCAAAAGATTTCATATAAAATCAGAGTGCGAATTTGACACCATTTATTACAACTCAAATAATATATAATATTTGATAAACTAAATTTTAAATATGAATAAAAGAAATATAAATATAATATTGGACGCGTTAGAATAATCAGAAAGCTTCAATTTATCTATTGTAGTTAAAATAAAACCGATCCCTTCCCTTCTATGGTATAACTACACTATCTCCAGGTCCGAGATAACCTTACACACTGGATATGGATATGGATAATACTCTCAATACTTTATCTTAATTGGTTTGAATTTTGTTTATCATAGGAAAAAGCTTGTTTCTTCTCGAGTTGGTGCGGTGCGGTGCGGTGGCTCACCCTTTCACTTTAACTGGTCAACTTTTTCTTTAACATTTATCATATTGTTTTATTTCCACTCAAATGTGGATAAGAATGTTTATTTATTCAAAAATATTATTTTGTAACTGAATCTAATCACTTATGCGTCGGTTCAAATAGTTTAATTAACTGCAAACGCATATAAATAACCGAACGTATAAAAAAATGATTATATAACTGATTTTAACTTAACTGATTTAATTCGAATCAGTTACTTTTATAACAAACTCTTTCTAATTTAAGAAATTTAATAAGTCGACGAAAGTTAACAAATTTAATACCAAAACAAAATTAAATAAAAAAAAAAAAAAAATACATTTCATATTACATTTTACGCTATTTCTTAGCGAAAAGATATTAATCCAATTTACAATAGTTTTAAAATACTGTATGATATATTTATATTATATTTACGATGTTGTGATATATTTGTATAAAAAAAATATATATATCTTTGAAACATTCAATAGTATCATCAAAGTCGACTACTTTTAAATGTAAACAAGTATGTGTAACTCATATTAAAAGATTCTTTAATTTAGGCTAATATTAGCCTTACAGTTTGCTCCTGTTTGTTTAATACTTTGCATGGCATATTTTACTGCATAAAAATTGAATGCATTTTTGTTAGATATTTATTGTTTAAAAGATTTATTCTCTTTTGTATCAGCATCATCAAATCACACATACAGTTTGAAGATGTCGCTACAAGCTTTCATATTCAGAAGTTAATGATTATTAAGATTGCGAGTCTGATTCGACTTCACTCGCATATATTTTATAGTTAAGATTGTTTTCTATACCTTTTGACCATTTTGTTCATACTTCATAGTTGAAAACAATAATTTGGTTTCCATATATCATAGCTTAATTCTTGAAAATGAAAAGCCATTTTCTTTAATGAATAATTAAATATTTTCTGAATAATTGTTTTATTTTTATAAAAGAAATTATATTTTAAAGGAAACCTGGACATTCTACAAGAAATGCACTCTATATATATTGTCACAATATGTTTTTCCTTAATTTGGTGAAATTTAAATTCAATATATCTCAATTTTTAGTTTATTAATTAATCGCTACGCTCTCCTGTCCAGTAAGACAAGGAAGATATCGATAAGATAATAATACTCGTACATCCCTTTATCAAAGAACACAAAGTTTATTCTATTATATTGGATAACTTTTAGATTACCGATGGAATTTTATATATTCTAAAGACTTAAAAATGTTTTATTTAACTTATGTTCATTTTACATTTTCCAAAGAATCCTATTATTTTATGTCAATTTATATTTGTATAAATCACGCAAATGATTTATTTGCTTTAAATTACCTTATGTGTTATTTGCTTTCAAATACTTTTTAAATTTTCAAAAAAAAAAAAATATATAGTACTTTTATCATTCTATATTTTTATAAAATATGCAAATGATTTATTTGCTCCAAATTACCTTATGTTTTTATTTCTTCATATTATTATAACATTTTCTAAATAATTGTATTCCTTATCATTTTATATTTTATGTGAAACACAAATGTTTTACCTTTTCATATTCGTAGCATTTTCTAAATAATCGTTTTGCTTAACGACATTTTGTATTTTATATAATACGTAAGTGTTATATTTCTTCATATTATTATAATATTTCCTAAATAATTGTATTACTTTAACATTTTATATTTTTATGTGAAACACAAATGTTTTACTTTTTCATGTTACTATAACATTTTTTAAAGAATCATTTTTTATTTAACGACATTTTAATTTTTGGATACTACACAGTCCTTATCTTTTTTTTATATAATTTTAACGTTATCTGAAGAATTATATTATTTAATGTCATCTTGTATTTTTTATGTGTTTTATTTTCTTTGAATAAAAAAAAAAAATTTTATGTGACTGTAACGATGGTCGCTATCAGTGTAGCACGTGTCCTATTAGGACGTGCTGATGATCTTGATATCGACATCGTTATCTTCGTTTTCGCTGAATCTGCGTTACTTCTCGTACAGAATCATCAATATAGCGAATTGCTTATTTCTATAAGTCATGATGATCTTGATTTGTTGTCAATAAATATGGACTCAGGAATGCGGATATAAATCGATAAGTGGACAGCAGGTAAATAAATAACAAAGTCTTGACAGTTGACTGAATGACAATACGAATATATGTTTATTTATCGGAGCGCCGGTCTTTTATACAAATGGGTGAACCAGTTCGCGTTACATGCTCCGTCTCGCTCTGGCACGTAAATTGGCGGTAGGTTAATTATTTATATTTGGAGATGACTGGACAAATCGCGGGTACTATAAAAATAGTAAACATTGTCGCCGTTCTTGACGTTTAGCTATCTATGAATACTTGATCGGTCAATGACCCTGTATGTTTATGATCAACAATAATTAATTTAATTTATTTGTGTTTTAACAATTCACTCGTTATTTTGACAATTCATTTAGGTAGGTATACAGGCAGGTACATAGCTCCCTTCCTAGTGAACGCAGAGGGCGCGTGCCTTGCGTGAACGATAGGTTCCGGTGCATCTGACGTCGGGCTGGTCGTCCGTTCCCCGTGTCGAAGTAGGTACGTGGATAACAACAGCGCGTGGCGTTTTTTCCCAGATCTGTCGGTCAGATGGGTGATGCGGAAACAGGGGGTAGGCTTGGTCGTCTCTCACTAGATTTGAATTGTCTGCGGTGCTTGGTTGGTCGTTGCGTTGATCGTCGATGATTGGTTGTGTGGATCAAGTTGCAGATGGCGTCCGCGGTGGAAGGTGGATCTGCAATTACTTGATGATGGTGGAGATGGTGTAGATCAAGTTGCAGATGGCGTCCGATGAGGAGGGTTGATCTGCGGTGGCTTGATGATGATGATAGTGATGCAGATCAAGTTGCAGATGGCTTCCGATGTGGAAGGTTGATCTGCGATGGCTTGATGATGATAGTGATGATGTAGTCTGCGGTGCTCGTTGCTGCAGCGTGGTTGTAGCATGGTTGTAGCGTGGTTGTATCGTGGTTGTAGCGTGGTTGTAGCGACGTTGTAGCGATGCTTGTCTGCTCCAGCGTTTTGTCGGTCAGTAGTTCGTCGAGGGAGGCAATCCTGTAAATCGTGTGGCTGATCGCCAGGACTGACCTCACATGAGCTGACGTCGGGCTCGTCCCAATCATATGTAGTGTTGTATCTGAGTGACGGCTCTGCTGTCCTTGCTGACGGCGTGCTTGGCCAGTTCGCCAGGGAGTAGAATCTTGACGGTTGTCTGGATCTCTCTGCTGGTGATGATGCTCATCTTGTTGTAGTGGGCGAGGCGGTTGGCGTTGGCGGCGGTGCGTTCGAAAATCTCGTTGACGAAATTGTTCATGATGCTCATCGCGTTGCTGCTGATGCCGGTGTCGAGTTGCAATTGTTTTGGCATTGCTGTCGAGTCGGCGATATTCGATATAGTCGAGGTATGTATTTGTAGCGATGTTCAGTTTTCGTGCGGTTCGGTATTCGTGCGGGTTCAGTTTTCGTGCGGGTTCAGTTTTCGTGCGGGCTCAATTTAGCGATGTTCGATTTTCGTTCGGGTTCACCAATGTGGCGATGACCAATGTGGCGATGTTCGGTTTTCGTTCGGAGTCACCAATGTAACGGTGGTGTAGTTCGTCGATGTACGTGTTCGGTTTTCTTTCGGGGTTCAGCAATGTAACGATGGTGTAGTTCGTCGATGTACGTGTTCTGTTTTCTTTCGGGGTCACCAATGTAACGATGGTCGCTATCAGTGTAGCACGTGTCCTATTAGGACGTGCTGATGATCTTGATATCGACATCGTTATCTTCGTTTTCGCTGAATCTGCGTTACTTCTCGTACAGAATCATCAATATAGCGAATTGCTTATTTCTATAAGTCATGATGATCTTGATTTGTTGTCAACAAATATGGACTCAGGAATGCGGATATAAATCGATAAGTGGACAGCAGGTAAATAAATAACAAAGTCTTGACAGTTGACTGAATGACAATACGAATATATGTTTATTTATCGGAGCGCCGGTCTTTTATACAAATGGGTGAACCAGTTCGCGTTACATGCTCCGTCTCGCTCTGGCACGTAAATTGGCGGTAGGTTAATTATTTATATTTGGAGATGACTGGACAAATCGCGGGTACTATAAAAATAGTAAACATTGTCGCCGTTCTTGACGTGTAGCTATCTATGAATACTTGATCGGTCAATGACCCTGTATGTTTATGATCAACAATAATTAATTTAATTTATTTGTGTTTTAACAATTCACTCGTTATTTTGACAATTCATTTAGGTAGGTATACAGGCAGGTACATAACTATAAAGTCACATTCATTTATATATTTATGATGCAATAAAAATTGTATTTTTTCTTTATTACTATACATTTGAAAATAATTATATTATGCCATTTCATGTACATTAATTAGTAAGTCTCCAACTTTTCTAAGATCATTGTGAAGCATTTAATCAAAATATATAACTCATGTATATCTACAACACGCTACTTGAAGCGTAACATTTAGTTTATGTTTGTTATTTTACTATTATACTTTTATACTGTTAACAATATTATATAAGCACTACAATTAAGATGAAATGTAACTTTGTACAAAGCGCTTGTAGTGACCACAAAATTACTAGAGACAATTTGGTTGAAATCATACAATTTAGAGTATAATTTCAAGTCAGCTGTAGGGGTGTTATGTGATGGACACATATCTTACTTTTCAGTCCATAAAGTGAACTTAAGGGTCACCTGTCTTATCACCAGACATTCCTTTATACCGAATATTTTATCACTGTCTTAATTTATTACTGGAATCGCTTCTTATCCCCTGCAGATAAGTGAAGCGCTAGAAAAGTAGTTTCCGTTTATTTATTCAAAATATATATTATCTGACCACATTTGCCCTTTGCTCCTACGCTCTCAATTGGAAAGAGATGCAGACATCTCTTTCACCAAAATGAGTATATTAAGGGTCCATAAGGCTCAAATTAACTAGATACATTTTTGTGGGCGAGGAACGAGGTCACTATAGCACTTTACCCATTGAAATTATCTCCGTGATACACTAACATGTAATCATTGTAATCGTCATCTAATAAAATGCTGAAGAAAGTGCGCATTTTCCATCATCACCATCAAACTCCCGAATTCCGACATAACAAAAGAACTACTAACTACGTCCATTTAATTCACTCGACAAGCTTTTAAAAGGGCAAATGCTTCAATGATTTATTGTAATTATAGTATTATAAATATTCTTGGCGATTTAGTATTCTGTTGATAATATACTCGTATACTTGAGAAACGTCATGTCTCAAAGGGATGGAGTAAAATCGTTTTGTAGTCTCTAAACTGACGTTTTAATTCCTAATTTTCATTATACTGACTTTCTAATGTATTGTATGATTTGTATCTATCTTTAAATAGGCCAAGATCCACTGTGAATTGATACTAATTACGAACATTTAATTTTATGTATAAAAAATCAGACTAACGTAGTGACTTTTGACAAACGTCACCAAATATTATTTGATTTTAACAAACTGCCACATTTTTGCTAATTTGTAACAAGATGTATTAATTTGTCATTATTGTTAGTTTTATGTAATGTATTTACCTAAATAACTCGCTATTTATTAGAATCGAGGCTTATATTAAATTTGATAAAATAATAAAAATTACTGAACGTCGTTACAAGGGTGTATTGGGGCAAATTTATGAACTGTCACAGGGGTCATGCTACATTTTCTCAAGTATATGTAGTTATTCCGATTAACGCTGTTTGTTTATTGTTGATCTAAGATAGTATAACTCTAGATTAATTTGGTAAATGTTATGTCGGAATTCGGGAGTTTGATGGTGATGATAGAAAATGCGCACTTTCTTCAGCATTTTATTAGATGACGATTACAATGATTACATGTTAGTGTATCACGGAGATAATTTCAATGGGTAAAGTGCTATAGTGACCTCGTTCCTCGCCCACAAAAATGTATCTAGTTAATTTGAGCGAGCGAGCGAAAACGAGTTCTTTAATTTTTAATAACTTTTTTAAACGTGCGCATTTTACTGCGTCGTCGATCTTTTGTCAGTGATTTGAGGGAACACCTTTTCCACTGTCATATGTGTGTGCAGTGTTATTTATATGTGTATACTTATAATAAGTATTTGTGTGTTAATCTCTGTTTAATTTTTAGGCTCGATGAGCCTTTTTATCTCTCCTGATTTCCATAATCCGAATTGAATCAACCATAGTTGGGCATGGCGACTACACCCAAAGGGATACGGTAGCTCACGTCGGCGGCCCTGGTGGCGCAGTTCCGGTTAGGCGTCCTCCCGCCCCTCCCGGGGGTCTCAGTGAAGCGACGATGGTGAAGACGGTGGAGATGCGGTGACGATGCTGGAGAAGACGGCGAAGAAGGCGCATATATGTGGCGTGGCTAAATGAGCTTTCTTTGCTCTTTCTCGCTTACTTCGCTAAATGCTCTACCGTCTGAGGGACTGCAGGCTGATGACCGAAAAGTGTAGACGTCAGTAGCATAGACCTTCGACAATCAATCAACAGGGAATTATATACATAAACTTATTTTTATCAGGTGTATGTGTAGAGTGTGGGGATGGGAAGGTATCGGCTGCGGCCTGTGTGATTGGAGCTTCCCCGCATTTGCATATGTACTGAAGACATATTCGGTGAGAAAACCGCAGAAAACTCACCGAGGGAAGTCGAGCTTCAGAGGACCTCTGGGCTCTACCGTTCTGTGATATTAACACATTCGGCTTGTTAGTGGAGTGTGAGTGTTGTAATGTGTATAATGTGACTTGAAGTCCAAGGCGTTGGTTCACCCCTCTTAATTTTCTCCTTCAGCCGCGTACCGCCCATCGGTCCTGGTGGCGTGTCGTGTCCCGGCCGCTCCTCTGGATCTGTAATGTTAAAGACGCTGGGCAGTATCGAGTTTTTCGTGACTTTATACATTTATCGGATAAGAGTATATACCAGCGCTAGTGATAAAGGCCCCGTTACGCTTGTCCTCCCTGGCCCTCGTCATGTTCAAGATCTCTCTCCGCTTCCGATCGGCTGAGAATGATGTGGTTTGGGAGTCTGTGTTTGTATCTGAAAGGTAGTTCATCCAGTCTCTTATGACGCCCGAGTTTTGCGATGAGCGGGTTTGAGTGCGAATTTAGATATATTTTACTGTAGAGGTCCAGTGTCATTTTGTGGCAGTACTCCTTAATGGAGTACTCTTTTGTTCTCTGGTGTAGTTTCTTAAGATTTGCGCCCGGCCTTGTCTTATATATGATTTTAAGTGCTTTGTTCTGTGCCGTCTGGAGCGAGTAGTAAATATAATCTGGAATGCTGCCCCAGACGGGTGCCGCGTATGTTATTACCGGACGCACTATGAGTTTGTACACCAGTAGTTTGTTTTTCCGGGATAAGAAGGAATTTCGGCTGAAGATGGGTCTCAGCGCTGCGAAGGCTGCGACTGCTTTCTTTCTGGCTTCACCGGTGTGGAGCCTCCATAATATAATAGTTTGGAGTTCATATGGACCCCGAGGTATTTAACCGACTTACGCCATTCCACAGCGCTGTTGCCCATCCTCAGGAGGGGGAGGCTGCCCACCCTCCGTTTTGTGAACATGACCGCCTCTGTCTTGCCGTCGTTGATCTTTAGACGCCACTTTCGATAATATTTTGCCAAGGTATCCAAGGCCCTCTGGAGGTATTCACTTGCCCTGATGGGGCGTGATGATCGCGCGTAACAAGCTGCGTCATCCGCGAAGAGGGCGACGGAGCAATTTTCCGGTACCGGAATATCGTGTGTGTGTATAGAGTGAACAGGTGCGGTCCGATCAGGCTGCCCTGGGGCACTCCCATTGGGATATTTCTGGGGGTGGAGAGCCCCCCGCTCACCCGAACGACGAATTGTCGCTCGGATAGGTAGGAGCGTAGAATCTGTATGATGTAAGACGGTGTGCCCGTCTCAATCAGTTTGTGTATTAAGCCGTCGTGCCAGACCGTGTCGAAGGCCTTCTCCAGGTCCAGCAGGACCATACCCGTGTAATAATTTATATTGAAGCCCATCGACACGTCCTCGACCACGCGGGTTAGTTGGTGAACGGTGGAGTGCTGTGTTCTAAAGCCGAATTGCTCGTGTTGTAGAGTATTGTGCTGGGTATGATATGGAGTGTACCTGTTCAGTATCACCTTCTCCAGGACTTTTCCAAGAACCGGGAGGAGGCTTATGGGTCTGTAACTGGATGGGTTGCTTTTGTCCTTGTTCGGCTTGTGTATCGGTACTATTACGGCCATTTTCCACCTGGATGGGAAATGACCGGTGTGTAGGCACGCGTTAAATATTTTAGCTAATTGTATGATTGCGCGTGTCGGAATGTGTTTAATAAGTGTATTGTGTAAGTGGTCTAGTCCTGGTGCTTTATTATTTTTGAGGGCTTTAATGATTTTTTGGACTTCCGCCGGTGTAGTGAGCGTATATTCTTGACGTGCGATGTCTGCGGAACGAGTGTTGAATTCGTCGAGTGATTCTTGTACTGTTCGGTCTGTGTCTGAGTCCCGGAAGTGCGATGTTAGCGTATAAGTGTGCTCGTATGCGTCTGCTAATGCGTTTGCCTTTTCTACGTGTGATGTAGCAGTATGAGTGGGGGTGAGTAGAGGTGGTATGTCTTCGTGTCGCTTCCTTATTCCCTTTGCGATCTTCCAAAGTGTGTCTTCCCCTGGCTTGATGTCTTTTAATTTTGTGTCCCAAGAGGCGTTTTTGTGTTCCCTAATGTGTTTTTTTATTTCGTTCCGCAGTGAGTTTAACGCTACTTTATCTACGGGGTAGTATGTACCTCTATAGTGTTTCTGAAGCCTGTTCTTTACTTGGATGAGTGTGATGATTTTCGGCGGAAGTTTGGCACGGTGTGGAGTGACATTTTTAAGTGGTATGTAGGTATCACGAGCTTCTTCGATGATGTGCGTCAAGGTGTTTACCGCGTCATCTATTTCCTCTGGCGACTTAAAAGTGGATGATGTTAAGTATAGCTGTGTGTTTATGTGCGTCTTGTAGCCCGCCCAGTCCGCGCCCTGGTAGTCGTACACCGTCCTCGGGGGGCAGGTGATGCGCTCCCCTATGGTGAAGTACACCGGGAGGTGGTCCGATGAAAGTGCATTTATCACCTCCATTCCGGCAACCCCCGCATGACCCTTTTCGATCACCAGGTCAAGGGTGGACGGCCTTTGCCCCCTCGCTCCGTGCCGAGTGGGCTTGTCGGGGTAGTGTAGTGTGTGTTGCGTCGATTCTATGTACCTGAAGAGTGTTTTTCCGTTGTTATTCTCATAACCCTGGTTCCACGAAGAGTGCCTCGCGTTGAGGTCGCTGGCCAATATGACCCGCGGCCCCATCGCGAATGCCTTTCTCAGATCCCGAGTTTCAAGCTTAATTTTTGGTTTGCAATATGCTGCTATGAGTGTTATCGGATTGCTGTCAGTTTCTAGTCTGACCGCAGTCGCTTCAAGAGCGATCCAGATGGGATCCGATAAGAGTGTGGGGTATAGTGTCTCTAATGAGGATCGCCGTGCCTCCTCCCTTAGTAGCGCGATCATTTCGGTACAGGGAGTAACCGGGTATTCTCAGGTGTTTGTTTTGTGTGAGCATAGTTTCTGTGATGAATAATATGTCAATGTTTTTCTCACCGATCAGAAGCATGAGTTCGTCCACTTTGCCGTAAAGTCCACCGGCGTTCCAGGTGAGGGCTATGAGACCCCCGCGGGAGGATGTCGCGCAGGTCGGGGCCCCCACTCTAGCCATCGAGTTGCTCCATTAACTCGGTGACGAGAACCGCCTTCTCGTATTTGTCCCTGCATTGCGCCAGCCTTGGCCTCATCTGCACGAGCAGACGGACGATCTGGGTCAGCTCAGCCATCCCGCCGTCCATGCGGTATGGTCCGGCGGGTTCAGGAGTCGGCAGCAGCGGTGGTCGGCGGCCGTTCCTTGGATCTCTCGGGTGGGCGTAGTTTTCGCGCTGCGCGTTCGGATGTTGGATATTCGCGTATTGTGCGGTTTCGTGAGCGTTTGCGCCAGCGATAGGCTGCAAAGCGCGGGCGTTCCGCGCGGCGGCCTGATTAATTTGGGTGGGAAGCGTCTTCCCCGCGCCCGTCACGACGCCGCTCCATGAGCGACCCGGTGTCACACGTGGTGCCATCCGGCGGGCGATTGATTCCGCGTACGCTTGCCTTGTAGGGCACTTCGAGTAGTTTGCGGGGTGGTTACCACCGCAATTTGCGCAAGTGGCCGGCGTCTCCTTTGTCTTGGGACACTCGACTGTTAGGTGGAACTCGGTGCACTTGACGCATCGGGCTCGATGGTGACAGTTCGATGAAGCGTGCCCCAGTGACTGGCACCGGAAGCACTGCGTACCGAGTCCTTTCTTGGGTCGGTATTTGACGAGGGTCACTCTGCAGTAGCAGAGGAACATCAGCGTCGCCTTTAGTTTACCCATATCGGTTACCTTCCCAAAATGGGCAAGGCACATGGGTGCGCCTGTCTTGGTCGTCATCTTGACGACCTTTTGCGCAGGGAATCCCTGCACGGCGAGATCGGCGGCGATCTCTTCCGTAGGGGTATCTGGTAGTCCCCGGATTACTGACCTTTTGGTCTTCTCGTCCACCTTGGTGAACGTGTGGAAATCTTTTTCCTTATCGTCGAGTCCCTTTACGAGGGCGTCGTGATCCTCGACGGAGTGGAGACCCCTTCCCGGTGTACTTCACCTCGAATTGGCCTTTCGCGTTCTCACGGATCAGGCCAATAAGATTTCCGTGGGTTAACTCGCCGAGAGTGATAACCACCGGCGGTATCTTAGATTTAGAGTATACCCTGCGCGCTACGCAGGGTGCCTCTTCCGTTACCTCCCGGAGGCAAGCGTATTTATTTGACTGGACCACGTCATCGGGTCCGGCATCCTGCCGCCTTTTGGCAAGTGCCCGCGGAGTTTCCCATCGTTGCGCCACTGGCCCCGCAGGGGTTCGCGGCACATATACCCCGTTAACAAGATCGCAAACGATCCCGTCCTGCATCTTAGCGTCCTTACGCAGCCCGCACACAAAACACCCGCACTCACGGCACTAGCACTGATCACAATTAGCGTTCGATTCGCTCTCACTATTAAAATGATTTATAATCACTGAATGATTACAAGTAACTGCCCTCAAGGCCCGCCTCTAGGCGCGCACGTTAGCGCAGTATGCCCAGCGGCACACAGCACACGTAAAACACTGGATGGGTTATCCCCGATCTCTATACCCGCAAGCGAGTATCGTGAAATCTAAAAGAATTATATCCACTTGACTAGTTAATTTGAGCCTTATGGACCCTTAATATACTCATTCTGGTGAAAGAGAAGTCTGCATCTCTTTCCAATTGAGAGTGTAGGAGCAGGAGCAAAGGGCAAATGTGGTCAGATAATATATATTACGGAAACTACTTTTCTATCGCTTCACTTATCTGCAGGGGATAAGAAGCGATTCCAGTAATAAATTAAGACAGTGATAAAATATTCAGTATAAAGGAATGTCTGGTGATAAGACAGGTGACCCTTAAGTTCACTTTATGGACTGAAAAGTAAGATACGAGTATGTGTCCATCACATAACACCCCTACAGCTGACTTGAAATTATACTCTCAATTATATGATTTCAACCAAATTATCTGTAGTACAATAATTTAGAGATCACTATAAGCGTTTAGTACAAAGTTATATTTGATCTTAATTGTAGTGCTTATATAATATTTGTTAACAGTATAACAGTATAAAAGTAAAATAACAAGCATAAACTAAATGTTACGCTTCAAGTAGCGTGTTCGTGTTGTAGGTATACATGAGTTATATATTTTGATTAAATGCTTCACAATGATCTTAGAAAAGTTGGAAACTTACTTATTAATGTACATGAAATGGCACAATATAATTATTTTCGAATGTATAGTAGCAAAGAAAAAATACAATTTTTTTGTGCATCATAAATATATAAATGAATGTGACTTTATAGTTATATAATTTTTTTAATTTTTTTTTCGTTATTCAAAGAAAATAAAACACATAAAAAAAGACAAGATGACATTAAATAATATAATTCTTCAGATAACGTTAAAGTTGTATGAAAAAAAAGACAAGGACTGTGTATTATCCAAAAATTAAAATGTCCTTAAAATAAAAATGTTATAGTGACATGAAAAAGTAAAACATTTGTGTTTCATATCAAAATATAAAATTTCGTTAAGTAAAACGGTTCTTTAAGAAATGCTATAGGAATATGAAAAGGTAAAACATTTATGTTTCACATAAAATATAAAATATCGTTAAGTAAAACGATTCTTTAGAAAATGTTATAGTAACATGAAAAAGTAAAACATTTGTGTTTCACATAAAAATATAAAATGATAAAGTAATACAATTATTTAGAAAATGTTATAATAATATGAAGAAATATAACATAAGGTAATTTAAAGCAAATAAACCATTTGCATATTTTATAAAAATATAGAATGATAAAAGTATTATATATATATATATATATATATATATATATATATATATATATTTAGTAAATTTAAAAGGTAATTGAAAGCAAATAACACATAAGGTAATTTAAAGCAGATAAATCATTTGTGTATTTTATAAAAACATAGAATGATAAAAGTATTATATATATTTTTTTGTAAATTTAAAAAGTAATTGAAAGCAAATAACACATAAGGTAATTTAAAGCAAATAAATCATTTGCGTATTCTATAAAAATATAGAATGATAAAAGTATTACATATTTTTTTTGTAAATTTAAAAAGTAATTGAAAGCAATAACACATAAGGTAATTTAAAGCATACAAATAAATCATATGCGTGATTTATAGAAATATAAATTGACATAAAGTAATACGATATGATTCTTAGCAAAACGTAAAATGAACATAAGTTAAATAAAACATTTTCAATTCTTTAGAATATATAAAATTCCATCGGTATGGTAAAAGTTATCCAATATAATAAAATCAACTTTGTGTTATTTGATAAAGGGATGAACGAGTATTATTATCTTCCTTGTCTTACTGGACAGGAGAGTGTAGCGATTAGTTAATATACTAAAAATTGAGATATATAGAATTTAAATTTCAACAAATTAAGGAAAAACATATTGTGACAATATATAGAGTGTATTTCTTGTAGAATGTCCAGGTTCTCTTTAAAAGTATAATTTATTTTATAAAAATAAAACAATTATTCAGAAAATATTTAATTATTCATTTAAGAAAATGGCTTTTCATTTTCAAGAATTAAGCTATGAGATATGGAAACAAAATCATTGTTTTCAACTATGAAGTATGAACAAAATGGTCAAAAGGTACAGAAAACAATCTTAACTATAAAAAATATGCGAGTGAAGTCGAATCAGACTCGCAATCTTAATAATCATTAACTTCTGAATATGAAAGCTTGTAGCGACATCTTCAAACTGTATATGTGATGATGATGCCGATACAAAAGAGAATACATAAATCTTTTAAACAATAAAAATCTAACAAAAATGCACTCAATTTTATGCAGTAAAATATGCCATGTAACGTAATATATTAAACAAACAGGAGCAAACTGTACGGCTAATATTAGCCAAAAATAAAGAGTCCTAATATTAGTTACACACATTTCTTGACGTTTAAAAGTAGTCGACTTTGATGATACCATTGAATGTTCCAAACATATAACTTTAATCATACAAATATATCACAACATCGTAAATATAATATAAATACATCATATAGTATTTTAAAACTATTGTAAATTGGATTAATATATTTTCGCTGAGAAATAGCGTAAAATGTAATATGAAATGTAAATATTTTTTTTCTTTAATTTTGTTTTGGTGTTAAATTGGTTAACTTTCGTCGATTTATTAAATTTCTTAAATTAGAAAGAGTTTGTTATAAAAGTAACCGATTCGAATTAAATCAGTTAAGTTAAAATCAGTTATATAATAATAATTTTTTTTTATACGTTCGGTTATTTAGATGCGTTTGCAGTTAATGAAACTATTTGAATCGATGTATAAGTTATTAGATTCAGTTATAAAAGAATATTTTTGAATAAATAAATATTGTTATCCACATTTGAGTGGAGATAAAATAATATGATAAATGTTATAGAAAAGTTGCCCAGTTAAAGGGTAAAGGGTGAGCCACCGCACCGCACCGCACCGACTCGAGAAGAAATAAGCTTTTTCTTATGATAACTACACTAAATTCAAACCAATTAAGATAAAGTATTGAGAGTATTATCCATATCCATATCCAGTGTGTAAGGTTATCTCGGACCTAGAGATAGTGTAGTTATACCATAGAAGGGAAGGGATCGGTTTTATTTTAACTACAATAGATAAATTGAAGCTTTCTGATTATTCTAACGCGGTCTATATAATATTTATATTTCTTTTATTCATATTTAAAATTTAGTTCATCAAATTTTATATATTATATATTATTTGAGTTGTAATAAATGGTGTAAAATTCGCACTCTGATTTTATATGAAATCTTTTGGAAAAATGACAATTAATTTGGTCAATTATATAAATTCATTTGAATATATATCTTCACATCTCAGAAATAGGTTTGTGAGTATAACATAATACGGTTATATAATATTTTAATTTCAAAATATCCAAAATGGTTTAATGTTATAATTTCGTATGATTAAGTATTGTATATCATTTTTATAAATCATACATTTTATTCTATTACAATTAATTCAATCAAATTTTATCAACGCGAAAACTTGAAATAGTTTTTAAGAAAGGAGCAAACAATTCAGCTCCTGAATTATATAATTTTATTTAATAATTTTTTTTATCTCATAAATCAAAGCTTTTAAATTTAATATTATTAATATTATCATAATTCACATTTTTAATGAATTTATTATGTTATATTTCTTAAAATTGAGTGTTGTTTTTTTTAGCAATGCCATGTATAAGTTTACCAAAGAAATATTTCAATCTTGATTGATATATTCATTAATCAATTAAATGTCAAATCATGTCGAATATTAAATTTTTTTTTATGTGATGAATTTTTTGTATTTTATTCACTAATATAATATAAAAGTTTATATATTGTTCGAGTCATTATAGATCGATAATATGAATTCCGTTTCGTGAATAAATTCTTAAAACATTTCCTTTCTATCGAGAGAAGTATAATAAATTTCAATGTGATCAAGTTCAGGGATTAATTACTAATAACCGAAACATGAGTTCTAAAGGATAAAATGCTAAAATTCTATTGTATTAAAATGCAAACAAACTTCTATAATATTTCAGTCAGTTGGTAAATGTCGTTGCCCTCATAACTAAAAGCACCTTTTCGTTTCCGAAATGTAATACTGGGTAAACGATGCTCGTCCCATATGGTTTAATATATTTTTATTTTTTTAATAAGATAAGAAACGTCTCCTTTGACTCGAGAGTTTTTGTTGATCAGCATTCCAACTCACTTAACAATGAATAAGTGACAATCCTCAACCATATAATCCTCAACCATATGTTCATAAATATCTGTCGATGATAAAACCTACGAATTGAGATGTAAAGCTTCAAGTTCAATATTTATTCTTACTATTCTGTTAATTTAGTCAGTGTTTAAATTGATTTTATTGTTTATAAAACTTTATTATGTTCATGTTAGGAAAATTATTCTTCATGTATAAAAGAGTTAGGTACTTTGATGATTTAATTTTTGTTACAATTTGAAGCTTTCGTTTTTTTTGTGAGATACTTGAGAAATTCGGCTTCTGTAATATTTGATCTCTGTGTGTAAATGTTGTCGTATTCGATCTTTTGGCACTTAAGAAATTGTGTACTTGAACAATTAAAGTTTGCGATATTGAGCTAGTATTCCCGAAATAAAAGTGTTTAGATAAATGTTTAATCTAAGAGTTGAATTATTATTTTAAATTGTTTACTTGGATTCGAGATTCATCATATACAGACTCGTTTATCTTTTAATGTAATTTTAATAACGTTTAAATGCGAAAATCGTCGCTTAATTTTTCTGAGAACGAGATTTATCTAACCATCGACGTTTCGAACTTTGTTTGATTAAAATTTGGGTAAAGTGGAAACTGAAAGATCATACATATATATTTATAACACGATTTACATATCTATAAAATGTATGCAAAAATGTCAAATAACATTTGAAACAAATATTTTCTATGTAAGGCTTCTCGTCTTATTCTTATTTACATGAATTTAGGCATGTTGCTTATTTGAAAGGGAGAAAAGAAATTATAATGTTATCAAAACCTTTTTTTTAAAGGGTTTCAATAAGATTGAATTTAAATATTTTTATGAGGATATGTTATTTTATAAAAGTGTAAGAATTTTTTAGAAAGAATATGTATTTTTTAATTCCTTCAAAAACAAGTGATAAAGATTTTTTTTTATAAATAGAAATTAATCGAAAATACGATATACACAATTTTTTTTTGTGTTTAGAATAATTAAAGAAGAGTTTTGAAATATATAAAAATGAATTGAAAATATTGTATATTTAATTAATTTTATTTTAATTTTTTAGACTTCCTCAAAAAATGAATGTTGAAAAGTACTTTCGAAAAAATGAATCGAAAAATATTAAGAAAGATTAGAAAATCTTTATGATGAAAAGAATATCCTTGAAATATATAAAAAAGAATTGAAAGTACTGTATACAGGGTGTCCCAAAGGGCAACGCCAAGCCGATATCGAAGAAGAGGCCAGCTTATGAGGGTTCAGAATAAAAAAAAAAATTTGAAAAAGCCTTATACTTTTCGAGTTATAGGTATTTCTTCGAAAATTGTAAAAGTAGCTACCCTGAGCCGAATGTTTGTATATTGTGACTAAAAATTGCCATATTTTATGATTTTAATGATTGTATCGCAATTCTAGATAGCCCTGCTATTAGTCGGAGTCAGATATAAAACAAAAAAAAATTGCACGTTTGAAAAAAAAATTGTTTTTGTCCGATCGTAAAAAATAATATCTTTTATCAGCCAACTTTAACTCATCATACTATAAAAATAATGTTCTACGCTAACCTGGCAAGTTACATCAAAAGTTGGCCTGTTTAGTCAGGATTTCAAAATGATACAATACATATCTACTACTTTTTTAAAAATAATTTTAAAACATTAACTTCTGAAATTAAAGATCGAATTCAAAAATTTTGAGCGAGACAAACGATACGGCGGATGAACGAGTTAGAGAAAGACACCATTTTTGACAGGAACTTGATATTTTATATCAAAAATGGCGACACTAGCTGTATTACTCTAACTAGTGCATCCGCCGTATCGTTTGTCTCGCTCAAAATTTTTGAATTTAATCTTTAATTTCAGAAATTAATGTTTTAAAATTATTTTTAAAAAAGTAGTGGATATGTATTGTACCATTTTGAAATCCTGACTAAACAGGCCAACTTTTAATGTAACTTGCCAGGTTAGCGTAGTACATTATTTTTACAGTATGATGAGTTAAAGTTGGCTGATAAAAAATATTATTTTTTACGATCGGACAAAAACAATTTTTTTTTCAAACGTGCAATTTTTTTGTTTGTTTTATATCTGACTCCGACTAATAGCAGGGCTATCTACGATTGCGATACAGCCATTAAAATCATAAAATATGGCAATTTGTAGTCACAGTATACAAACATTCGGCTCAGGGTAGCTACTTTTACAATTTTCGAAGAAATACCTATAACTCGAAAAGTATAAGGCTTTTTCAAAAATTTTTTTTTAATTCTGAACCCTCATAAGCTGGCCTCTTCCTCGATACCGGCTTGACGCTGCCCTTTGGGACACCCTGTATATAATATTTTTTTTTTTTTTAGTTTTTAGAATTCCTTAAAAAAGGAATGTTGAAAACTACTTTCGAAATATAAAAATAAATCGAAAACATTATGTATTTATATTTATATATATTATATATTTTTATTTTTTTAGAATGAATTCCTTAAAAAAGGAATGTTGAAAAATACTTTTAAAATATAAAATGAATCGAAAATATTATGTATTTATATCTTTATATATATATATATATATTTCTTCTGTACGTGTGTAAGTCACTGAACTCCTCCTAAACGGCTGAACTGATTTTGATGATTTTTTTTTGTGTGTTTGAGTGGGTCCCTGAATGGTTTAGATTAACAATTGGATCCGGTAGGTGGCGCTGCAATCGAGTTCTAGGAATTTTTATTTTTTATTTTTTGACGAAACAAATTTTTTTATTTTTTTAAAATTCTTCACATATTAGACCATATAACCCCAAAATTTCATCCCCCCCTCCCCTCCACCAACCTCATATATTTTTAAAATGAACAAAATCATAAGTTCATGAATAATTTACTGTTAAACCCTTCTAAGAAAGTCATGAATAATTGACCTTCTGAGAATAATTCATAGTTTTGTTTGTGTACCATAGGTGGCGCTGATGTCGAATTCTGTGGTATTTGACGTACGCATCCAATACATGCGCAAGTCACTTGCGATGAAATTTTTTGTGTGTTTGATGAAATTTTTTGTGTGTTTGAGTGGGTCCCTGAATGGTTTCAATTTACAATTGGACCCGGTAGGTGGCGCTGCAATCGGGTTCTAGGAAAAGTTTTTTTTTATTTTTTGATGAAAATTTATTTTTAATTATTTTAAGATTTTTCGCATATCAGAACATATAACACCAAAATTTCACCCCCCCCCCTCTTTCACCAACCTCATTTTTTAAAATGACAAAAATCATAAGTTCATGAATATTTGACCGTTAACCTTCTGAGAAGTTCATGAATAATAGACCTTCTGAGAATTATTCATCGTTATGTTTATGTACCATAGGTGGCGCTGATGTCGAATTCTGTGGTATTTGACGTACGCATCCAATACATGCGCAAGTCACTTGCGTCGTAGCTTCGCGTTGTTTTGACATTTCAATTTCTGTTCGCTGTGTTTCGATATTCCATGTATCACAATTACGTGAATATTGAGTGTATTATTCATCGACAAAACATATTGAAATAACGTTTTAAATCATAAATGACGTGTTATTAAACACATACATTGTGCAAATGTGTAAAGTGCAGTGCTGAAGTGAATATCTTGCATGATCTACAATAAATTTAAATTATATGCATGTGCATTCAATGACAATCAATCTAACCTGCAAATATTTATTTTATGTGTTTATTTGTGTCGATGATTCTATATCATTTACGGAGTGTTAAACGGCTCATTGAAAATAAACAACATGTAAGTTTGTTCAACAAATTATAACATCTATAAAATTCAAATATAAGTTACTTATATTTATGTGTTGTGTGTTTATTAAAGAACAATGCCACGTCTTCGTAGACGAAGAGAAAATATTGGTCGACGTACACAGAATTCACAAATAGTCCACACCCGTCGGTTAAATAGAACGGTAGAAGATCCATTGATGGACAATGCAAATTTAAGGGACCAGGTTGCAAACACACGTGCTAATGAAAGTCAAGAGGAACGAAACGAACGCCTTCGAGCAAATGCAGAGACAAAGACAGGCGCGTCAACGAGCCACTGACGCACACAGAGCTCATGAATGACAGCGCCTGCAAGTGCATCGCGCATTGACACGTGCATCACTTCTCCACCTTGCGTTCGAATATGAGTCGGATATCGACTATTCGTCACATTCACAAATTGTCATCAGCGCTATTGACAAAGAATGCCAACACTGTCAGGCATTCAAATATAAAGGTGAATCGGTCGGTTTATGAAAAAGTTGTACTACCACCATTGAATTTGCCGCCAGAACCATTAAAAACACTATTGGCTGGAGCCACACCTCAATCATAATTGTTTTTGCGTAAAATTCGTAAATTCAATTCTTTCTTCCAAATGACATCATTTGGAGCAACAAAAATCATTCAGAATGAGAATGGTAGCAATTTTTAATCAACGTTTAAGATTCAGGGCCAAGTGTATCATCAAATTGTTTTTTTTATCTCAATGCCTGATGCCGATCCAAATTTTTTGCAAATCTACTTCATGGATGATAAGGAGCCACAAATAAACACACGCTGCCAATACAACCACATCGAGCAGATGGAGGAGCAAGAAATTGTGGCGACTTTGGAACCGATTTTGAGAAATCACAACCAGTTGGTCCAGTTGTTCAATTACGTTTCAAACAGGCTGCAAAACGACAACTACATGATCGTCATCAAAGTAGACAAAGTACCATCTAGAGAGCACGCGGGCCAATACAATGCACCAACCGTTAATGACGTTGCAGTTGTTATGGTTATCGACGCATATGTACGTCGAAATATACGGATTCAATACAAAGATAACACGGTGCAGACAATATCGATGTTGACGCTATTAATATTAAAATACAACAGTCATTGCCTGGCAATGAGATGTCGTTCAAATCGATCGACACTGATGTCGATCCTGACGAAGCAGTCAACTATCCTGTTGAATTATTGAATTCACTGGATTTACCGGGAATGCTACCACATAACTTGCGATTAAAAATTGGTTCACCAATCATTTTGTTTCGGAATTTAAATGCACCTAAGCTATGCAATGGCACGCGATTGGTCATAAAAAAATCATAGGAAATGTTCTTGAAACTACCATTTTAAACAGCAAGTTTCAATGTGAAGTTATTCTCCTGCCACGGATCCCAATGATCGTTTCAGACTCACCCATTCCAATCAGACGCCTGCAATTTCCAATTCGCTTGGCATTCGCAATGACTATTAATAAGTTACAAGGGCAAACAATGTCCATTTGTGGGTTGGATCTAGAAAATCCATGCTTTTCACATGGCCAATTATATGTTGCGTGCTCTCGCGTTGGTAAACCATCAAGTTTGATTATTTATACACCTCAGGGATTGAAGAAAAACATTGTTCATCAACTCGCATTAAAATAAAAACAAAACAAAATTTATTACTGTTAGTATTACGATTAAACATTTATTTTAATACTTAACTTTTTTTACATTAATTAAAAATATGACTATTATTCAATCACAATGAAAATCGTTTAAATATGCATCGTATATTATTGATAAGGCGTCACATTCCTCTGCTACTCGCAGTCCATCTTCGGTGCACATATGGTTCAGAAAACAGAAGAATTATATATAAGTATATAGTTTATCGAAAAAACGTTTGCTGAACCCGCTAATAGCAGGCAAGCCAACGTTCGGGCAGGACAACGTCTGCCGGGTCAGCTAGTTTATATATTGTATATATATATATTTTTTTTTTAGAATTCCTTAAAAAAGGAATGTTGAAAAATATTTACGAAATATAAAAATAAATCGAAAAATATTATGAAAGATTAGAAAATCTTTATGTTTTGATTCTAGAATCGGAACATATCTCAAAAGAAATATATTATGTTTAATTTTGGGCGCCCCGAAAATCTATTCATAAAAATGAATGGTTATATTTTTAATAAAAATAGGCTCTCTCAACCTTTAAAGGATATGTTTTTTACAGACCTTTAAAGGAGGCAACTTTTTATTTCGAAAAAAAAAGACCGGAAAAAAAATGATTTACTTTCTTTTTTTTAAACCGAAAAAAAGAACGAAAAAAATCGGGAAACAAGAGTGCCTTACAAACGTTTGATTAAATTTTTGACGGGAAAGGGACTTACATGTAATATTTCATTGTCGATGTGTCCTGTTTCGTCGTCGTCTATGATGTCTTCCTCGAAAAAAAAACAGGATAGTCAGCGGCTGCCTCTGACTGCACACCTGGGCTGCCGGAGACACTCCTCCTGATGTGTCTTGGATGCAACACGGCTACTTTACTGATGACGCCGGACCTCGCTGGTTCCCTCGATGTCACGTTCAACTCAGCTGTGTTAGTATTGCTGCTTTGCTGATGACAGCTTCCTCGATATCATGTTCAACTCAGATATTGCTTTACTGATGATACCTCCCTCGATGTCACGTTCAACTCAGCTGCTGCTGCTTTACTGATGACGCTGCCACGTTCAACTCAGCTACACTCGTTGTCACCTTGACTTGTTAGCAGGCAAGATGTGTTGGCCAAACACGTTGCTGCTCAAGTCATGAATTGCTTCAGAAGTGGTTGATGTTCTTCCTTACTTCCTGACTTTGTTTTGGAACTTTGATTCCTTCTGGACGTCTCCTTCAAGAACTGCCAGTCCCAGGTTCGTTTGTCTAGTTAAACCGTAGTACGGACCGTCAAGATGCTTCTCCAAACCGTCAAGATGATTCTTCTTTTTTGTTTTCTTCCTTCCAGAATCAGATGGTGTTCTTGAAGATTTTTGAAGGTCTTGGCGTTATGTAGACTATCCCACCGCTGCCACCAATTTGTTATGTCGGAATTCGGGAGTTTGATGGTGATGATAGAAAATGCGCACTTTCTTCAGCATTTTATTAGATGACGATTACAATGATTACATGTTAGTGTATCACGGAGATAATTTCAATGGGTAAAGTGCTATAGTGACCTCGTTCCTCGCCCACAAAAATTTATCTAGTTAATTTGAGCCTTATGGACCCTTAATATACTCATTTTGGTGAAAGAGAAGTCTGCATCTCTTTCCAATTGAGAGTGTAGGAGCAGGAGCAAAGGGCAAATGTTGTCAGATAATATATATTATGGAAACTACTTTTCTATCGCTTCACTTATCTGCAGGGGATAAGAAGCGATTCCAGTAATAAATTAAGACAGTGATAAAATATTCGGTATAAAGAAATGTCTGGTAATAAGACAGGTGACCCTTAAGTTCACTTTATGGACTGAAAAGTAAGATACGAGTATGTGTCCATCACATAACATAAAGCTGCGTTCAGCTGAAGCTGTTGTGAAAAGTGAAACGTGAAAAGATCAAAATATTCACACCATGATTTTGATATTTGTATATGAAGGTTTAGTATTCTGTTGATAATATACTCGTAGATAAATCCGATTAGCGCTGTTTGTTTGTCTAAGATAAGTTTGTTGATCTAAGATATTATCATATAATTCTTGATTCATTCGGTAAAGTTGCGTTCATCTGAAGATACTGTAACGTGAAAAGTTCTAAATATTCTCAACGTGATTTTGATATTCGTGTATTTTATTTTTATTTATTTTACACATCTGTACCGGACAGGGTACAAATGAACTGTAACGTAGGTGTGTTGGTTGCTGCGCAGTACTCGGAGAATTGAGTCGCGGTTCCAGAAGCGTAGATCGACGAGAAGAAGGTAGCGGGGTGAAGAGATTCCTATCAGGGAGGTCGGTAGCGGGTCTCAAGTGAATACACAGTAAAATCGGTTTGAACTGAGAATATATTTCAAAATCGAAAGTGACCTTTCTTATGAATGGTCGGTCGGTCATCACAAGCGCTCACACCTCGCGAAATACAACAACTTTCGGGATTTTGAGCACTGCTTAAAACGACTGGACCGCGACCTAGTCACGACGCCCCGCCCACAAGTCCTTATTTCCTTTGCGGTCGCGATGATGATCGGACTCAAACAGACATGTTTATTTTTAACGAATTACGAACAAATACAAATCTGCACATATTAATCATATCAAATACAAGAATCTATTCATATTTAAGGCTTGACGCATACGTCCAATACAACATGACAAGAAATATACATAATTAGCGAAAAAACAACTGGTTATTTAATTTGGGTATATATAATTTTAATGGATCTGAGTATATGAAGTTTTAAAGCTCTATTCGTGATTTATGTTAAGAATTCTATATGAGTACCGTTTGATGCAGATTTATGTTGAAAATTCTATAGGAGTACCGTTTGATGCAGATTTATGTTGAGAATTCTATAGGCGTAGCGATTGATGCAGATTTATGTTGAGAATTCTATAGGAGTAGCGTTTGATGCAGATTAATGTTGAGAATTCTATAGGAGTAGCGTTTGATGCAGATTTATGTTTAGAATTCTATAGGCGTAGCGTTTGATGCAGATTTATGTTGAGAATTCTATAGGAG
>OX463847.1:45125405-45449894 GCA_949825065.1 Odontocerum albicorne | reverse complement strand
GAAGAATTTTGGCAAACAAATGTTGTTTTAGTAGTTAGTCCCGGGACTTATTGATCGATCGATGTATGAAGGATGTGCATGCATGCACTTACCGCGTGCTGGCGCTCCGACCCGAGGCGGCACCGTCTGTATCCGAACACATTGTCGATCGCGTGCAGCTGTTGATTATAAGCGATATTAAAAAAAATGCATTTTTCTGTTAACAATGGCCGATCCATTCAATTACTGAGCCTTTCCTTCAAACTCCGATATATACACGGAGATGCTTTCGTGGCAGGAAGTATTTCTTCAGGCTTTGGTTGGAAGGACAGAGAACGGAGGATGCTAATAAACAAATAGGTTTGAATTCTTAGTATTGTTACAGTTAAGTTTTGACTAAGAAATCAAAGATTTTCGAATCTAACAACATGAACCTAAAGCTCCGCAAGCAATTGGTCAAAACATATGCGTGAAGTATTTTGATGTATGGTTGGGAGACATCTTGCATAGGCGAAATAGATCGAAAAAGATTGTAGGCCTTCGAGATGTGGACCTATGGACGAATCCTAAGAATTTCCTGGAGAGACCACATTACAAATGACGAGGTTCTCAGCAGGATCGAAGAAACCAGGCACCTGTCAAACACCATATCGGAAAGGCGTGCAGAATGGATGGGTCATATTCTGCGACATGAAAATCTGCACAATATACTGGAGGGAATGATTGAGGGATCGATTGCAGAGGCCTCCCTCGCCGGGAGTATCTGGAGCAAATATGCCACGATATGGACTGCACCTCCTATACAGAGCTCAAGAGGATCGCTGAAGACCGAGCGGAGTGGAAGATGAGATGTAGGGCTTTGCTGTTAACCAATTCCCTGGATTGAAACTGAAGAAGAAGAAAAAGTTTTCACTTAAGGTCTTTTAAAAAAAAATCTGGCTGGTTGAAAAATATTGCCACACGACAATAAGCCCGCCAGGTTGTAACGAGAGTGTAATACTATACAATATTATATTCAATAATAAATCACTTTGTTATTCTACTAATTGCAGTCATCACCGCGACACGTGTTCCTGCCTTATCTTGAGGTTTAATCATACGAGTATATCGTTAGAGAGTGAAAGATCTGTTCGATTGGGTGTCCATTTTTTTGTTTGCCTAGGGGTTATCCAGTTTATCCGCCCGTCTTGGATCAGCCTTGGCATGTATGTTCGGGATAATTATCGAGACAACGCACCCATAGATTGGTCTACCAACTCATTGTACTACCGTGATCAAAAAGTTTTAGGACTTTATTCATAAAATCGAAAATATAAGTTTATTGATCAAAATCGATATGGTCCCCTTCAAAGTACTCCCCATCGACTGCAACGCACTTACGCCAGCGCTTGATCTAATCTCGAAACACCGCTGGTACTCAATTTTCGGTATGTCCATCAGAGCCGTCTTCGATTTTTTCATGACATCCTCTAAGGTGCTGCAACGCGTTCCGCGAAGCGGTTTTTTAAGTCGGTTGAACAGGAAAAAGTCGCAAGGAGCCAGATCAGGTGAATTCGAAGGCTGCTGGATACTATAGTATTCGTGTTGTTTTTGGTCAAAAACTCATGGAAATCATGTCTTTCGCGATTTCAGCGAGGTCCTTTTTTTGCATGAAATTGAGGTGTTTCGGCACCAGTTTTGCAGCGACACGTCTGAGGCCCAAATCACTAACCAAAATGTCTTGAGCGGATCCATAAGCGATGTTCAAGTCGTCTGCCAGCTCTCTGATGGTCAATTTGCGGTTTTCGGCCAACATTTCTTTGATTTTATCGATGTTTTCATCGGTTTTCGACTGCCACTGCGTTCGTCATCCTCGACTGACTCACGACCACTTCTGAAGCGTTCGTGCCACCGAAAACACTTCTCCAAAATTTCCAAGGTCTGCGGACCTTTAAATCCGTTTTTCACACAAAATTTAATGCAAACTCGTTAATGCATAGTTGATGCCATTTTCAAACTTGTAAAAAATCGATAACACGCACAAAGGTAGATGTACTCAGTACAGCGTAACTTTTACAAATGTCAAGCAATGACGTTGAAATTTGAAGGGAAGTGTCAATGATAGATGTGGTAGCCTAACAAAAAAAAAATGAATTCCAATCGGGTGACTGACAGCGCCACACGGTGGCTGGATCTAAAACTTTTTGATCAAGGTAGTATATGTCGAACCTACCTGCCTTTGGAAATGCCGGTAGGCAGAGCAATCACACTTTTCAACTGTGAGTGCCCTTCATAAAGACGTTTTTCATGTGTCGCTCGACTGCTTCAGGAGAAAACTAATAAACTGAGCATAGTTCTTTAAATAATTTCATTAACATAACAATGTTATTTTTACATGCTTTAATATGTTTTGTTTTTGTTCGCCTTGTTATATTTGTTGTTCTGATTGTACGAATAATGGAGACTTATAATTTGTTTAAAATTAAAATAAATAAACGAAGTAGAATACGGAATCTCTGGGTGCTCAACAAGCATGCTAACACCACATTGTGCAGTCATGTAGACTCTCAACAATGTTACGCAAAAACCGCCAGCGGTATCCGAAGGAATGGACTGCGATGTTTGAACCGACGACGTTCTGCAGATAAGTCAGGTAGATTAACCATAGATCAAATAACCCACTTTAAATTAAATCAATTGTGTGATGTATTAAACCTACAGTGCGCAATGATGCACATGTGAATCAACCAAAGTTTTTTCTAAATATTTTTGTGTTGAGTGGTATAAACAACGACTCACACGCTGTTAGTAATGTGATACAAAAATCTCCATGCTTTAAAACCACATAGGTTTAATAGAAAACTGTTTTACCGGTCAATTTGGCAGTTGAAGTTTGACTTGTTGCGCGTAGATGACTTTTGTGATTTGTTCCAGTTTGAAATCAAATTACTTTATTATTGGTGATCAAGAAAAGCTTATTTTTTTTCTTTAATTCTTTAGTACATACTTGTAAAATAAGTGAAGTAAAATATATAATTTCATTTATATCATATAATTAACTTAGAAATGCGCAGTGATTCATATATGAACCATACTCTTTTTTTTTTTTTTTTAATATTGTATAAATATATAATAACAAAAAAAAAATATTTTAAATTTTTTCCAGGTTCCAGTACATATTTAATGCATAAATATATTTTTATTTTTGAAATAAAAAAATCGCACATTGTAGGGTTAAATAAGATGAAGAAGAGGTCTCTGAGACGGTTTGGTCATGAAAAACGAATGAGTTAAATTATACTATACTTGAGAAAATGTAGCATGACCCCTGTGACAGTTCATAAATTTGCCCCAATACACCCTTGTAACGACGTTCAGTAATTTTTATTATTTTATCAAATTTAATATAAGCCTCGATTCTAATAAATAGCGAGTTATTTAGGTAAATACATTACATAAAACTAACAATAATGACAAATTAATACATCATGTTACAAATTAGCAAAAATGTGGCAGTTTGTTAAAATCAAATAATATTTGGTGACGTTTGTCAAAAGTTACTACGTTAGTCCGCATTGGCTAGAGGGATGGGGTATACGATAATTCGATTTTTTTACCCAAAATTAAATGTTCGTAATTAGTATTAATTCATAGTGGATCTTGGCCTATTTAAAGATAGATACAAATCATACAATACATTAGAAATTCAGTATAATGAAAATTGGGAATTAAAACGTCAGTTTAGTGAAAAACAATTTTTCGATTTATAAAAAAAACGATTCGATTTGTAAAAAAACAACGATTTACCCCATCTCTTTGAGACATGGCATTTCAAATGTCACAGGGACCATCCTACATTTTCTCAAGTATAACAGAACAGATATGTAGTGCAAATGTGTGTGGAAGTCGTAGAGAAACACCAAAATATGTTTGGATGAAGTTAGTGAAATTTCGAAAGAAGAAAGTGTAAAACGTCACAGAAACATTTAATGTGCAAGACTTGAAAATAATATCAATATTCAGAAAGAAAAAAACTATTTGAGAAATTGTGTTGTAGATCCTTGTTCCATTACAGGCATAATTATTTATAGAAGTTTATCTGCAAATCTTTCGTGTCATACCTTAGTTAATTAACGTGTTATACTTGTGTCGTAACTAAATATTAACTTAAAACAATAAAGAATCCAGGGGAGAAGGCTGCACGCTGACTGGCAGACGGCCTCGCTAATAACACATTACGTGACGTGACGTGACGTTGCTGAAGCTAAAGGTAATGGGGATTATTAACTTATTCAGGCTGCTGGCGGGCTGGCTGGCTGGCTGGCTTGACTGGTGGCGCGTCGCTTGGCCTCTTGGTTACCAGCAAATGCGCCGAAGAAGTGCACTCGGCGTGACCGGATATGGAACTAATTAATAAAAGCGCTGTAAGGATATGCCACACTTGTGATAGATCCGCTATTAATGCGGATGTTAGCGAAAATTAATGCGGATGTTAGCGGATATGGAACTAATTAATAAAAGCGCTGTAAGGATATGCCACAGCTTGTGATAGATCCGCTAATAATGCGGATGTTAGCGAAAATTAATGCGGATGTTAGCGGATATGGAACTAATTAATAAAAGCGCTGTAAGGATATGCCACAGCTTGTGATAGATCCGCTAATAATGCGGATGTTAGCGAAAATTAATGCGGATGTTAGCGGATATGGAACTAATTAATAAAAGCGCTGTAAGGATATGCTACAGCTTGTGATAGATCCGCTATTAATGCGGATGTTAGCGAAAAAGCACTAACTGCACATAGTGATAGCTCCGTTTCGTATTTTAGGCCTGTTGGCATCTTATGGTCCTGCATCATTGTTTCCCTCTTGTGACGTCGACTGCCAGCTGTCTTTCCATCTTTTGGGAGGTCGTCCTGGAGGTCTGCTTGCTTGAGGGATACTGTCCCTGGCCATTTTTACGGCTCTTGGTTCCATCATTCTAGGTACATGTTCGTTCCAGAACCTTCTTCTCTGTCGTCCCCATCTGACAATATCTTCAACTTCGCACATCCTTCGGATTTGTGTGTTACGTACTCTAATCACGAATGGTTTTGCCAGCGATACTCCTGAGTGCCTTCATGTCGCTGGTTCGAAGGAGATTTTTGGTTCGATCTCAAAGTTAAAATCTTTACCAAAACAACATCTCTCAGACATAGATTCGAAATATAACATATAATGGAGAAATTCCATTAAGCGACTTGAATACAAGAAGACAAATTTTGAAATAAAACCGTTATTCGATTTTCCCAACTTCATGAACATATTTTTTTTTTAGAAAAAAACTAATTTTGATCAAAAGACTTGATCGGAATTGTCAAAATATACATGTTAAAATTGTCAAAATATACACGTCGAAATTGACAAAATATACATGTTGTTGAAATTGTCAAAATATAAATGTTGTCGAAATTGTCAAAATATACATGTCAAAATTGACAAAATATACATGTTGTTGAAATTGTCAAAATATACATGTTGTCAAAATATACATGTCGAAATTGACAAAATATACATGTTGTCGAAATTGTCAAAATATACACGTACAGTACCCGGCAGTAAATAATACACATACGGTTTAAGAAAGAGACTGTCGACCATAATCGGCTAACTTCGACTTTGTAGAGCGTCGTCTCTGTCATTCATACACGTGTTCCGTCCCGATTTATCAGTCGTTGTCAAGCGTTCTAAGGTTCTAATAAAGCCTAAGTTAGCCGATTATGGCCGACAGTCTCTTTCTTAAGCCCGATGTGTATTACTTACCGCCGGGTACTGTACATATATTATCACGACACACAACATACTATATATTTTGCTCGATCCTTTCTGCGTGGGTGGTGAACCTAAAAAATTAAATCAACAGACTTTTATAGCGCTGTGTGATGATATGTACAATACATACATACCATCACACCATTTCTCTGTCGGGGTAGGCAGAGTGGACAGAGCGCCAGACTTTCCTATCTCGATACACATCCTTAGCTTTTTCTACAACTATACACCTTCTCATACACCTTCCACGATTTCTCTGACATTCTACGTTTTCAACCATGCTTTCATGGTCTTCCTCGCATACGGCTTTCACTTACATTTGCACTATATGGTTAGTTTTTCTTTATTCATGCGTTTCACGTGTCCAAACCATCACAGAGTGCTCTTCATCTTACTCAACACATCATCCTTAACCCTTCCTTTCCTGTGATGTGTAACTAGTACACGTTGCTTCTAAAAACTTTAATATCTATATAAATATAATAAATACTGGGTTCAGATTTTAGGTATTCCTCCGTAATACATTTACGCATTGAATGAAAAAATAATATTAATAATAATTAGCACTTATCGGCCACATCAGAGATATTTTGAGAAAATCGGGAATAAATTCACCGATACAATCAAACGTGTGCCAGTGTGTGACGTAGGTATATTCATTCTTAAAAAACCGCTATGGGTGAGGAAGCGACGCTATTCATGTCTCACTCTATTTCGGTGTATGGGAACGCAAGAAATAGAATCTCAGTTCGCTCGCTTCTCTCCCTTCAGTAGATTTCGGGCATCAATTTGAGGTGGTCTCTTCGCCTGTTTTGTAAACGTCGGCCGATATTTTTTTCATGTTTTCAACAATTAAATTAAAATGATTATCACTTTTAACTTCAAATTTAATTAATTTAATCGTTTGGCTATGAATATTCTTATTTTCCGATTTTAAATCGCTCATTTTTACATGTGTATTGAATACGCTGCACCGGAATGCTCGGATTTTTTTAGCACAGGAAGGGAAAGGTTAAATTAACATATCTCATTTATCACTTGATTCCGTATTCTGTTATATATTGTCGCCCCATGTATGGTATTCTTCTCCATGTACGTATTTCTACACCATTTATTCGGCTTATCTTACTACTTTTCCATATCTACGTTTTAATCTCATACATCAAAGATATGTACTAGTAATCCAAAGATATGTACTAGTAATCCAAAGATATGTACTAGTAATCCAAAGATATGTACTAGTAATCCAAAGATGTGTACTAGTAATCCAAAGATATGTACTAGTAATCCAAAGATGTGTACTAGTAATCCAAAGATATGTACTAGTAATCCAAAGATGTGTACTAGTAATCCAAAGATATGTACTAGTAATCCAAAGATCAAAAGTAGATTAAGCAATTTGGAGCTAAAAAACCGTCTTCTCCGTCGTGACGTGCATGAATAGGTGACCGGTCACCAGCCGGGCAGCGGAGCCGGACTGGCGCGTAAGTTCACCGGACCATAAAAATATATTATGATCCCGGAGACAGGGCAAATGGCCTCATACCGAATACGTATGTATGGTGGGCGACACCATCAGGGACAGACGGGCACCGCCTCTTACGTTGTGGTTCTTCCTAATACTCCGGTTCTATACCTCCGCTGTTTTACCTTCCTTTCCATACATTGCCCGATCGTTGACCTGTTTTCCATTTGTCGCTGTATCCCCTCTCGAGAGCTGGATCTTCTCATCACCAAGTCAAATAGTTTCTCCCGAAGTGTTAACATATCCTACAGGAAGCCGAGACTTATCTTCGGTTTTAGCAACGATGGCGACGACCTCTGTGACCTAATTGATAAAACGCGTATCTTTTAATCCGGGGGTGGCGGGTTCGAATACCGTTGTTACATATATGGTATATCTATCTAAATTATTCTACTTTATGTAAAATGAAAAATAAGTTAATAAAAAACTTATTTTATATTTTTGTGTTCACCAAAGGTTTATTTTTGGGTTTACAACCGGTTTCGAAGACCACCGTCTTCATCGTCAGGCGAAGATAAACTAAGTTGTTTAAAATATATTTCCTGTACAAGTGTAAATCATATAAGAGGAATGAGGTAGGGGGAGAGATGTGATACAATGGTAAATGGGGCGGGGAAAATGAAAGTGAATCTTTAGGGCAGGTCAGGTCTGGATATCCAAGGGGGGTGGATTTTAAATAGGAAACATTAAACAGAGGGCTATTATTCAAATTGGTTTGGTTTTTAGTGATATTTGAACTTAATTTTATAATTTTTTTAATCTCGAGAATTTCCAAATTGTCAAGCTGATTTTTCTTTAGTTTTCACTTCGAGTCTCTTGAACATTTTTCTGGTAGCAAGATATTACCATATGGTACCAAACGCACCAATGAAAGTGCAATACAATACAATTTTCATAAAAAGGAATGTTAGAGAGACATTCACGTCATATCAACTCTTTATAGTTAATAATGTTCTTATATTAATTATGCTTTTACGTCTAAAATCTAATAAATATTTTTGGCGACTAAATGTTTCGAATTCGAAGCCATTACAGTTGCTATCAGGAAGAATCACATCGATCCGTCTTCGCCCCTCCATCGAACTATCTTGTCCTGATTTTATTAAGACTGGCCTCGCGCTGTTCGACGTGCGGTAGGCCAAATTATTATCAATATTAGCGCTTCACTACAATAACCGACCCAGCGACCCAAAAGCAATTGCCGGCGATTTATTTAATGCGCTGTTACTCGAGCTCTCGATACTTGTCCGATATTTACGAGTATATATCGACGTACACATGTATTGGAACGACGAAAATATTCCACAGCGTTTCATTAACCTTTCCTTCCCTGTGTTGGGTATCTTCTACACGTTGCTTCTAATAACCATCAATATCTCTATAAATATAATAAATACAAGGTTAAGATTTTAGGTATTCCTCCATAATATATTTACGCATTGATTTAAAAAATAATATTAATAATAATCAGAATTTATCGACTACATCGAGGTGTTTTGTAAAGATCGAAAACAAATTCGCATTTAAACGCTGCGAGTGCCTCGTCTTGACGATAGGTGAATAGTATGCGGGAAGCGCGACACTATTCGCATCTCACTCTTGCATACTAGACTGAATTGCGAGGAGCTGAATTGTCTCAACGTCGCAAGCATAAGCGTAAGCGCCGGGGTATGCGACTGACGTTCCGCGCCACTAGTAGCTTCTAGGCTTGCAAATAGGTTAGACGTACGCCCGTTCCGTGAGCGTTGCCAGATGGTTTTTTAATGTTTCCAGCAAATAAATCTCAATTATTATAATTTTTTACTTCAATTATAATTAATTAAGGGGATTATCTATGAATGTTCTTATTTTTCCGATTTAAAATCGCTAATTTTTTATTGCGTACTCACTACCCAACACCGGAGCACGCGTATTATTTTTATCACCGTAAGGGAAGGGTTAAAACTAAACACTCTTCAATCATTCTTTCATTATGTACTTGTACATTCTTTTACAAATAAATGTTTTACAAAGATCAACGTATTACATTCTTCCATTAAGAAACAAAGATAAACATTAAAGTTTAATATTCTTCTATATAGGATCGTTTATCAAATATCAAAGTTTTATGTTCTTCCATGAAGGATCATAGTTGAACTTTCTTCCACAAAAAAACGTGTAATCAAAGTTTTTGAATTCTTCCACAAACGGAAAATTTGACGAAGATCAAAGTTTTACGTTGTTCCACAAAAAAAAACAACATTTGAAAAAGATCTACATTTTACTTTTTTTTTAACCTGGCGAGTTTATTGCCATGTGGCAATCTCTTCCAACCAACCAGAAAGATGTTTTAATAGGCCCTAAGTGAAAACCAGACTGGAATCCTATTTTAAAAAATCTGGGTTCTAGCGGGGATCGAACCCGCAACCTCTGGATTGGAAAGAAACATTTGATAGAAGTTATACTTTTTTTTTTTGCAAAATTTGATAAATATCAAAGTTTTTTACTCTTCCGTAAAAAATTTTTTTTAACAAAGATTAAAATTTGACTTTCTTCAACAAATGAACAAATAATCAAAAGTTATACGTTCTTCCAAAAGGGAAATTTGACAAAGATGAAATTTATGCATTCCACAAAGGAAATTTTGACAAAGATCAAAGTTTTACATTATTCTATTGATCAAAGTTATGCGTTGTTCCGCTAAGAATTTTTTTTTTCAAATATCAATTTTTGACATTCTTCCACAAAGAAACATTTGACAAAAATCAACGTTTTAAATTCTAGCATGTGCGTATGTGGTCACAGCGAGGAAACGTTTTTTTTTTATTTATTTATTTATTATTTCACATGACAAGAAATATACATAATTTATGAAAAAACAACAGGTAATTTAATTTGGACATACATTATTTTAATGGATCTGGGTTTGTCGCCTTTCATTTGTCGTATCCCCAGTAAACTAGGCTTTTGCCTGTATCTCACTGAGGATATTTAGCATGAAAAAATAAATCGATACTTCTTTCCGATTTTTGATTACACAAAAACAAAACCCCGTCGCACGTTCTCATCAACCTGGCAAACAGTGACACTCAATTACAACTGGAAACGTTGGATCATCATACTCTTATATTCTTTGAATTCTCACTGAATTATGCTTATCTGACCTTTTATCATGTTCGGCGAATACACCAATCCGCAACCAATATGAGGAAGGCTCATAAAAAACCTTTTAGTTTCTAATGAAATAAAGATAAACAGTTAACGTTATCGTGATATTCATCTTGCAGTGAATACCATAGACTGACTTCCGTCCCGAGGGTTACGTGTTCGAGTCCCGTTGGAAGCTTTTTTTTTTAAATAAAAATTCTTATCTGGGTTTCACACAAGCATGGTTTAACACTTGCCTTACTGTGCTAAAAAAATCTGCCAGTCACGGTGCTGGACGCTAAGCGTCCAGTGAAAATATATATTTTAAATTAAAATTATGCAAAATCTGCTAGGTTATGTTTTGTTTTTAGCTATTGTATAAAAATCATTTTATCATGTATTAAAACGTCGAATAATCAAATAAAATATAAGTCTTGACCACTCGCTATACATCACAGGGTGGCAAGTGTTAATATATTTCTAGTTGGTTTGAAGAGATTGCCATATGGAAATAAATCTGCCAGGTATACAACGTATACAACGAAAGTGTAATACAATAATGCAATGCAGCAGCAGATTTTGACTCGTAAAAAATGATTATTATAGCACTATATTGTAAAAAGTACAATCAGACAGACTTCCTTTCTTATTTCCTTTTAACCAACCAACCAGAAATACATTAAAAAACATGAATTTGAAAACACTTGGGAATTTTTATCCCAATTACAATAACTTTGAAACTTCTGGATAGATGGGTGAATAATGAATGATTGAAACACGTTGAGGACTTCTGCTATTTGGTTAGTATTTTCACAGATGATGGAAAAGTTAACAGGGACATCGAAACGGCGTACAGCGATAGAAAACAAAATCAGTATGGCACTTAAACATACATATTGTAATTTATTTTTAACAAACACTGTTTATTCCACTTTTTTATGACGGTATAACCCTACCGGTTTCAAGGCTTTCACCTCATCTTCAGGGGAGCGTAAACAAGACTGGTGAAAGCCTTGAAACCGGTAGGGTTATACCGTTATAGCGGGTTGCTTATGTTTATTTGTCGTGATGATCTTGATTTGTATTCAAATAAATATAGACTCAGGAATGCGGATATAAAAAGCGAAAGTGACAGCGGGTGATAAATAATAAGTCTTGACAGTTGAATGAATGACAATAATAATATGTTTATTTCTCGGCGTCCGAGTAATTTATACCAATGAGTGAATACATTCGCGATACATATCTGCCTTGCTCTAGCGCATGAACTGGCGGTAGGTTAATTATTTATATTTGGAGATGGCTAGCCAATTCGCAGACGTTGTAAATAGTAAATATTGTTGTTGTTCATAGTGTGTGACAATCATTGAATTCTTCATCGGTCATTGCCCCTGTATGTTTACTATCTGACAATAATTAATTTAATTTAATTGTGTTTAACAATTCACTTATTCATTTTGACAATTATTTATTTATTTATTTATTTAGGTAGGTATTCCTACACCGTCATAAAAAAGTGGAATAAACAGTGTTTGTTAAAAATAAATTACAATGTATTTAAACCTCCACAACGTTAATGCCTTAACTATAAACAACATAAACATACATAGTTGAACTGGACAGTATCAAGATCTGCTAATAGTATAGTCTATAAAAGTGTTTGGTGCCAACTTTGATGTCTGGGAGTGAAACAAGGATGTGAAAAAAGACTGAGATGAGCCGAATAAATAATATAGTGATGCGTGCATTTAGAACAATACGTAGGGTTACAATGTATGACAGAATACGGAATGAAGTGATTATGGATAAATGGGAAATTAAGGCCGATGTGTTGAGTAAGATGAATTTCAATTTGAATTGGGTGAAATTAATGACAATTCTTCATTTTGACAGATTTTGTGGACAGCAATTTCAATTTGAATTGGGTGAAATTAATGACAATTCTTCATTTTAACAGATTTTGTGCAAACCAATTTCAATTTGAATTGGGTGAAATTAATGACAATTCTTCGTTTTGACAGATTATGTGCACAGCAATTTCAATTTGAATTGGGTGAAATTAGTGACAATTCTTCATTTTGACAGATTTTGTGCACAGCAATTTCAATTTGAATTGGGTGAAATTAATGACAATTCTTCATTTTGACAGATTATGTGCACAGCAATTTCAATTTGAATTGGGTGAAATTAGTGACAATTCTTCATTTTGACAGATTTTGTGGACAGCAATTTCAATTTGAATTGGGTGAAATTAGTGACAATTCTTCATTTTGACAGATTTTGTGCACAGCAATTTCAATTTGAATTGGGTGAAATTAATGACAATTCTTCATTTTGACAGATTATGTGCACAGCAATTTCAATTTGAATTGGGTGAAATTAGTGACAATTCTTCATTTTGACAGATTTTGTGGACAGCAATTTCAATTTGAATTGGGTGAAATTAGTGACAATTCTTCATTTTGACAGATTTTGTGCACAGCAATTTCAATTTGAATTGGGTGAAATTAATGACAATTCTTCATTTTGACAGATTATGTGCACAGCAATTTCAATTTGAATTGGGTGAAATTAGTGACAATTCTTCATTTTGACAGATTTTGTGGACAGCAATTTCAATTTGAATTGGGTGAAATTAATGACAATTCTTCGTTTTGACAGATTTTGTGGACAGCAATTTCAATTTGAATTGGGTGAAATTAATGACAATTCTTCGTTTTGACAGATTTTGTGGACGGCAATTTCAATTTGAATTGGGTGAAATTAATGACAATTCTTCATTTTGACAGATTTCGTGGACGGCAATTTCAATGTGAATTGTACACTTTCACGTCGTATCGATTGAAATTAAAATTAAATCAACGTCGAATATAATCGATCACTCGCAGATTTTTCACGATTTCAATTCGATTATTTCCACGTGCGGGCCGAGTCAAGTATGAAAACCCGCACCAGAAGCGACTGAAAAAACTCTTAATTTCTAGTCAGTAAAATAACGTATTTCATTCCTGATTTTTCTTTTCCTTTCCTCTCCACCATCCCTTCCTTTCCTTTTGATTGATGATATCTCACTTTATATGAAAAATAATGTTCGGATGACTGTCCGTCTTTGTGGGGTTCGTGGGCATGTGCTCACGTTTATGTTTATGGATTTCGTGGGGATGGATATTCATTTGAATGATTTATGCGACCACGTAACTTGCTCAATTTACTTTTATCTGGTTGGTTGGAAGAGATTGCCGCCTGGCAATAAGCACGCCAAATTGTATTTGCAATAAAAGTGTTAAATAAATAAATAGCACATCGCGGGATTCGAATCGGCAACATTCCGCACGAAAGTCCAGCGCGTTACCGCACAGCTGTGCGCCTCATCACTTAAAATTCCACTTATACTCACTCGTATAGTACCCGGCGGTAAGTAATACACATCGGGCTTAAGAAAGGGACTGTCGGCCATAATCGGCTAACTTTGGCTTTGTAGAGCGTCGTTTCTGTCACACGATGGGCTAATAAACTGATACGCTAAACGACTGACAAATCGCGATGGAATACATGTATGAATGACAGAAACGACGCTCTACAAAGTCGAAGTTAGACTATTATGGCCGACAGTCTCTTTCTTAAGTCCGATGTGTATTACTTACCGCCGAGTACTGTACATCCATCATTTGATTTAAACTATTTTGTTTATTGTTTCTGCGTTGTTTTAATTGCTCTTGTATATATCATCGTGTTTTGCGCCGCTTGATTTGATTTTAATGCTTGGCAACCGTGTGTGATATATATTGTGACATTAACAAGAACAACGATCGTTATTTGTTCATAACCTTTTTTTTTTGACAACCTATCCAGTATATCCAGTGGGCATTATGTTATGTTATGTTCTCTACCGATGCGTCTACGTGCCGTCATTCTTTCTCCTTCCACGAACCATTAACCCCGGCCCTCGGCGCCGCTCGCGGCTCTCCACGCGTGCGTACACCACGCAGTCCGACCACACTCCAGCTAGGCAGGCGCACACGCCGCGAAGCCGACCTGTTCCGCCCAGATCCTATCGGTGATTAATTATTGTTTTATGAAAACAAACACTTCGTTAATTTGTCCATACGCCTTCTTATTGTCGCGGTAGGCAGAGATGAGAGAACACCAGACTTATCATATATTTCGCCTCTTCTACACCTCCGCATACAGTTCCTACATTTTCTCTGATTTCTTTTACATTTCCTTCTTTTAAAATATCATGCAATTAAACAAACCCCACTTTCCTTGGTCTACTACGACGCCTTTAATTCACATTTCCACAGTATTATTTGTTTTATTAGTATTTCTTCATTCATTCGTTCCATGTGCCCAAACCATCTTCGAGAGCTCTTTTATTTTACTCGACTCATCAACTTTAAATTCAAATTTATCCCGTATCACTTAATTCCGTATTCTGTCATACATTGTCACTCCATGTATTATTTTAAGTATATTAATTTCTTCAGCATCTATCCGGCTCTTGTTCTACGTCCACGTTTCACTCCCATAAATCAAAGTTTGTACTAATACACTATTGTGGACTATCGTCTTGGCATATTTCGATACTGTCCGTTTTGAGTTTATATGTTTTAGCGCCCCATTAATTTGGTTGTCTATTGTTACACGCCATTTGCACACTTATAATCAAAGAAAGAAATAAATTATCGGTACATTTTGACCGTTTTACTGCTATCTGACAACTTCTACTTCTTTCAATCAATCAATCAAAATATCTTGTAAGCCATGTATGTGAAAAAACTAAAACCTTTGTTGTGCATCATTGGTAATCGTGAATATCTAGCGTTCAATCAAAACCTTTATTGTGCATCATCGGTAATCGTGAATGTCTAGCGTTCAATCAAAACCTTTATTGTGCATCATTTGTAATCGTGAATGTCTAGCGTTCAATCAAAACCTTTATCGTGCATCATTGGTAATCGTGAATGTCTAACGTTCAATCAAAACCTTTATTGTGCATCATCGGTAATCGTGAATGTCTAGCGTTCAATCAAAACCTTTATTGTGCATCATTTGTAATCGTGAATGTCTAGCGTTCAATCAAAACCTTTATTGGGCATCATTTGTAATCGTGAATGTCTAGCGTTCAATCAAAACCTTTATTGTGCATCATTGGTAATCGTGAATGTCTAGCGTTCAATCAAAACCTTTGTTGTGCATCATCGGTAATCGTGAATGTCTAGCGTTCAATCAAAACCTTGATTGTGCATCATCGGTAATCGTGAATGTCTAGCGTTCAATCAAAAGGCCGCGTAAGTCGCACGATATGTAATATGACTTATTTCGTATTCTTTTTATGCGATATTATTTTACCTTTATGATTCATACAAAGGACATCCGTTGAGGACGAAGAAGAAGGACAGGACACGGAGCACCGAGTACGGGGCACAGGAACTCGCCAAACGTGGCGTGAAACCAGCCACTTACGCGAATCGGATATCCCAGGCGATGTACTCGTAATTAAGCAATACAGAGTTCTGACAACCGCTTTCAAGATTCAATTCAGCCGCAACTCTCGATTATACGAGGGTCATCCAGAGAGTAAGGTTACAACATTTATGTAGGATCGAAAAATGTTTGAAATTCACAGGATACTTCACAAATATATTAAACTAATTTTCAACGTTATTGCCGTCGAGATCGAGACATTTCTGCAGTCGGCGCATCAGCTTTTGTATGCCAGTGTCATAGACCTCCGTCGCCAGCTCTTTCAGTCACTTCATAGCTTCCTCGACCTCCTGATCGTTGGAAAATTGTTGGGGTGTAGTGACACACCCACGTCTTATCTCCCGTCACAACAGATACCAGAAAAGCTTCTCCCTCCTGTGCAAAACGATCCAAAAATTCACGCGCGGCGATCACGTGATTTTGACGGTGCTCCGATGTGAGCATTCTGGGCACCCATCTCACACACAACTTCTTGTAACCAAGTTTTTCCGACACAATATCACCAAGGAGACTTCTAGAAATGTCAGGAAATTCTTCGTGAAGGTCGTCAAGCGTCACACGGCGGTCATTTCGCACTTGTTCTTCAATTTTTTGCACAAGTGCGTCAGAAATCACGGCCTTGCCTCGTCGTGAGTATTAGTACGGCCTTCTCTGAACAACCTAACCCACTTCGTGACATGTTGTCGACTCATCACATCACTACCATGAACTTCCACGAGCTTCCGATGGATATTCGCGGCGGTATTGTTCTGCAAAGTCAAAAAACGGATGACCGCGCGAATCTCGCACGGACGGGAGGTGGCGGGAGCGCGCGACGACCTCTCCATCGGAAGAATTTACTGTGACTGAACAAAATGGCCGACAAACACGCGGGATCAAGCAAACTGACCGTTAGGACCCCCCCCCTACACACCAGGTGCACCAACTTCGAAACCAAAAAAATCCCCCAGCCTCAGGAGCCCTTGTAACCTTAGTTTCTGGATGACCCTCATAGTTAGAATATTTTACAGCGTAATTGTTTGTACTTCCTGTATGTATATAGTTAGAATATCTTACAGCATAATTGTTTGTACTTCCTGTATGTGTGGTATATACTATATAGTAGTTAGAATATCTTACTGCATAATTGTTTGTACTTCCTGTATGTATATAGTTAGAATATCTTACAGCATAATTGTTTGTACTTCCTGTATGTGTGGTATATACTATATAGTAGTTAGAATATCTTACTGCATAATTGTTTGTACTTCCTGTATGTATATAGTTAGAATATCTTACAGCATAATTGTTTGTACTTCCTGTATGTGTGGTATATACTATATAGTAGTTAGAATATCTTACTGCATAATTGTTTGTACTTCCTGTATGTATATATTTAGAATATCTTACAACATAATTGGGCGTTGCATGAATGCATAAGTAAACATAAATTGATAAAATAAAATAATATAATTAGGGATGACCACATCTTAGACCTCACAGACCTCTCGGAACACCACAATTCGAGAGGTCTGTGAGGTCCAAGATGTGGTCAGATGGGGACGACAGCGTCGACGATACTGCTTTCAACATGTACAGGGAATGAATTCCACAAGAATTCCATACATAGCTCTGCATGGGGTGCCGGATGGACGGCGTCCGCCAGGGAGACCCCCGAAACGATGGAGAGATAGCTGGAGCTCAGCATCACAGGACAATCCTGCAGTAACAGACTCTTGAGAGTCTACAGAAAGTTTAAGAAAAAGAAGAAGAATTAGGGATGAATGTGAACTTAAAGCTGATGTGTTGAACAAGATAGAGAAGAGTAGTCTAAGATGGTTTGGGCACGTGGAATAAATAAATAGATAAACGCTTATACAATAAATATACAGTGCAAATGTGAATAAAATGCGTAGTGGAGGAAATCCAGTAAAAGTATGGTTGGATCGAGTGAATTATATTTTGAAAGAAGGAAACGTAAGGAATAAGAGAAGTCGTAAAAGCTACATGATCGAGTATCTAGATGTAGAAGAGACGAATGATGTTGTGCGTCGAGATAGAAAAGTCTGACGTTCTGTCCTCTCTTCTTACCCTGCCACTGAAATGACTCGATGGTATGGTGTGTATTTGCATCATGTATCGTTAGGATGGACTGGCAATCTTCTACATAACATAAACTCTTTCGATCCGTACATCTGGTGAACAGTTATATCACGAACAGTTATATCTTGGCCTAAATCGTCCCATGCCTCCCTCATCCCTCAGCCCCCAACCGTTGAAGCGTGTATGTCGGTACCAGTTCGAACAGAATTTAGTCTTGTTTGTGCTCCCCTGAAGATGAGGTGAAAGCCTTGAAACCGGTAGGGTTATACCGTTACAAAAAAGTGGAATAAACAGTGTTTGATATAAATAAATTACAATAAACTCTTTCATATTTTAAAAGGTCCACTGCCAGTTTGAAAATATATTCTTGTTGAATTAGTTTACGTTTCTCTCCAACAGTCCTTGGACCCTTGAAACAGTTCAAACAGACAACTTGATTCAATCCGTTCATGCATGAGCCTGTTTATTCTTCCTCTTATGACTAAAGACGATCCGATCCGTTCGCCATTTTGTTAGCACTTTTCCTGTTCCGAGAAACGTTTTTGCCGGATTCCTGCGATCCGCTGTTCACCTCTCGACCGCTAGCTAACTGAAGCCTATGTGACAGGAAACATTCTCGTATTAATATTGATAATATACTCGTACCAGTATATAACTATCATATAACATAGCACATCGATCAATAAGTCCCGGGACTAACTACGAAAACAACATTTGTTTGCAAAAAATCTTCTTTATTCATCAACATAGTCTCCTTCAAGATCGATACATTCATTCCAACGCTTTCCTAACTTTTCTATGCCAGCCGTGGAGAACGATTTATCTTTGGTTTCAAAATAGGCGTTAGTTTCGGCAATCACTTCTTCGTTGGAGCCAAATCTCTTTCCCTGGAGCATCTTTTTGAGGTATGCGAACAGCCAATAGTCGCTGGGGGCCAAATCTGGAGAATACGGTGGGTGCGGAAGCAATTCGAAGTTCAACTCATGCAATTTGGGATCGTCGAATCATCGATGCGTTGTTGTTTCTGTTCCATTGTGAGCAAACGCGACACCCATTTCGAAAAAAGCTTTTTCATCACCAAATGTTCATGCAAAACAGTGTAAACACTACCAAATGAGATCTTCAGGATGTCAGTTATCTCGCGCAACTTTACTTTGCGATTTTCCATCACGATTGTGAGGATTTTTTATTATGTTTCCTGGCGTTACAGTCTTATTTGGACGACCAGAGCGTTCAGCATCATTTGTGTCTGTACGACCGCGTTTGAAATAAGCATACCGCCGACAAATGGTCGTTTTCGACGGAGCAGAGCCCGAATTACACTTTTCAAGCCATCGCTGTATGGATTTGTTATTAGATACGCCATCTGTTGGTTAGTCCCGGGACTTATTGATCGATGTGCTATGTGTATACCCACCTAATTCGCTATCATCGCGCCATTCGTTGCGTTATATTATCCTCATAAACGCAATAGATCTTCTGTTGCGTTTATAAAGACAATATTTTTGTAGGTAATACATTTTTTCTATTTATACACATAGCCATCTATCTCCCTGTCGGGATAGGCAGAGAGGACAGATTGCCAGACTTTCTCATCTCGATTTACATATTTTGCCTCTTCTACGTTCGTACACCTCTGATTTTCTACGTTATTCTTTCAAAATTTCACTCACTTGATTCAACCATTCTTTCCTTGGTCTTCCTTAACCACGCTCTCCACTCACATTTGCACTATATATTTGTTTTCTTCACCCATTCGTTCAACATTCCCAAATCATCTCAGAGTGCTGTTCTTAACCTTACTAAACACATCGGCCTTAATTTTACATTCATTCATAATCACTTCATTCCGTATTCTGTCATACATTGTAACCCCATGTATTCTTCTTAATGCACGCATCTCTATAGTATTTATTCGGCTCTTCTCAGTCTTTTTCCACGTCCTTGTTTCACTCCCAGACATCAAAGTTGGCACCAAATACTCATTACGTCAGTCTTCAGTTCACATTCATTCCTAATCACTTTATTCCGTATTCTCCCATACATTGTCACCCTGTGTATGACATTTTTCTCAGTGCACGCATTTCTATAGTATTTATTCGGCTCCTTTCAATCTTCGTTCACATCACTTCCATACATTAAAGTTGGTACTAAAATACTGTTGTGAACTATCATCTTAGCAGATTTTGGTACTGTCCGGCTCGAGTATATATGTTTTAGTGCCCCATTGTATTAGTTTCCTATCGCTAGACGACTTTCGATATCCCTATTACTATTTCCATCATCTGAGAGAATACTGTTCAAATAGTGGAATTTCTCAATTTGCTCCATCTTTCATTGTTTATCCATATACTCGTAGTATTTACTTTTTCACTTTTTATCTTCAGTTTATATATTTTTATCTTCAGTTTATATGTTTTTATATTCAGTTTATATGTTTTTATCTTCAGTTTATATATTTTTATCTTCAGTTTACATATTTTTATCTTCAGTTTATATATTTTTAATATGTATCACTTTCTGTTTTATTCTATCTAATGGTCATTTATTTACTAAGGCTTCATTGCAAAAACAATCGGGCTAGCTTATTGTCAGGCGGCAATCTCTTCCAACTAACCAGACAAAAGTAAATAAAGCAAGTTACATGGTTGCAAAAATATTCGAAAGATTATTATTTTTTTTATGAAATTTAGGAACATACATATACATAATGAAAGTAAATGTAAGATATCATCAATCAAAGGAAAAAGAAGGGATGGTGGAAAGGAAAGAAAAATCAGGAATGAAACATGTTATATTACTGACTAGAAATTGAGAGTTTTTTCATTATCTTGTTAAAGCATACCAAGGACGGCGCGAGTCTAACATTGGTTTGTAACTTGTTCTAGAGTTTCAATACAAATTACAAGTAGACTTATGTAACATATTTTAGATTTTATAGGGAAAAAAGTTGTATGATTACATTTTTCCATCGACGCGTTAATCGAAACTTAATGTCACGACTGATATGTCACGCCACGCTGTATTGACAAGTATATGCTACGTTTTATGATACTTTGAAACTTATTAATAAGAAGTTTATGATACTTTGCTACGTTTTATGATACTTTGACACTTATTAATAAGAAGGCTGATATGTCACGCTGTATCGACAAGTATATGCTACGTTTTATGATACTTTGAATCTTATTAATAAGAAGTTTATGATACTTTGACACTTCTTAATAAGAAGGCTGATATGTCACGCTGTATCGACGAGTATATGATACTTTTTATGATACTTTGAAACTTATTAATAAGAAGTTTATGATACTTTGCTACATTTTATGATACTTTGACACTTATTAATAAGAAGGCTGATATGTCACGCTGTATCGACGAGTATATGATACTTTGAAACTTATTAATAAGAAGACTGACATCTCACGTTGTATCGACGAGTATATGATACTTTGAAACTTATTAATAAGAAGACTGACATGTCACGTTATATCGACGAATATATGATACTTTGAAACTTATTAATAAGAAGACTGACATGTCACGTTGTATCGACGAGTATATGATACTTTGAAACTTATTAATAAGAAGACTGACATCTCACGTTGTATCGACGAGTATATGATACTTTGAAACTTTTAATAAGAAAACTGACATGTCACGTTGTATCGACGAGTATATGATACTTTGAAACTTATTAACCCTTCCCTTACGGTGTTAAAATTGAAACGCGTGCTCCGGTGTTGGGTAGTGAGTACGCGATAAAAAATTAGCGATTTTAAATCGGAAAATCAAGAACATTCATAGATAATCCCCTTAATTAATTATAATTGAAGTTAAAAATTATAATAATTGAGATTTATTTGCTGAAAACATTAAAAAACCATCTGGCAACGCTCACGGAACTGGCGTACGTCTAACCTATTTGCAAGCCTAGAAGCCTCTGTGGCGCGGAACGTCAGTCGCATACCCCGGCGCTTACGCTTATGCTTGCGACAATTCAGCTCCTCGCAATTCAGTGGAGTATGCAAGAGTGAGATGCGAATATAGTGTCGCGCTTCCCGCGTACTATTCACCTATCGTCAAGACACAAGGTCGAGGCACTCACAGCGTTTAAATGCGAATTTGTTTCCGATATCTTAACAAAATACCCACGATGTAGTCGATAAATTCTGATTATTATTAATATTATTTTTTAAATCAATGCGTAAATATATTATGGAGGAATACCTAAAATCTTAACCTTGTATTTATAATATTTATAGAGATATTGATGGTTATTAGAAGCAACGTGTAGAAGATACCCAACACAGGGAAGGAAAGGTTAATAAGAAAACTGACATGTCACGCTGTATCGTCGAGTATATGATACATTTTATGATACTTTGAAAACAAAAAATACGGATAGAATTTGTGTAGCATACTGAATAAAATATGAAACACATTTTTATATACTACTTAGTATTTGGCGGTTTCGACTCGACTCAGCGCGCGTGGAAATGACACCGTCTTATATAGCTGGATTGTCGTGTTACCTCTTCCAGTCGAGTTGTCGGACAAGTATAAGTTTTCCATTAATCGTGGAGAACAATTGTGTCGATAATCTATTAGTATCACGCTGGCGCTCGCTCTAATTTGATATTATAATCGATCGCTCAGTATATTCTCTCCATCTACATACTACCTTGATCAAAAAGTTTTAGGACCGGCCACCGTGTGGCGCTGTCAGTCACCCGATTGGAATTCTTTTTTTTTTTGTTAGGTTACCACATCTATCATTGACACTTCCCTCCAAATTTCAGCGTCATAGCTTGGCATTTGTAAAAGTTGCGCTGTACTGAGTACATCTACCTTTGTGCGTGTTTTCGTTTTTCTACAAGTTTGAAAATGGTATCAAGTGTGCATCAACGAGTTTGCATTAAATTTTGTATGAAAAACGGATTTAACGGTCCGCACACCTCGGTAATGCTGGAGAAGTGTTTTGTTGGTGGCACGAACGCTTCAGAAGTGGTCGTGAGTCGGTCGAAGATGACGAACGCAGTGGCAGTCGAAAACCGATGAAAACATCGATAAAATAAAATAAAATGTTGGCCGAAAACCGCAAATTGATCATCAGAGAGCTGGCAGAGGACTTGAATATCGCTTATGGATCCGCTTAAGACATTTTGGTTAGTGATTTGGGCCTTAGACGTGTCGCTGCAAAACTGGTGCCGAAAGACCTCAATTTTATGCAAAAATAGGACCGCGTTGAAATCGCGAAAGACTTGATTTCCATAAGTTTTTGACCAAAAACAACACGACTACTATCCAGCAGCCTTCGAATTCACCTGATCCGGCTCCCTGCGACTTTTTCCTGTTCAACCGACTTAAAAAACCGCTTCGCGGAACGCGTTACAGCACCCGAGAGGATGTCATGAAAACACCGAAGACGGCTCTGATGGACATACCGAAAATTGAGTACCAGCAGTGTTTCGAGGATTGGATCAAGGCGCTGGCGTAAGTGCGTTGCAGTCGATGGGGAGTACTTTGAAGGGGACCATATCGATTTTGATGAATAAACTTGTATTTTCGATTTTATGAATTAAGTCCTAAAACTTTTTGATCAAGGTAGTATATCTTATGTAGATAGTCTTCGGTCCGCTCAACCCGAGCGCTAATTATATGATTTGTACTTATCTGTATTCTCTTGTATTGGTTATCATTATTCAAGTCAGTATTTAATAGTTCGTGAAATACTGGAAATAGCCTTAATTGCCCCGAGCCGGGGCGAGATAATGCATGTGCGAGTGTACATACATTACGGTGTGAATGGACGCGACTAAACAAGTTCTCCTCTCTCGTTTTTAGGCGGAGAGCTTCGCGATAATTACACTAAATAAATATGTTATAATACTCGGAGGAACAATTCGTACTCGTACATTCTTAGTAGCTTCGTGATGTTAAACCTGTATTAAGCAGCATGTCTGATCCTCCCTGCTTAACACGTTCAGTGCTAACAACGCGCCTAGTGCGTTCTTCTTCGCAACTTTCGGGTGCTAACAACGCGCCTGACGCGTTTTCGTATGCAAAGTTCGTATTCAATGTTTCGTTTCAAATGGAGGGGGTATTATTAGACAACACCAAATTAAATCGCACGTAATTTTACATCTATTTTTTTAATTTTCAGCCACACGTGAATTACCTTAATAATTTGATCGCATTGAATGTGTTAACCCGTCCCAATAATTATTTCGTTTGTATGGTGCGGTGCTCCTCGATACGAGTATATCCGCACTATTGGTGCGGACATACATACGAGTACATACCATCACCCCGTCTCCCTGTCTGGGTAGGCAGAGAGAGAGCGCCAGACTCCTTTCGCGACATGCTTCTTTCGCCTCTTCTACATCCATACACCTCATTTTTTTCTTAAAATAATAGATATGACCGAAGTCATAGATGTCCTTATACCCTCGAACACTAGGCGGAATAAGTGGCTGTGTCGTTCGAGGAGAGTAGCACAGCGCGGGGTTCGAACCGATGACCTTCCGCACGGAACTCCAGCACGTTACCGAGCATCCATGCACCTCTTGTAACCTTGGACCTCATACATCTACAATATCTCTGTCTTCATTTCATTCTATCAAAATATAATGCACTTGATCCAACAATAGTTTCATTCGTCTTCCTTTACTACGACTTTAAATTATATTACTTGCACTGTATATTTGTTTTAATTGTATTTCTTAATTCATTCGTTCCATGTGCCTCCCGATGCTGTCACTGCCTTCATCTTACTCAACACTTTTCACCCTTAAGTTCACGTTCCTCCTTAATCACTTGATTCCGTATTCTATCATACATTGTCACTCCGTGTATTCTTAGTGCACGTATTTCTACCACATTAATTTATTGTTAAATATTCCACAAAGCCAAAGCCGAAACATTTTAAAAAGTCTTTATATACATACGTTTGTACGCATTTTCGTCATTCAATTTGACCCGCACGTATACGTTTCGAACCGCGTGTTACCTGATCTTAACGATTTCTGATTTAAGAGTATGACGCGAATCCCTTTCGATTCATTGCAAGGTACTTGATTTGTGGGATAATCTATGTGTTTTTTTTTCTTTCTAAATTGAACGCATTGAAACATGATGATATCGCTGAGAACCGCCCGGAGGCGCTGTTGTAAACCCTCGCAATTATATTTTTATGTGACCGATTACAGTTCGCCATGGTTAAAAGTGTTTCGATTTAGTTACCCGATTTTTTCTCGCGAAACCACGTGTGAATAAAATTCGCCATAGACTTGCATGCGCCACTCACATGGCCCCGGACGTGTGACTTACGAAGGGCAAGATAATTTGTTCCCGGTAAATGGGATAGCGTGTCGATTTTGGATTATTAATTTTATTTTTCGGCTCCTGTCTGTTACCAATGTAGCTGCTGGGTTTATGTTTGGGTTTAATATTTATGGTTGCCATACGAGTTGATATACTCGTATGGTAGCCATAAATATTGTCATATTATTCCGCTTCAAAAAAGTTTGCACTGTTAAGTGCGAACTTTTTTGAAACGGACGGATTTTTTATTTTATTTATTTACAATATTAGAAATATAACATACATAATTTGCGAAAAAAACAACAAATAATTTAATTTGGACACACAATTTTAATGGATCTGGGTTTGTTGCCTTTCATTTGCCGTGTCCCCAGTAAACTAGGCTTTTGTCTGTATCTCACCGAGGACACAAAGATGAAAAAATAAATCGATACTTCTTTCCGATTAGATTGATTTCAAACTTTGTCTCTTTGCATGGTAGTCAAGTCCCTTAATGGGATATCTCCATTGTGTCTTTCGAGTCTATGTCCGCTATGGGTGAGGAAGCGACGCTATTCACGTCTCATTCTCACTCTACTTCGGTATATGGGAACGCAAGAAATAGAATCTTAGTTCGCAGTTGTTTCTTCCTTCGAGATATAACATATACAGTGTTAGCGTTCCGAGTCCCGTTTCAGTAGTTCGCAGGCATTCATACGAAGTGGTCTCTGCACCCGTTTTGTGAACGTCGGCCGATTTTTTTTCATGTTTTCAGTAATTGAATTTAAATTATTATCACGTTTGACTTCACATTTTATTAATTAAAGCGATTGGCTATGAATATTCTTATTTTTACGATTTAAATCGCTCATTTTTACATGTGTATTGAATACACAGCACCAGAACGCGCGATTTTTTTAGCACCGGAAGGGAAAGGTTAAAGGAAAACATTTCAATACTGCTAGATCCTGATTTAACATAGCGTAAGTTAACATTGTCGAACTGAAAATGATGTCAACATCAAAGAGGAATGTTCTTTTCTGTCATTGCTGAGGCTCTTGATAAAGTACGAGTAGGTGCGTGCGTACATTACCGCTATCATAACCTAATATTTCCTTACCGCTGCAATAACTGTTAGGGCTCGAATGTAATCGTAAAACATGAATCTAATCGATGCCATCTATATCCACGACCATGACCATGACCCTGGCCTTGTAATACCAGTGTATATCCGTCGAGTGTCGCCGTGTGTCTCTTTATCTTGCTTGGAGCCTTAGGGTCTCCATCGTCCCGCATGGCGAAGGTATAGATGAAGGCATGACGATACCAAGCTTTCTCTACCGGGTTCGATTGATATCGACACATTTTTCTTTATAAAAATAACTCCCGACTAGTTTTCATATAAGGCCAATTTACAATAATATTTATCTGGTTGCCTAGTAAGTAGATTGTGTGAGAGATACGAAGAAAACGATCTGTGAATTAATGTTGCGAAATCCAAAGTGATGTTGATGGAAAAATGTGAAAGAAAAAGTAAATGCGATATATTGCGAATAATGAAAAATTGTTATAACTTGTGAATAATGAAAAATTGTGATATATTGCGAATAATGAAAAATTGTGATATATTGGGAATAATGAAAATTTGCGATATATTGAGAATAATGGAAAATTGTGATATATTGGGAATAATGAAAAATTGTGATATATTGTGAATAATGAAAAATTGTGATATATTGCGAATAATGAAAAATTGTGATATATTGTGAAGAATGAAAAATTGTGATATATTGTGAGTAATGAAAAATTGCGATTTATTTTATTTTTATTTATTTATTATTACACATGACAAGAAATATACACAATTTGAGAAAAACAACAGATAATTTGATTTGGACATACAATTTTAATGGATCTGGGTTTGTTGCCTTTCATTTGTCGTATCCCCAGTAAACTAGGCGTTTGCCTGTATCTCACTGAGGATATTTAGCATGAAAAAAATAAATCGATACTTCTTTCCGATTTTTGATTACACAAAAACAAAACCCCGTTGCACGTTCTCATCAACCTGACAGTGACACTCAACTACAACTGGAAACATCTTGCGAAACTCAACTCCTCACACATTATCACTCCAGAAAGACCAAAAATATTCATCCCACAATATACCACACACAATCATAAGAATAAAAATTAAAATCAATATCAGCGATATATTGTGAATAATGAAAAATTGCGATATATTGTGAATATTGAAAAAATGTGATATATTGTAAATGATGAAAAATCGGAGAAGTTGAAGGATTCTTCTATTTGGTTAGATTTTCTCAGTCAACAGATCATATAAGTCAGGAATACTATTCCAGGTGTTAAAAATCATGTCTTCCCTCTCCAGGTCTTTCAAAGCAGACCATTTGTGCTGTGAAATAAGTTCACATTTGTTTTTATCCAATATTTCCATATCAGCACAAAGACGTTCAAATTTAGAGCTCCATAATTCTTTGTTTTTTTAAATCCAGCAATTGCATTTTAAAGTTGCCAATGTCAACATTAAAGGGATAATTTTTTAATTATGTTACAGTAGCATTAAGAGGTTTTTTTTAACAAATGCTAATGTCGCTTTGCTGTTTCTGAATTCGTGAAACCTGTTGAGAAAAGGTTCCCTCATATTTAAATTTTTTTGTTTTGAAATAGCAAATGTCAATATCAGAATTATTTTCTTGGCGATGTTTCAGCAGACTTGGAAAGTGTAACCGAGTCTCTCTTTTAAAATCTTGAGCAAAATTGGATAATTTGTTTTCGAATAAAATAATTTCTTCTAACAACGAAAAAATTGTGTTTCCTTTCCCTTGTAGTTTACGATTAAGCTGATTTAGATGAGACGTAAAGTCTACCATGAAATATTTTTTTTGGGTCCACTGATCCTCCGTTAGTTCTGGATAGTGAACACCCTTCTCAAGGAGAAATGACTTAATTTCTGTTAAAAAGGAAGCGAAACGTTTCATCTTGATAACCAACGTACCTTGTTATGCGGCAGAAGATATGCGTACTCACTCACTCTACTAAAAATACTTGAAATTGGCGATGATTAAGAGCTTTAGCTATAATAGAGTTGATAATCTTAATCACCAATTCCATAACTTTGCAATTTTTTTTCTGGAAATGTCTGCGCACAAAGCGCTTCAGCGCTTCTTCGTCTGCGCACAAAGCGCATTTGTGGTAGAACCTCACGCAAGGGGCCCGCGAGCCGCGGTTTACCGACGAAGGACTCGGACAATAATCTCAAAACTTTAAACGCCTTTTTCTCGAAACTACTTTTTTCGACCTGGTCGACATAAAATCTCAAGTTGTATCCAACTGATTGCCTTCAAATTTGGTATGAAACTTTAATAAATGTTTTTATATCGTTCCTACCTTGGAAAATTCAAATCTATTTTTTTAGTATTTTTTAAGTGTTAAAAAATGGGTAAAAAATGCTTTTTTTTCGACAGCCGCCATTTTACGATTTTTTTTTCTTTGGTACCAACAATAACGACAGTATTTCTCATCAAGAAACTGTGTATGATTTTTGTTTCAGATTTACGAAAGGGTTCCAATCATGTCGACCAGCTCACCCCATTTTTTTTTACAAAATATAACAGCTGATAACATCTTGAATTTTAAATTATTTTTTTGTACATTATCAAATCAACTTATAAACAAACTTAAAAAATGGATAGGAAAATATTTTTTGTTTTTTTTTTATTTAGTCTGAAAAACGCCCGCCTCTACTAGAGTAGTGAACATCCTTTTTAAACATGGTTTTTGACCTATTGATTTCCAGATTAGGGAGCTTGCTCTCGTGTTCCACCTCTTTAAGGTAGTATTAATGTTGTTATTTATTTGTTATAGTTCGGAGTTACGACAACCACGCGAAATGCGGTCTGGTCTGGATACCGCACGTGGTGGCGTACCGCTGCCGGACGTGCGGGATATCGCCCTGCATGAGCATCTGCAGGGACTGCTTCCGGCGCGGGGACCACTCCACGCACGACTTCAACATGTTCCTCTCGCAGGCCGGCGGCGCCTGCGACTGCGGAGACACCTCCGTCATGAAGGAGGATGGGTGAGTAGTGCACGCTTCTTTCACATACTCGTACTTCATATCTAAAAGTTACTATTTGCCAGGCTTCTTAATGCTCTGGAAGCTATTTGAAGTAAACATCCCCTGTAATACGAATATTGAGTCGAGTATTTGGCCTCAGTTACAAGGCAGCATGTTCTATTAACGACCTAAGGGAGAAAGATTTGATCTATATGAGTGAAATATGGACGTGGAAAAAAGCTGAAAAGATCCGAATAAATACATACACTTAGAAGAATATATGGGGTGACTATGTATGATAGAATACAGAATGAAAGGATTAGGGTTGAATGTAAACTTAAGACTGATCTGTTCAGTAAGATAAGAGCACTTCGAGATGGTTTGGACATGTAAACGAAATGAAGAAAAACTAATAAAACAAATATACAGTGCAATATGTCCATGAACATATGGTTGAATCAAGTGTGATATTTTGAAAGAATTTTTTTTTAAATATTGTAGTTGTATGAGAAGGTGTATTTTATCCTCAGTGAGATACAGGCAAAGGCCTAGTTTACTGGGTATACGACAAATGAAAGGCGACAAACCCAGATCCATTAAAATAATGTATAGTATGTCCAAATTAAATTACCTGTTGTTTCTTCACAAATTATGTATATTTCTTGTCATGTGTTATAATAAATTTAGAAGATATTAAAGATGTGTGTTTTGATTCCCACTTTGATGTATGGGATGCAAACGTGGATATGGAAAAAGACAGAGGAGCCGATTAAATGCCGTAGGAATATGTACATTAAGAATAATACATGGAGTGACAATGTATGACAGAATACGGAATGAAGTGATTAAGGCTGAATGTGAACTTATGGTTGATGAGTTGAACAAGATGAGGAAGAGCACTCTGAGATGGTTTGAGCATGTAGAATGAATGAATTGAGAAAGACCAACATAATAAATATACAGTGCAAATGTGAGTGGAAGGCGTGTGTGGGGAAGATTAAGGAAGGTATGGTTGGATCAAAATAATGATATCTAGAACGAAGGAAAAGTAAGAAGCTAGAGAAATCGTAGGAGAGCTGTATGAGAAGGTGTATGAATATGAAGCCAGCAACGTCTTTCCTTGATGATTCGACTTGTCTTGAAAGTTTTTAACTGTCAGTCTTAAGTATTGATTCTCAACCTTTTTAGTTGTGTGAGCTCCCAAGATAAAAAAAAAGTTAAGGCCTTGTGACCCCCTGCTAAAACTTTATAACTTGTTTAACCTTTCCCTTCCTGTGCTAAAAAAAATCGCATGTTCCGGTGCTGTGCATTCAATACACATGTAAAAATGAGCTATTTAAAATCGGAAAAATAAGAATATTCATAGCCAATCGCTTTAATTAATTAAATTTCAAGTCAAAAATGATAATAATTTAAATTTAATTGCTGAAAACATGAAAAAACATCGGCCGACATTCACAAAACGGGCGAAGAGACTACCTCGTATGGATGCCGGCGAGCTACTGAGACGGGACTCGGAACGCTAACACTGTGTATGTTATACCTCGAAGGAAGAAACAACTGCGAACTGAGATTCTATTTCTTGTGTTCCCATATACCGAAGTAGAGTGAGAGTGAGACGTGAATAACGTCGCTTCCTCACCCATAGCGGTTTTTTAGAATGAATATACCTATGTCACACACTGGCACACGTTTGATTGTATTGGTGACTTTATTCCCGATTTTCACAAAATATCTCTGATGTGGCCGATAAGTGCTAATTATTATTAATATTATTTTTTCATTCAATGCGTAAATGTATTACACGGAGGAATACCTAAAATCTGAACCCAGTATTTATTATATTTATAGAGATATTAAAGTTTTTAGAAACAATGTGTACTTGTTACACATCACAAGGAAGGAAGGGTTAAACGTTTTCTCGTGGCCGCACAAATGTTATAGTTTCACAACGATAAACCTTTTCCTGTAAGGATATCCACTGATTTACATCACTAACAGGGCAGTCCAACAGTTAAAACTTGCCGTGAGTATGTATACGAGCGACAAGTTCAAACTATTTAGCGTTGAGGCGTCAATGGAACACTACTGAGATTCAATGTGTACAAACACGTGCGCTTAACAGTTTGAACTTGGTCACATATGGTACACTAAGCCCGCACACACCTTGATCTCTGTCCATATGTGAACACACGCTAATTACGAAAGAAACGGAATGGGAGACCGAGGATCCTGTTCTATTAGAATCTCTCGGTGATCGCCACAGTGTTACTGTGCGCTCACCGACCCTTCTGGATGTCGTGGCTCACGGGTTTAGAAACAATGATTTAAAGGTTGATCAGCAAAAATAATAAGGAAGCACTATATAACTTGAATCTGGGGGTCAAAGTGAATGGTGTATGCTTCGATAACATCAGGTACGCAGATGATACGGTTCTACTAGCAGACAGTATTGACGGCCTTCAAACGCTTATAGATAGAATTAATGAAGCCTGTGTGAGGCTAGGGCTGAATATGAACGTGAGTAAAACTAAGTTCATGGTGTTCGGCCAGCAGGGTCACGCAGGAGCACGTCTTGCATTGTACGGTGCTGATATAGAGAGAGGGAAAAATTTTAAATACCTCGGAAGTATCCTAGTGGAAGACCTCAACCCAGAAACAAAGAAAAGATGATTCAATTCTGCACAAGTCATGTGCACAATTGAATCATCTCGTGCGACTTTTAACACGTTCCGTGCCGCAGTACATTTTGAGAAAATAAGTACCTGCGCCACTAAACAAATTATAGTTTATATTATGTATACATATATAGGCTTCATAAATAATGATTTATTTTTAAAAATAAACTAATTTTAGGTGATATTGTGAGCGTAGGTCACCGGTGACCTACGCGGCGTCGTACGGTAATACATGTATATACAACATTAACTTTTGTAGTCCAAACAAATTGTAGCATGCTTATTTATTACTTATTATATTTTTTATTTATTTATGTAATATGCTATAGTGTTACGCCATAACATAATAATCTCTTATGATTACTGAGACAATAGCTCCAAAAAAAAGGGTCACAATGTTGCATAGACAATGCCCCCTCATAAATTTCCAGAGTGTGACAAATGGATGGCAAAGATGACAAAAAGAAAAGATGATATTGTACCCTCTTAATTCATATTCCTTACATCATTTATTAATTAAACTTAATTTTTAATTATATAGCTTGCTCATGTACACCTGGAGGTTTATTAAAAATAATTGCATTTTCAAACAAAATTTTGGAAGTTTTTATGTGCATTATATTCAGGGGCGCCGTATAGTTCACATTCAATGTTAAAATTCGTAGTAAATGTGACCGCTGGCGCACTGGGACTGTTTATTAAAAAAAAAAAACGTAGGTCACCGGTGACCTATGTGGCGCCCTGGCCAAAAATACGGTAGGTCACCGGTGACCTACGCGGCGCAGAACGTGTTAATAAAATGAGAACCGTATTGTGCGATGATAATCTAAACTTGAAACTTCGACAACGGTTAGTCAAATGCTATGTTTGGTCAGTGTTATTGCATGGAGTGGAATCATGAACCCTCAAAGTAATTAGTATGAACCGACTGGAAGCATTCGAAATGTGGATACATCGGAGAATGTTGCGGATACCCTGGATGGATATGGTCAGCAACATAAGGGTTCTTCAAAGAGCCAAAGATGATGGAGAGTTGCTGACTAATATTAAAATCCGAAAGGTGTCCTACTTGGGTCATGTACTTAGAGGAGCAAAGTACAAACTACTGCACCTGATTATCCAATGCAAAATAGAAGGCCGAAGAGGTGTTGGCAGGAGGCAAATCTCCTGGCTCCGCAATATACGTGATTGGACTGGCAGTTGATCGGATGAAGTTGATGTTGGAGATCTTTTTCGGGCTGCCGGGGACAAAGTTGTGTACTCTCAAGTGATATTCAACGTTGGGGGGACCTGACATGACACTGAGAATAAGAATAAGCAAAAATAACAGAATCTGCCTTGTTGTTAGGCAAGAGACTTCATGTTTAACAGTTTCTGACTGTTCAGAAAGAGGCAACTGTGATGATTAGGGCTTCCTTTCAGCAAATCTTTTATCCGAGCGGCTAACCCCTTGATCTCTAACTCGAAACTTAGGTATGGCATTGAGAGAACTTACAAATAAGACAAGTTTTTAATTGTCTTTTTTAAATGAGCATAAAATAGAACATGTTGATGAATGTTCCAGGTTCTGTAGCAACCACGGCATCAACAACTGTGCCAACAAGAGTCCCGCGCCTGCAGACCTCATGTGCGTTGCCGAGGCCATGATGCCACGCATCATCCTGCGGCTGCTGCAGCACTTCCGGGAGAACAGGTATGTTCCTATTTATTCTTGTATTATTCAGGAAGACGGTTTCATTTGTTCTTGTATTATTCTGAAAAACAATTCTCATAACAAAGTACAGTCATCTCTGGTTATAGTGAACTCGGTAATAGTGACCCTTTGGCTAAAGTGAGCCAAAATCTAGTAGTTTTAGTTCACTATAAAATATTATAGGTTTTTACCATACACAATTAATTTATGGGGCTGGAACAGAAAATTTTGGTTCACTATAGCCGAAAGTTCACTAAAGCCGAGTGCACTATAACCGGAGTTGACTGTATAGTTGTTCTTCCTTATCTGTAGTTTCAGTCATCCACTGGAGGTCTTGGAATGTATCCCCGACGGTGAAGGGGGGACAACTGTATATAAAAACTGTATTCAAATAAAATTGGTGAAGCTTTCTTTAACCTTTTCTCTGCCAGGCATGGCATAAGTGGTGTGTAATTTGTTTTATCAAACACTGTTTATTCCGCTTTATGTCTTGTTTGTGCTCCTCTAATGATGAGGTGAAAACCTTGAAATCGGTAGGGTTATACCATTACATAAAGCGGAATAAACAATGTTTGTTAAAACAAATGACAATGTCATTAAACCTCCATAATATTAATGCCTTAACTATAAATAATATATGACCTTAGATTTGGTTTTAGTGCAACAACACTTACATAGAACAAGAAGAATTGGATTTTTCGAGAATTTTATGGATAGATCTTGAGATATAGAGAACACATGGGCAATTAATCAATACACTCATGTATTTATGGATAGATCTTGAGATATAGAGAACACATGGGCAATTAATCAATACACTCATGTATTTATGGATAGATCTTGAGATATAGAGAACACATGGGCAATTAATCAATACACTCATGTATTTATGGATAGATCTTGAGATATAGAGAACACATGGGCAATCAATCAATACACTCATGTATTTATGGATAGATCTTGAGATATAGAGAGCACATGGGCAATTAATCAATACACGCATGTATTTAATTTGTTTACAAAATTATCTAATTGCACAATAGTTAGAACATTTTACAGTTACAGTCAAGATCGAATGATTTGTTATACAGCTTACAAAGAATGTTCTAATTTACACAACCATATATTACCTTCATCAACTCTTTGTAGGTGGCCCTGTTCCATTTTGATATGAAAAATGAAGACATTTAATTTATCTCATAAATTAATTGTTTTCCTGGACGATGGAATGGGTTATAATTTATAAATATGAATGATTATATGATATCTTCCAGCTGGGGGGCAGAGTCCAACTCGGACACATACAGAAGGGCGGTGCAGGAGTGCGAGGGCTACGTGTCCATGCTTATGGAGTTCAACAACATGGGAGAGCTCATGAGGAAGGCGATGACCAAAGCACTTATCAACCCACAGGTAGTACATGCATACCATCACATTGTTCCTCCTGGGATAGGCAGAGGACACCAGACTCTCCTATCTCGACATACATATTTTGCCCCTTCTTCATCCATAAATGATCTCTGTGGCCTAGTTGGTAAGAAGGGTGTCTCAACATGGGGATTGCAGGTTCGATTACCATTCAAACCCTTTTCTTAAAAAGGAATTCAGTCTGGTTATTACTTAAGACCTCCTATTCTAGTCGGTTGGAAGAGATTATCAGGGCGTATACAACGAAAGTGTAACACAATACAGTACACTTTCTCATACAGCTCCTATTATTTCTCTTACTTCTTTTCTTTTTTTTCAAAATATCTTAATTCAAACATACTTTCCTTGAACTTTTTCTAACATGCCTTCCCCTCACATTTTCACATTTAAATTATTTATTTATTTATCACTTTCATGGTGTTAGCAATTTCTGCTGGTTTGCTCGCGCGTCATCGTGCTACGCATGGCCACAAGCAAAGGTTCCTTTACCGCATCATTACTGGTGATGAAAAATGGTTTGAAAATGGTGATGAAAAATGTTTAAAGGGGATCTTCATGAATAATATAGTTTAAGCGGTCTTCATCGAAGTCCACTGGTCGTCCGGAACACACTCCATGTCTTTCAGGTCGAAATTACCGTCTTTGAAACGCAAAAACCACTGACGAGCTGTCCTTTCATTCATAGCATCTTCACCGTACACTTCGCAAATATCGCGAGCAGCTTTGGCAGCTTTATTCCCTGGATTGAACGCGAACAGAAGGAGGTGTCGAAAATGCTCACTTTCGTCTACTTGACATTCCATTTTGAAGGCTTGTAATCAAATAAAATAATATATGTAACGTAAAAGCAAACACAATATTTTGTAGAGCAGAAAATTTTCTTTCGAATGACGTATAACCTTTACCATTTTGTTTTATGCTAACACATCTGACGGATTTATTGCTCAAAAGCATTTTTTTTTCAATCAACCCGCTTTTATTTTATAATTAGTATTGCTATCCATGATCTTGTCTTTAACAAAGTGTATGAAGACAATATTTAAAAAAAAAGTAACATTTTTTTTTTAAATAAGTTAAATCAAGGGAAAAAGGATTTGTAGCACATTATTGAGGGGCGTAGCATAAACTATATAAGTAAATACAGAAAACATTATGTCCTCAGTGAGATACAGGCAAAAGCCTAGTTTACTGGGGACACGACAAATGAAAGGCAACAAATCTATTAAAATTGTGTGTCCAAATTAAATTACCTGTAGTTTTTTCGCAAATTATGTATATTTCTTGTCATGTGTAAAATAAATTTAAAAAAATCACAAAATATGGCAACGGGGCTTAATTCTAGTCAATAAACCCATAAACAACACGTATACACATATTCAGGGCGCTGAATAAGAGAAGTGTGTGCGAAAATCTAAAATACGCAATCTAGTATGAAATTGTTTACAGAAATGTTCTAAAAAACTAAGAATTTTTTGTCAATATCATTCATTTTGAAAATTTTTGTGTTACATTTGTGGAGGGGACACAGAGGCAACGTTCCCTCTAATTTTTTCATTGTGTGTGCGGCCCTTCAACTTATATGTGCAAGAAAAAAGAGGGAAGTGCGCAAATATGCATATTCATGCATAGATAAAACTAAGTACATAATGTACCACGAAATCATAAATTACATTTTCAAATATGTAGGTTATATATAAAAAAATATATGTTACAAGTTCCAAAAGTTACAAGTTTCGCGTTACAAAATATGGTTACAAGTTCCTTTCTTTGAGATGAGTGCGGAAGATGGAAACATGTGTGCGGACAATTTTTAACAGATGTGCGGCCGCACACGCGCACACCTTAAAGGGGACGTTGCGCAGAGGTTGGCCACTTCTGCTTCTGTGTTTTCCCTATCCTCTCTCCTAATCCTCCCGACTCGTGTTCACATTAGTATATCCCAAAGCATTTCTACAATACACCTGATCGCACTTGACATCCACAATATGGGACCTAGTACAGTGAAACCCCGTTTTTACATGCCCGGAATTCACGTTTTAACGCTATTTGCGTTAAATTTTTACAATCCCGTTTTATTTTAGTACATTTAGTACCCGCATTTAAGTTTTTATTTCCCGCAATTTACGTTTGAATAATTTAAAATGCAAATTAATTTATAAACATATTTATAAACAATTCAATGCACGGCATCTAAAATAGTAGAAATGAATATTAGGAAGCAGAAATATGTTGTTTCTATTTATAGACACGTGTGCACCTGCAGCTGCAGCGCTCATGGTCAAGGTTATACGAGTCGTGTAATACGATGCAATTGGTGGGAAATTTAGCCAATCAGAGGCAGGCAGACTGTATATTTGGTCAAACTGTGTTTGTGTTTTAAATGTGTCGGTCGTGTACATACAATTGTCGTGTACTCGTATTTCGTGTGTCAATTTACATGTTTTTCATTTCTTTTAATTTTTCGTTGAATCCCTTCAAATAATGTCTCAGCAAAGAAAGACATCGATTCAAGAGAAAAGTAAAATTCTCGAAAAATTGAATAAACACGTTGATTTGGTGATACCCATTACAACTTTGGCTACGATAATAAAAAATCGCAAATCGAAATACATTCTAAGTCTTCTTAAACTTTCTATAGACTCAAGAATCTGTTACTGCAGGATTGTCCTCCTGTGATGCTGAACTCCAGCTATCTCTCCATAGTTTCGGGGGTCTCCCTGGTGGACGTCGTCCATCCGGTACCCCATGCAGAGCTGTTATGTTTGGGATTCTTGTGGAATTCATTCTCTGTACATGTTGGCACCAGTATCGTCGACACTGTCGTCCCCATCTGACCACATCTTGGACCTCGCAGACCTCTCGGATTGTGGTGTTCCTTACACGATCACGCAAAATCTTCCCAGCAATAGCGCGTAGAGTTCTCATTTCCGTTGTCCTTAGCATACTTTTTGTCCTGACAGTGTTCGCCCTCGTTTCGATGCCATATGTGAGGATAGGTCGTACACAGGTCTTATAAATGCGTACGTTGCTATCCGTTCTCATATCTTTATTCCTCCATATGACATCTCTTAGGCAGCCCGCCATTACTTCAGTTTTATCTACCTGAGGCCTTACTTCTCTGGGGAGGTCATGAGACATTCTAAGTGTAAAAGTTAAAATGTTTTTATATATTGCAGATAAGTTCCAGTGACAATTAGTAATGAGAGTATTTCTGTTTCCAGATGTACAGAAACATGGTAGAGCCGCCGTTTCCGGACACCGAGTATGGCAGGTACATGGATGAGTCACGTCTCATGTACGATGTGGCCGTCAAGTCCTTCCCCGCACCTGACCCTCCGCCCGAGTGAGTATATCCTTCTGCTGCCCAACACAGTGTTCTCAATGCTTCTCTCCGTGTAGGAACTTGATGAGGATGATGTGGCCTAATACGAAATAAAAATGATCTGAAAAAGAAAGTGCCCTCAGATCTTCTGGTGGACATGTCAATACGAAATAGTTCACTTAATCCAAAAAACGTTAACTTTGAAATGTATTTATTTATCAATTGTGCTTTATAGCCAATGTCTCGTTTAATTTTTTTTACCTGTTGCACGGAATAACATAATTCTACGAGGGTGGTCCCAGAAGTACCCGACCTGACGTATAGATGCAGCTTATTGCAGCATTGTTGCGTTAAAAAATTACTACGGTAGAAAGTACTAAACTTATAAAGCTTAAGTTTCAAGTTTTAAGACGCTATGTTGTTTAGTATTTGTTTGGCAGGATGATGAAATCTAGAAAAAACTGCCGCATTTGGCGAAAAAGAAAGTGTTGTTTCATCAAGACAATGCACCAGTTCACACATCCGTTATCGCGGTAGCCAAAATCAATGAATTAAAGTTCGAATTGCTTCCTCACACACCCTATTCGCCAGATTTAGCCCCCTCGGATTATTTTCTTTTTCCAAACTTGAAAAAATGGCTTAGTGGTAAAAGATTTGCCAACAATGAAGAGGTGGAATCTGCGTTTGATGGCTATTTTGAAGCGCTCGACGGTTCTCACTATAAACAGGGTATCGAAGCCATTGAACATCGCTGGGAAAAGTGTGTCGAGCTGAAAGGAGACTATGTTGAGAAATAAAAATATTTTTTTGTCTTAGTAATCTTCTTATATTTATTAAAAATATATGTAATATGAGAGTCTTGTTTGAGCTCCCTTGATGATTAGGTAAAAACCTTGAAACCGTGAGCAGGGGAGCCGTATTCATATGTAAAGTATGTTTTTTTGGGTGTGATAGGATTTTGAATTGACCGCCAAGATCGTGCAATTTAACGCCTCTGGATTATTTTCTTTGGGGTTATGCTAAATCACAAGTTTACACCAACAAACACAAGACTATTGATGAACTTGATGCCAACATTTGTCGTGTTATGGAAATGCTCCACCGAGTCATCGAAAATTGGCGTGATCGAAATTGTCCAGTGCAAAAGAAGTCGTGGAAGCCATTTGGACGATATCTTGTTTACATCATAAACGGCATGAAATATTCTTTCAAATTAAACCTTCAGATCCATTTTTGGTTTATTAGTTGTTGTTTTATTTTATTTTAAAGTTCTATCTTTCTTAATGGGAAACCCATCTTATGATCGGTTAACACTTTCAATGCTAACAACGCGCCTAGTGAGTTCTTCTTGGCAACCCTCGGGTGCTAACAACACGCCTGATGCGTTTTCCTATGCAAACCAAAAATACTATTACCGCTCCTAGTGCGTTGAAATTGTATACACATACTCAATGCCTAGCGTAGCAAAGTGTGGATGTTTAGTTTATTAGCACACACAAATATTCACTAGTGTTCAAATATACTTCAAGTGGAGCGCGTATACCATATGTCAAGTGATTTCAAGTCAAGTGATTTTTTTTTTTATTTATTAATTAGTCAGCCACACGTGAATTACCTTAATAATTTGATCACATTGAATGTGTTAAGGTACATAAGCCATTCATTAGCCAGCCGCGGTCAACATACGAATGAAATTATCTTCAAACAATAATTGTCATTAACGTGTTCCCCGCGGGGAGCACAAACGCCTGTGATCTGACGACAATCCAAGTTTCAAATCACAAATACTTAAAAAAAATGACACAAAACCGGAATAAAAATTTAACTAAAATTTAAAATAATCTTTATTCTAGCGACATCTCTGAAAACCTTGTCAAATAATATATTAGTTTATGAGATATTGTTGAATAAACAGAGCGCCGAATTTTTTTGGTTTCTCAATATTTCCAGCATTAACGACCTGTCGCGCGGATCGAGTCCTGCGATGAGTCTCTCTTACGTAAATAAACATTACTAGTGCTATATGCATTTGATTGGGTGAGTGTCATGAAGCATTGATTTGATCGTAGCGTTCCGTTGTTTATTTTACATAATGTTTAGTTTATCTCCTTTATTTAATGAGTCTCCTTAAGAGTAATGACTATTATTTATTATCAGAAAATTACTTAAGTGTCATGTTTACTTGGTGTTGTAATCAAATATCAGTGGTTCTAAACAAAATATGTGTTTAAACTTAGAAATTAAAAAACGCTGAAATTGTGCCGCGCACAGGATTCGTGGAATTTGATTTTTAATGCGGTGAACAGGTTAAACAACCTATCAATTGAATTCAAATACACGGCCATTTGAATAATTTATATGTGTTTTATTTCAAAAACAAATCCTATCACACCAAAAAAATACACCTTTATAATGTGTACGGCACACACAGGCGGCCTAGGGCTGCTCCTTGAATCGGATGCCTGTGTGTGCTGGTCTGCCTGGTGTGCCTGTGTGTGCTAGCCTTGATGTGGCTATCTTCTTAAATCTAAGTCACTTTAAATTTGTTAAATGTTCCTATCCATAAAATGCAAAATGATTAAGTAAGTGAATTCAAATACTTAAATGATTAAACCGAAAAAAGCGAACCCTTCAGTCAGCAGTCTTGATCACCGTTTAATTTTTTAATTTCAATTTTATATAAACCGTATCTCTTAACCTTTCCCTTCCTGTGCTAAAAAAATCCGCGCGTTCCGGTGCTGTTTATTCAATACACATGTAATAATAAGCTATTTAAAATGGGAAAAATAAGAATATTCATAGCCAATTGCTTAAATTAATAATATTTGAAGTCAAAAGTGATAATAATTGAAATTTAATTACTGAAAACATGAAAAAAAACATCGGCCGACGTTCACAAAACGGACGAAGCGACCACCTCAAATGAAAGCCCGCGAGCTACTGAAGCGAGAGAAGCAAGCGAACTGAGATTCTATTTCTTGCGTTCCCATATAACGAAATAGAATGAGAGTGAGACGTGAATAGCGTCGCTTCCTCACCCATAGCGGTTTTTAAGAATGAATATACCTACGTCACACACTGGCACACATTTGATGTATTGGTAAATTTATTCCCCACTTTCACAAAATATCTCTGATGTGGCCGATAAGTGCTAATTGTTATTAATATTATTTTTTTATTCAATGCGTAAATGTATTACGAAGCAATACCTAAAATCTGAACCCAGTACCATATTTATTATATTTATAGAGATATTAAAGTTTTTAGAAGCAATGTGTACTAGTTACACATCACAGGAAAGGAAGGTTTAATATCTTTAATGGCTTTAAGTAATGCATTAAATAACTTAGGAGCCACGCACAAGATACCCGTGTGGTATTTTTCTTAATCTTTAATTTCTTCTTGTTACTTGAAATTCGGATTTATCAGTTGCTAAAACGTGTTGTTGATGGTTCCAGATACAAGCACCTGCCGGCACTGGGCAAGAAGATGAGTCATACTACGCTGTTGGAGGAATTCATCTTCTGGACTTTCAAGTATGAGTTCCCGCAGAACGTGGTCTGCTTCCTGCTCAACATGCTGCCTGACCAGGACTACAAGGTTTGTCACACTTATTCTGCCATCCACCTATTCTGCCAACCCCAATATAGTAACAACCAATGTAGACTGACAAGTGGATTGTAGTTTTACCTAAACTGTGTATTTTATTAGTTTTTTTTCGATTTAGCAGCTGCAAAAATGATTTGTTCTCTGTCGAAATTTTTCAAGTAAATTGTGATATATCAGATTTGAATAATTACATATGGATGAACACTTCACTCCACCTAAAGCCAAATGTGTTACTATCACATGTGTAAGAGTATGATACATGGAGTGACAATGTATGACAGAAGGGCACTCTGAGATGGTTAAGGCATTTAGAAGGATCCAAAGTAGAAAAGTGTGAAATGGAAAGTAAATGTGACGTATGGGTGAGAAAATTGAAGATTTGGGCAAGTCAATGAATTCTGCTAAAGGGTCTTTCAAATTGAATGGTTTTTTTAATTCTTGAATATAAAACACACAATTTGCTTTGATTTTTTATTGGTCAATGAAGTATACTGTATGACATTTAAACACAAAACAACAATATCCGCCAAATGTCCACATCTTGCAGCTCCATAGGCATCCACTCTTTTGTCAAAATCTTCAATGACATCTTGGCATAATTGCGGTTCTAACTCACCAATAACGCGAATAATTTCATCCTTCATCTCAGGAATTGATCGGGGGTCATTCTTATAGACCTGGCTTTTCACGTAACCCCAGAGAAAATAGTCCAACGGTGTCAGATCACATGATCTTAGTGACCAATTAACATTACCGTTTCCGTAGATTATTGTATACGACTCCATTTTTATAAATGTCATACATTACACTTCTCAAATGTCGCAAGGTCACCCAGGTAAGTTCGCGACGCCATCTGTGTTTAATCCAAGAATTAAAAAAACCGCTCAATTTGAAAGACCCTTTATTTAGGTATTATTTTTTCAGTTTATGAAAATGGTAAGATTGAACACCGTGTAATAATAGGAAACAAAGTCAATGGGGCACTAAAACATATATATACTCAACCTGGATAGTATCAAAATCTGCCTAGATGATGCCAACTGTGATGTAAGGAATGAAACGTGGATGTCTAAAAAACTGAGAGGATTCGAACAAATGCTGTAGAAATGCATACTTTGAGGAGAATACATGGAGTGACAATGTACGACAGAATTTCTATTTTGATACCTCTTCGACATCCATACACCTTCTCATACAACTTCTACGATTTCTCTTTGACTTTCTACGTTTCCTTCTTTCAGAATATCATTCACTTGATCCAACTATTCTTTTCTTGGTCTTCCTCTCACACGCCTTCCACTCACGTTGACACTATAAATCTGTTTTATTAATCTTGCTTCATTCGTTTATTTCATCGAAATGGAGTACCTCCTCGATAATCTCCTACTAATTGATCAACCAATCATTTTATAAATTTCAAATGTGTCATCGGTTTTTCATTGTTTTCTTCCTTGGAAACTTTATAAAGTATATAAGAGTTTGTGACACACACCTCCATCCCCCAAAAAAGAGTTTCCTCCACCATTTTAGGGGCTCCTATAGTTATTGAAATGTGACCGCAACATGCCAGTGCAGTACGCATTGAATTATGATATTTCTGAGTGCAGTTAGCTTGTACGGTAATAATATACCAGGAAATTACACGTGTCGCCCTTGGGACTTGTTTGTCTCCGAACAAAAGATTCCATTGTGTGTATTTAGTGTTGCTATCTCGCCTCCCCGTGCGTGCGAGGAATAATTTTTATTTATTTATTTAATTAGCGACACAACAGTGTCTTTATATACAAATGAACATGTGACAGGTTATACAAGTACTTAAAATTATTGACAAATAATACAACTTTATCTTAAACTAACATGAAGATACAAAAAGCAGTAGAATAAATTACAGTCATCGTTTTAAAATTATTTAATAATCTTTGAGAATTTTGTGGGAATTTTATGGATATATATTGAGATATAGAAAACACATGGCCTCATTAGTGGAACGAGATGCAAGTTGCTTTGCAGAATTAAAAGCTTCACACATGTTGATGCAGGGTTACTCAACTCCAGAGGCAAAATATTGTCCTTAATATTTGGTTTGTATTACGTTATTTATATTAATAAAGGAGAGCACAAAGTTAGTAGCTATTTCTAAATATTGTTGTAATATTCTGGTGAATACTATATATACTTATATTAAAAATATCTAAATTGTTGCAAAACTCGTTTCCAAGTCTTTGCATACGAATTATAGAGGAGTTGATTTTATAGTTAGTATAACAATTTTCGGTATAAAAGGGATTGAGCTGTCTTGTGAATCTAGTGGGAATACGAAATGATATACTTGCGAGTAAGTGAGGTGCATCAATCACTGAGTGAATGATTTTGTATAGCAGTACTATATCGGCTGTTTTTCTTCTGTCACACAGCTTCAAGAGTTTCACTGCATTTAATAGTTATCTGCAGAACTAACCTGCCTTACTCCATCAAATTCCGTAACTTATTATTATTTAATTGTACTAATATGATCCTTGGTTAAATATAATAATATTGAAAACTGAAAAACCCGATATATTAAAAATATTGAGAAATAAGACTTTATTTTCTTGGCGACACTCGAGTAATACGGCAAACCATTCATGCCGCCTCTATGGCGGCATTCGAGTGCAAAGGGTTAACTGCCACAAGGCTATTTTCTTCATCTTCTAACTGTACCTTCTTTTAATTGTTTGATTGATCTGCAGGAACACTTGACCCGGACGTTTGTGATGCACTACGCACGCATCCCCCTGGTACTGGAGCTGTCCGCAGACCCTGACATGCTGAGCAACCGCGTTGTGCATATGTCCGTGCAGCTCTTCTCTAACGAAGCGCTGGCGCTGCGGATGGTGGACCAACTGTCGTTGCTACACGTTATGGTCATCTCGCTCAAGCTCATGATGAACAAGATACTCGTCAGGAATACACTGCACGGTCAGTATTCGCTTCTTTGCTTCATTATTTCTGCACTAAAGAGAGGATGTTTCGTTTTGATGGGGGCGCTCTAAGGTGACACTTGGTTGCAAAAGGCAGTTTGACCAACACCACTTTATATACATGTCACATGCCAAATTCCTTTTGGAGTCTGCAGAGAGGATAAATCTCCACGTATCTCGTCAATCATGCTGTATTGGACGTTTGCGTCATCTAAAATATTGACATTTGTTTTTTTATTTACATGTATAAATTCCTGTTAAGATATTGTAAAATATTTCGAGACAGTATTGCAAGCCGGCCGGTCCATGCAGGCAAAAAACTTTCGAAAATTGTGACATTTCGCAAGGTTTGACAGCATGCATGGGTGGAAACAGGCGCTTACGATGAGCCATTTGTCGCACACAAGAAGCGCCGAATGCCTTCAAAAATAAATTCTCAGTTCACTCCAGTCTACTACCTTTTATTTGCGACCACCTACTACTTGCCTGAGAGGAATCTGTTCTATTTCTCACCAATCTGCTACTTTTCACCGTGTGACTACTTTTACAAACGCAACAACAACTCGCTGATCAATTAAATGTGACAGGAGAAGCCGTCTCCATACTTTTGAAAGCCATGGAAAAGATCCAGAAGGTGGGAAAATGGGTTCCACATGAACTGAATGAAAGACAGCAGGAAAACCGAAAAAACACTTGCAAAATGCTGCTCGCCAAGTACAAAAGAAAATCATTTCTCCATCGAATTGTGACTGGCGATGAAAAATGGATGTATTTCGAGAATCCTAATCGTAAAAGATCATGGGTAACTCCAAGCAAACCAGCAACATCTACTGCAAGGCCAAATCGCTATGGATGGAAGACAATGCTCTGTGTTTGGTGGGATAAAAGAGACAACACAAAGTGATTTTGCTTCATGATAATGCACCATCGCACACAGCAAAACTGGTCAAGCAAACGATTGAGGCGTTTAGTTAGCAAATACTTTCGCATGCTGCTTACTCACCAGACTTTGCTCCATCCGATTACTACTTATTTGCATCGATGGGACACGCACTTACTGAGCAGGGCTTCACTTCTTATGAAAATGTACAAAAATGGCTCTGTGATTGGTTTGCCTCAAAAGAGCAACAGTTTTTTTGGCGTGGCATCCACAAATTGCCAGAGAGATGGGAAAAATGTGTAGCTAGCGATGGGCAATACTTTGAATAAAATATTTTTTACCATTTTTATACAATAAATATGTATTTTTTATAAAAAAAATCGGTTTCATGTTTACAGAACTGATAGATAAAATAAAGTATACATACAGGAAACCGATTATTCGAGAAACAATCAATGAAAGTTTCACAGTTTTTATTATTCTAATTATATCTATTCTATTTTGCAGATCAGTACAACAACCGGCACCATGTCATTGACTGCGCACGCCGTGTGATGAAGGAGCACTGCTACTGGCCTCTAGTGTCGGACTTTAACAACGTGCTGTCCCACAAGAGCGTGGCGCTGGTCTTCCTCCGCGAGGACACCCTCATAGACATGTGGTTTCAGTTTCTTTCGATGCTGCAAGGTACACACTCTGTTCCAACTTCCCAAATCTTTGAACACATTAGTAATTTATTATTAGGAATTCGTTTTTCGTGAAGTCTCGGTATTTTTTAATTTATCAAAGGTTTCTTCTACTTTGACTTTACCGAAACCCATAAGTTAAATATTCTTTTATGTATGGGAGTGAAACGTAAACATGGAAATAAGTGATTAATGCTTTAGAAATGCATGCACTTAAAAGAAACATGGGGCGACAATATATTTTCATTGTAATTTTTTTTATCAAACGCTGTTTATTCCACTTTTTGTAACGGTATAACCCTACTGGTTTCAAGGCTTTCATATCATCTTCAGGGGAGCACAAACAAGATTGAATTTTGTTCGAACTGGTACCGAGATACAAGCTTCTAACGGTTGGGGACATTCACGTTGTCCAGTCTCCAACCCAGAGCCTTAACAAATCCTCTAATTTATTCTGAAATGGCTAATCATTGTCACCGTGAAAACCATACATTTTCTATCAATGATGCCAAATTTGTACATATCAGTAGTAACGGAAATAAGTTGGGACAGATTAGAGGTCCTAGAAATTTCTAAGTCAGTGTATCGAGGTGAACATCTGGAAAACACATATATACCAAGAATCTCTCCGCTGCTCGCCGAGGTCGTCCCATGCCTTCCTCAGCCCCCAGTTTCCATCCCGAATGTCCCCAAACGTTCGAAGCGTGTATATCGGTACCAGTTCGAACAGAATTCAGTCTTGTTTGTGCTCCCCTGAAGATGAGGTGAAAGCCTTGAAACCGGTAGGGTTATACCGTTACAAAAAGTGGAATAAACAGTGTTTGATAAAACAAATGACAATGTATTTAAACCTCCACAACGTTAATGCCTTAACTACAAATAATATAATATATTTTCATTATGACTAGAGAATGCGTGGGGGGACAATGCATGACAGAATGATGCGATTAGAGATGAATGTGAACTAATGACTGATATGCTGCGTAAAATGAAGAAGAGCACTCTGAGATGGTTAGGGCATGTGGAATGAATGAAGAAAGACAAACAAAATAAATGTATAGTGGAAGACGTGTGCGAGCAAGACCAAGGAAAGTGTGATTGGATCAAGTGTGTGATATTTTCAAAGAAGGAAATGTAAAAAGTCAGAAATATTGTAGAAGTTGTATGGATGTGGCAGAAGATAAGGATGTGTATCGATATAGGAAGGTCTAATGTTCTGTCATCTCTGCCTTCCCTGGCAGGGAAATGACGCGCAATGGTATGTATGTATATGCTAGATAACCAGATGACATTCTTGTTAGTGACATTGGTGCGCCTTGACTTCCCTTATTTTTGATTGAGTTAATTAGGAGGCATTCTTGAGATTGAGCGTAATGATTGGGAAACAGTGCTATACCAAATTATCTAAAATATCTCTCTTGATCTATTTGCCATGCGAATGGCATCTGTTAAATCATTTTATCAGGCTGGTTTATATAACACTGGACCTATGCTATGACAGGAAAGCTTGACCGTGGAAGAGAGTAGACAGTTTCCTGCATCTGGCCCAGCGTTGAGATCCAACAACCCCAGTCCATCGACACATCCCACAGGTAACCCGCCAGTGCCGCTATACATCCGAAGCCCATTCACACACCTTCGCATGGGCACAGCGATGATACACTGGATGTAGAAAGAGCTGTAGCGTGTGTCCTAGTAGGACGTGCTGATGATGATGTTGTTGACATCTCTGCATTCGCTTTAGTCGAACTCTGTGTTCCTTTTCGTTCGGGGTCATCAATTTAGTGGGATGCTTAATTTGATGCGTCGTGATGATTTTGATTTGTTTGTATTTAAAATAAAATACGTCGATTCAGGAATGCGATAAAAGTGAGAGTGAATAGTCGATAAATAATAAACAGAAATGAATGGTCAAGCGAATAATAACAAGTGCCTTTATTCATCGATAAGTAGGTATATATAGAATTTCAGAACGGGACGCGTGACTGCGTCCGCGGTATATCTCGATCTCACTCCTGCGCGTGCTGAGGTGGTCGCAAGCGCTGCGGATACTACAGTGGGTAGGATATTTATTGTCGAAACGGCGAGACGGCGTGATATGTTCTCTTTCTACCTTGGAATGCGATGTAAATATTATTTGCGTGTAAACAGTGTTGACGTTTCTGGTATGTGACAATTGTACATATCCAGAGGTTGATTCATCGGTCGTTGACCCTGCATGTTGACAATATTTAGGGACGTGGGTACCCTACAGAGCTAAAGATGTGTGTCAAGATTTATTGCTTTACTTTTATTCTTTACAAAAAAGAAAAGATGAGAAAAATCATTCTATAGGTTTACTTTTGTTCTTCGTTTTAAATTTATATGTTGTTTTAATAAATTTCAGGTATGAATGTGAACGAGAGGGAACTCGGCAGTCACGTAGAATTCGAACCTTCTTCTTACTACGCGGCTTTCTCATGTGAGCTGGAGGCATCCGCCTACCCAATGTGGAGCATCATCTCCCACCTCACGGGGCCGGAGCACGCGGGGCTGGCCCGCAAGCTGGTGCACTGCTGCCTGCGCTACCTGCGCTCCTGGCTGCGGGACATTTGCTTCACACAGCCCACCATACAGAGGGTATGCTTTTCACTTTTCCCCTTCCCCTTCATACACCATGTTTCATTTCTCTAGCACCACTAAATTGTCAAAAATATGAACTAACTCCTGGACATCTGTCTGACCGCACGTGTATAATATCTCTGAGGTTTGTAATAATTTTGTTTATCTTTAATGTTTTATGGCAATGGAATAAGTAATATCTGATGATCTACTCTCCATCAACTCGTTAAGGATCAGATATTAGTTGTTTACATAGGTCTGTAAATATGAAACTGGATTTTTTTTATAGAAAATGCACATTTATTGTATGAAAATGGTAAAAAATATTTTATTCAAAATATTGCCCCTCGCTAGCTACACATTTTTCCCATGTCTGTGGCAATTTGTGGATGCCACGCCAAAAAAACTGTTGCTCTTTTGAGGCAAACCAATCATCGAGCCATTTTCGTACATTTTCGTAAGAAGTGAAGCGCTGCTCAGCAAGTGCCTGTCCCATCGATGCAAATAAGTAGTAATCGGATGGAGCCAAGTCTCGTGAGTAAGACGCATGCGAAAGTAATTGGCAACTAAACGCCTCAATCGTTTCCTTGACCGGGTTTGCTGTGTGCGATGGTGCATTATCATGAAGCAAAATCACTTTGTGTTGCCTCTTTTGATGGACGATGATTGCCTCTAAAAGGAGCCAATGACGCGGTTTAACAATCACTACATTGACAACTAGAGCCATCTATGAACAAATTCCGGTTTCATATTTACAGACATGGTAAAATAAAAAATAATGTATATGCATACATATATACACACAAACATACACATATATTCAAAGTCACTTAAGTACATTGATGAGTGCTTTCTAACGTGCTCAATCTTAGAAGAAAATTTACTTTTGCTTTTGGTAATGTGATATGAAATATGTCAATATCCGAAGTAGTCCCGTTCAAAAGAGTTAAGGCCCTTCCAACAGGCATGGCGGCTGGGAGTCCCGTTCTTGCGTATGTTATTGAGAACAGTTCTTGCCGGCGCAGTCTAGTGTAATTGTTAGGAACATTTAACGCTTATCTTTGTAGTAATTCTGGACAGCTCACAACTCCTCGAACGAGTTTGACAACGTATACCAGGAGACGCAGATCTCTTCTTACGCTCAAGGAGTTATACCCGAGCATGCCCAGCAGAAACTGAATTTTGAGAATGAATTTGTCGACTATCTCCATGGCCTAGTTGGTAACACCCCTGTCTAACACAGAGGTTACGGGCTCGATCCCTGTTGGAGCTCAGATTTTTTGAAAAGGTTTTCAATCTGATTTTCTTTTAAGGCCTCATAAACATCTTTTTGGTTGATTGGAAAGATTGCCGCTTGACAATAATTCCATAAGGTTGCACTGTATACAAGTGTAATACATGATTCACTCAAGCGCTGCCATAGCTGCATGACGTCATTTGTTTAAGTCCCGAGTTCCAGTTTGCGTGTCGAGGGTTTGAGTCCCGGTTTCGAGTTAGCTCTGTAGCGTGATGCTTAACTTGATACGTCGTGATGATTTTGATATGTCTTGTATTTAAAATAAATGCAAAACTCAGGAATGCGGATAAAAGTGAGAGTGAATAATCAATGAACGGTCGAGTTAATAATAATCTTTATTTGTCTACAAGTAGGTATTTTATAGTTGTGAGTGAATTCGCCCGCGATATATACTTTGTCTCACTCCTGCGCGTGCCCTAGTATAGCGGGTAGGATATTTATTTGCCGAGACGGCGAGACAAAGCGATGCGCTCTCCCTCTACCGTGGAATGTCAGATGATAATATTTGCGAGTACACATTGTTGATGTTTCTGGCATGTGACAATTGTAGATGTCCAGAGGTTGATTCATCGGTCGTTGACCCTGTATGTTTGACAATTTATTTAGGGACGTAGGTACGCTACAGCCTCATAAATATATTTTTGGTTGATTGGAAAGATTGCCGCTTGACAATAATTCCATAAGTTTGCACTGTATACAAGTGTAATACATGATTCACTCAAGCGCTGCTATAGCTGCATGACGTGATTTGTTTAAGTCCCGAGTTCCAGTTTGCGTGTCTAGGGTTTGAGTCCCGGTTTCGAGTTAGCTCTTTAAACAGCGCTATATAAAATTGTTCTTTAAATTAAAAAAGTAAAGAAAAGTGTGATATAGCAATACTGACCACTAGGTAAAACTGTAGTTAAGTCTAAAAAAAGTAGAAGAAATAATTCCTTATGCAGTATTTCTTTTACATCCCATAAAATAAAATCTTTTATGTTTTACTACAAATGAGTAAAAAATGTTAAAAATATGATTTGCTATGTGTTCCAGTGTGAAGTGATGCGTGCGTCGTTCCACTTCCCATTGCACCGTTACCTGGCAGCCTTCCTCTGCCAGGCAGTGCGTCATATGGGAGTTTCCATCAGTGAACTGCTGCCCGACACCGACACCCTGCTGCTACTCATGATGCACCCTCTCCGTGTGCAGGTCAGTCTCTATACATACTGTGTACCTTTTGCGTCTTTCAACCATTTCAATGCCAAAAATGAAATTATTCGCGTAATTAATCTGAACTGCACAGCTCAAGCGCGACTATATCTGCATTCATATTATTAAGATTATTTTATCAATTTGACATTGCTATATTTTATAATTAGTACAGATACTGCCATCTCTGTAGAAGATTATGAATATTTTTGTCACTTGTTAAGATGATTTTTGATTGAGCTTTTATCATTTTTCTAAAGTGATTCATTTCTAAATTGACAACCGTTATGTAATACTAAGGTTAGCGCATTAGTAGTATTTTTTTAATAGTTAATTCAACAATTTGAAGTGTATTCAACATATTTAATAATTTGTGTCACAATACTTTTTGGTATCATTTATCCCACGTGCCGAAAAAAATTCTTTTAACCCTTTCGTGCTCAAATTTTATTTTTCTTTAGATTAAATTTTTTTTCCGCATTTATTAGTCATTGATATTTATAAAGAAATATGGAAAAAAATATTTAAAAAAAATCGATCGGAACTTATGGGATCTATACATCCCACTGATACTTGGTAGAATACTCAGTGTGCGTAAGAAAGAAAAACTTTTTCTTTTTTTTTTAAGAATATAATTTATTTTAAGTAAAAAAACATTAAAATGAACATTATAATTAATCCTATTCTACATTCATCGATATATCCGGTTGCGAAATTGTCACGTTATCAAGTGCATCCAATTCCTCTTGTGCACCATCGTCAATTTCTATGTCTGACATTTCTTCAACATCGGGAAGTGAAAATAAAAACTCCATCGCTTTTTCCATGTGATTGGGGTTATTCAAATTACATTTATTAGCCATCTACAAGAAAAAACATTCGTCACATATTTTGAAACATAGCCTTTATTTAGCTTCGTGGGAAGACCGCTTCCCACTTATGAAATATGACTTGCCTTGAAATTTAGATCAAATCACCAGCTATGTATATATAGTATCATACAGTGAAAAAAATGTCTATAGAACTCAAATTAATCGTCAAAATCCTTATTTACTTGAAAATTTTCAAGTTTTGTCACAAAATCTGACGCGCGACACTCCAAACAAAACAACACATGCTATTTAGAATTCAACTGTCAGTTACAAGATCAACCGATAAAGTAGGTAAATGTTTTATCGTAATACCCAATAATGCCGCTAGATGGCAGGAGTGAATAAACTTGCGAAACGTAATTTCTACTGATCTTTTTAGAGCAATTTCAAAAGTGGGAAACCGTATTCCCACCAGCCACGAAAGGTTTAAGTTGTGAATTTTAACGGGAATACATTTTTTTTGGCTTTTTATATTTAAAATATTTGTTAATACAACGTAAACACGTACTCCTTTTTCCTGTATTATTAGGGATTTTTCACTTGTACTCGTATATGAATAAAATTTGTGCATTGCATTATATAGTTTACATTTATGTTGTGGTTGTGTTCATAGTGCAGACAACTTTGAATTTAATTTGGAGACAGTAGAAAAATCCATGGAATTTTAAGAAAAAGAAGCATAAAATGTAACAGAACGTCAACAACGGTTGAAATGTTTGGTGTTTTCCAGAGCTTGTTCTACGAGATCCTGAGTGGCATATGGGTGCGTAACGGACTGCAGATCAAAGGCCAAGCGATGACCTACATTCAGGCCAACTTCTGCAACTCAATGGTGGACATGGATATCTATTTCCTGCAGGTCTGCGCCTCGCACCTGCCCACGCACCACTTCCTCGACATATGCATCAATACGTAAGTTGCAATTGGGATTCTTTTTCTTCTTACGCCATAGATTTATCTTTAATTTCAAAAATAAAAATATATTTATGCATTAAATATGTACTGGAACATGATAAAAATTTAAAACATTTTTTTTTTTGTTTTTATTTATTTATATTTAGAAACAACAGTATGGTTCATATATGAATCACTGCGCATTTGTAAGTTAAATATATGATATAATGATATTAATGAAATTATATATTTTACTTCACTTATTTTACACATACTAGGTTAGTCAAAAAGTTTTGAAAGCGGAAATGAAAATACATTTTTTTTGGGGGGAAATCACTTTTATTGCTCAGTATAGTCTCCCATAAGATCAATACACTTGGTCCAACGATCTTCCAACTTTGTTGTCCCATCACGGAAGTGACTTTCTGGAAGGCCTGCAAAATACTCCTCTACGACGGCTATAACCTCTTCGTTTGATGAAAAATGCTTTCCACGAAGGAATTTTTTGAGGTGTGAGAACAGCCAGAAGGAGCTAAAGAGGGAGCTAAATCTGGCGAATAGGGTGGATGCTGCAACAATTCGTACCCCAATTCACTGATTTTTGCTATGGTTTTTTGAGCTGTGTGAGCAGGTGCATTGTCTTGATGAAAAATGATTTTTTTTTTCTGCAAACCGGGTCTTTTTTCACAAATTTTTTCATCCAACTGGTCCAAAAGGTCACAATAATAATCAGAGTTGATTGTCTTACCAGTTTGGAGATAATCTATCAATAAAATTTCTTTTGCATCCCAAAAAACTGACGCTAACACCTTCTTGGCCGATTTCTGGACACAAACTCGCTTCGGAGCCAAAGTGCCTGGTTCACACCACTCCTTAGCCTCTTGTTTTGATTCAGGATCATGGTGGTAGACCCAAGTCTCATCCATAGTGATGAATCGACGCAGAAAATCCTTTTTATCCTTTCGAATCCTGTTACTTTTCATATTTTTAGTATTATTAAGAATTGAACCCAAATCCCTCAAATGGAAGATAAGTTTCTTATTAACTAGGCTATGAAGTAGGTCTTCACTTAAAAGTAGAAGTAATATTAACACATCGATCAATAAGTCCCGGGACTAACTACTAAAGCAACATTTGTTTGTCTAAATTCTTCTTTATTCATCAACATAGTTTCCTTCAAGAGCGATACATTCATTCCAACGCTTTCCTAACTGTTCTATGCCACCCGTGTAGAACAATTTATCTTTGGTTTCAAAATAGGCGTTAGTTTCGGCAATCACTTCTTCATTGGAGCCAAATCTCTTTCCCTGGAGCATCTTTTTGAGGTCTGCGAACAGCCAATAGTCGCTGGGGGCCAAATCTGGAGAATACGGTGGGGGCGGAAGCGATTCGAAGTTCAACTCATGCAATTTGGCCATAGTTACCATCATCGATGCGTTGTTGTTTCTGTTCCATTGTGAGCAAACGCGGCACCCATTTCGAAAAAAGCTTTTTCATGACCATGCAAAATAGTGTAAACACTACCAAAGCTCATGCAAAATAGTGTAAACACTACCAAACGATATCTTCAGGATTTCAGCTATCTCACGCAACTTTACTTTGCGATTTTTCATCACGATTTTGAGGATTTTTTAATGTTTTCTGGTGTAACAGTCTAATTTAGACGACCAGAGCGTTCAGCATCATTTGTGACTGTACGACCGCGTTTGAAATTAGCATACCGCTGACAAATGGTTGTTTTCGACGGAGCAGAGCCCGGATAATACTTTTCAAGGCATCGCTGAGTTTGAACGGTATTTTTTCCCATTAAAAAGTAATGTTTTATCAACACACGAAATTCGATTTTTTTCATTGTTTTGAAAATATCAAAAGTAGCGTCACTAAAACCACTGTAACTCAATGACACAATGTCGGAATGTCATGAAAGTTTGACGCGTAACTTTTAAAGGTTGGTACTAACAGAATGGTATGAATTTGTTATTAGAGGCGCCATCTGTTGGTTAGTGCCGGGACTTATTAATCGATGTGTTAAGTGTTTCCAGTAGGAAGCAACAGATATTGTCCTATCACTCGCATCAATCAGATCCTGTAGTATTGTACATACATACATACCATCATGCCATAATTCTGTCGGGGTAAGCAGAGGACAGGGTGCCAAACATTCCTATCTTGACACACATCCTTAGCCTCTTCCACATCCATACACCTACGATATAATTCACTCGATCCAACCATACTTTCCTTCATCCTCCTCTCACATTTACTGTGTTGACAGAACGCGATTTATTGATCTTCCCTTTGATAATATCTTCTGTGTGTATTCCAGTTTTGGTGTAGCGGAATGGGTGGGCCTGGGCGGGCTAGGTGGTGCGCGGGAGCAGGAGCAGGACGCGATGCTAGAGGGGCTGCTCACGCTGCTGGGCACGCTTGTGAGCTCGCGCACTAACCTTGGCCACGACGAGTTGACGCAGTCGCGCCTGGAGGTGTCTACGCTGCTGGCCACTGGTGACAAGACTCACAGTCAGCTACTGGAACTGATGCCCGAGAGGTCGGGCAACGCTCACACGAGAAATTTTGAGACTGTACTTAAAGAGGTAAATGCCAACAACACAATTAGAATTTACTTTGCACTTCCCAACGGCTTGGGATATAGTGGCCATTTTTTCTTACTGTCAAAATAATGTATTTTGTCGGCATATTTCTGTAATATTGAGACAATAACATACTTGTATTTAGTGGTAAAATAAATTATAAAATATGTCCTATTTTTTCATGGGCAACCAACATGCTTGAATTAAAGAAAAAAAACACTATATAATTGTCACTTATTTGATTTTGACATGATTACTTGCACCTAATATGAATATGATGATGTCACTGATTTTTATTTGATCGTGCACTTGTTAACGATATTATAATCTATGATTTAAAGTTTATGACCCATTAATTTTTCGAGTTATAAAATGATTCATCTTCTCCTTCTTCCTGGCACTGTCCCAACTCATTGCCTAGGTAGGCTGTTGGGGTCGGCTCTTCTCGTTCTCAGGCTGTATATTCTTCGGTTCTGGGAGTCGCTTTCATCTAGGCCATTTCTCTGCAGGATTTTGTTTCTGTTACATAAAAAGATAAGAAAATGAAAACAATGGAAAGGCGTCGATTAAACCATTTTTTTGGAGTAATTAATATGTATGTATGTCTGATTCCAGCTATCTTACTATCGAGCTCCTCCAAAGGGCTCGGAGACGTTAGAGCAGGGGCAGTTTGCTCCCAAGGCGGCCGTGTGGGCCACTCACTACGACCCGCTGCACGTGCTACAACGAGCCGTACACCGCCGTGACTTCCAGAACTCCATGGACAGATTCACCACATAGTAAGGCACTTATATTAAGCGTACACCTTCCTCTTATCTCCGCTCGTTACTGCAAACGTCAAATTATAATTCAGCCTTCGTCGCAACCACTCATGCACGCGTATATCTTATACTCAGAATTTAGTTAAAGAAGTTGTAGATGGGTGACATTCAAATGTTGAATGGGAATGTGTGCGGATGTTGATGACATGGTAGTGTATGTTGATGACATGGCAGTGTAAGCGGAGAATAAGAATGAATTACAGTCTGATAAGTGAATTCATGTATCTCGATGACATGGTAGTGTAAGCGGAGAATAACGATGAATTACAGAGTTAGATAAGTGAATTCATGTATCTTGATGACATGGTAGTGTAAGCGTAGAATAAGGGTGAATTACAGAGTCTGATGAGTGAATTCATGTATCTCGATGACATGGTAGTGTAAGTGGAGAATAAGGGTGAATTACAGAGTCTGATGAGTGAATTCATGTATCTCGATGACATGGTAGTGTAAGCGGAGAATAAGGGTGAATTACAGAGTCTGATAAGTGAATTCATGTATCTTGATGAAATGGTAGTGTAACCTGAGAATAAGGATGAATTACAGAGTCTTATAAGTGAATTCACGTATCTTGATGAAATGGTAGTGTAACCTGAGAATAAGGATGAATTACAGAGTCTTATAAGTGAATTCACGTATCTTGATGAAATGGTAGTGTAACCTGAGAATAAGGATGAATTACAGAGTCTTATAAGTGAATTCACGTATCTTGATGAAATGGTAGTGTAACCTGAGAATAAGGATGAATTACAGAGTCTGATAAGTGAATTCATGTATCTTGATAAGCGGAGAATAAGGATGAATTACAGAGTCTGATAAGTGAATTCCATGAGAAATGTAAAGAGAAAGATCTGAGAGTGTGTAAGGAAAAGTTAATGCTATATATGGGTCAGTAATGAAAGATTCGAACAAGTTTAAGAATTCTGCTATTTAGGTATTAGTATATTCTCAGATTGCCACTTCATGGTGGCAATCTGCGAATATCATAAATGAAGTGGCAATGGGCAGGACACGTGGCCAGAATGTCAGACTCCCGATGGACATCCGAAATAATCCAATGGTACCCGAGAGGCACAAAGTGTCCCTGAAGAAAACCGAAGGTATGTTACGCTGGATAGATGAAATCAGGAAGCATGGCAGCATCATATGGCATCAACGAGCAAAAAACCTAACTATTTGGAGTCAACTTAGGGAGACCTTCATCCAGCAGTGGATCGACCCTGGTTGACAATGATGATGATGATGATATTCTCAGATAATGAAAGAGTTACGAGTGATATCGAACGGCATGTAGCAATAGAAAACAATCAATGGTAAACTTATACATATTTTCGAATCGGACAGTATTAACAGGGATACGGTGTGATGGTATGTATGTATTGGCCAACAGGAATCTAGCAACCCCTCAGAAGACTGACGCCACGGAGGAGGTTGTCATTTATGTAAATCAAGTAATTCAACAGTTATTCTCATTTACAATTTGTTGAAGCTAATGTTAAATTATAACATCATTTGTCATATTCCTTTTAGCGTCAAGTCATCAGGGGCGGGTGGTGCTTCCAAATGGGGCGCGCTGTGGCCACCATTGCGCCCTGCGGCGGCCCCCGCCGCAGGTGCAGGCGGCTGTGATCCGCGCCGCATCGCTCGTTGCGGCCGGCTGCATGCTGCGCTGTTGGCCGTGCTGCACCGCGCAGTGCACCGGAGACGGCCACCGCCCGAGCACGTGTTGGCACTTGCTGTCTACTTGCTTGAAGTTGCTGCTGATCTGGAACTGGAGCAAGGCAATCAGGTGATTTTATTAAATTCTTTTAAACACATTATAATGTTAAAACAATCTTTATTTTTAACCCTTCCTGTCCTGTGATGTGTAACTAGTACACATTGCTTCTAAAAACTTTAATATCTCTACAAATATAATAAATACTGGGTTCAGATTTTAGGCATTCCTCCGTAATACATTTACGCATTGAATGCAAAAAAAATTATATTAATAATAATTAGCACTTATCGGCCACATCAGAGATATTTTGTGAAAATCGGGAATAAATTCACCAATACAATCAAACGTGTGCCAGTGTGTGACGTAGGTATACTCATTTTAAAAAACCGCTATGGGTGAGGAAGCGACGCTATTCACGTCTCACTCTCACTCTACTTCGGTATATGGGAACGCAAAAAATAAAATCTCAGTTCGGTCGCTTCTCTCGTTTAGTAGCCAGCCGGCTTTCGTTCGAGGTGGTTGTCTCGCCCGTTTTGTGAACGTCGTCCGATGTTTTTTTTCATGTTTTCAGCAATTAAATTTCAATTATTATCACTTTTGACTGCAAGTTTAATTAATTTAAGCGATTGGCTATGAATATTCTTATTTTTCAGATTTTAAATTGCTCATTTTTACATGTGTATTGAAATACACAGCACCAGAACGCAAGGATTATTTTAGCACAGGATGGGAAAGGTTAAAGGAACACAGATAACCAGTACCAATAAAATGTTTTCTGCGGATTGATTCAGGCCACAAAAATGACTAAAGGGACAAGATAAAAGCTAAAGAGTTTGCCATTAAAGCTTCCATGAGCAGAGAGAAGTTGGGTGTTCCAATTGCTTAGATACACCCACGGGGAGCTGAAGCTCGCATTATATATGATTTTTTTTTAAATGTTTCCCATAGGGATGACGAACATCATTGTTTGCCAAGTTAACAGTTTAGCCTCTAGACAGCCTTTAAAAAGCATGCATTAATAAAAAGCTAACTAAAACATTTTTATTGATAAGGACTTAATATATTAATTTCTTTCGATGGCCAAATGACATTTTTGATATAACTATAGTACATATAGAATTTATTGATAAGGACTTAATATATTAATTTCTTTCAATGGCCAAATGACATTTTTGATATAACTACATGTAGAATTTATTGATAAGGACTTCATATATTAATTTCTTTCAATGGCCAAATGACATTTTTGATATAACTACATGTAGAATTTATTGATAAGGACTTGATATATTAATTTCTTTCAATGGCCAAATGACATTTTTGATATAACTATATGTAGAATTTATTGATAAGGACTTCATATATTAATTTATTTCAATGGCCAAATGACATTTTTGATATAACTACATGGAGAATTTATTGATAAGGACTTGATATATCAATTTCTTTCAATGGCCAAATGTCATTTTTTATAGAACTACATATAGAATTTATTGATAAGGACTTAATATATTAATTTCTTTCAATGGCCAAATGACATTTTTGATATAACTACATGTAGAATTTATTGATAAGGACTTGATATATTAATTTCTTTCAATGGCCAAATGACATTTTTTATAGAACTACATATAGAATTTATTGATAAGGACTTAATATATTAATTTATTTCAATGGCCAAATGACATTTTTGATATAACTACATGTAGAATTTATTGATAAGGACTTGATATATTAATTTCTTTCAATGGCCAAATGACATTTTTTATAGAACTACATATAGAATTTATTGATAAGGACTTAATATATTAATTTCTTTCAATGGCCAAATGACATTTTTGATATAACTACATGTAGAATTTATTGATAAGGACTTCATATATTAATTTCTTTCAATGGCCAAATGACATTTTTGATATAACTACATGTAGAATTTATTGATAAGGACTTGATATATTAATTTCTTTCAATGGCCAAATGTCATTTTTTATAGAACTACATATAGAATTTATTGATAAGGACTTAATATATTAATTTCTTTCAATGGCCAAATGACATTTTTGATATAACTACATGTAGAATTTATTGATAAGGACTTGATATATTAATTTCTTTCAATGGCCAAATGACATTTTTGATATAACTACATGTAGAATTTATTGATAAGGACTTGATATATTAATTTCTTTCAATGGCCAAATGACATTTTTTATAGAACTACATATAGAATTTATTGATAAGGACTTAATATATTAATTTCTTTCAATGGCCAAATGACATTTTTGATATAACTACATGTAGAATTTATTGATAAGGACTTGATATATTAATTTCTTTCAATTGCCAAATGACATTTTTTATAGAACTACATATAGAATTTATTGATAAGGACTTAATATATTAATTTCTTTCAATGGCCAAATGACATTTTTGATATAACTACATGTAGAATTTATTGATAAGGACTTGATATATTAATTTCTTTCAATGGCCAAATGACATTTTTTATAGAACTACATATAGAATTTATTGATAAGGACTTAATATATTAATTTCTTTCAATGGCCAAATGACATTTTTGATATAACTACATGTAGAATTTATTGATAAGGACTTGATATATTAATTTCTTTCAATGGCCAAATGACATTTTTTATAGAACTACATATAGAATTTATTGATAAGGACTTAATATATTAATTTCTTTCAATGGCCAAATGACATTTTTGATATAACTACGTGTAGAATTTATTGATAAGGACTTAATATATTAATTTCTTTTGATGGCCAAATGACATTTTTGATAGAACTACATATTGAATTTAACATTGACATATAAGCAGTAGGAAAAACAGTACAACTCGAACAACACAACGAGGAAAATCCATATAATTCAATCAATTCATCCTGGCGAGAACAACTTCTTCACTTTACTCCTGTAAATAATTAAATACATGAAATCCACATAATGCCCATATTGATTACACCTAATCTATGTAGTCTTGTTATGCAAGAGCTGTTCACATAATTACTTGCAACCACTTCACTGTGTTATAAAACATTTTGCCGAGTGGGCCTACAAGGAACGTGTAGCATGACAAGCTAAGTTAGTTCCGGACTATTGAAATACGAGCTGACAATTTTAAAGTGTTACGGAGTCTAAACCTCTTTCTTCTATCTGACAAGGTTGTAAGCCTCATCGCTTTCATCAACATATAGTTCAACTCAGTTATTGGAATCTGCAGTTTATTACACATTTATGGAAAAAATCAGTGATTTACTAAACATACTTCATCATAGTGTCATCCCAGTATTGACAGTATTGACGACCTTCAAACGTTTATAGATAGAATTAATAAAGCTGGTGTGAGGCTGGGGCTGAACATGAACGTGAATAAAACTAAGTTCATGGTGTTTGGCCGGCAGGATCACGCAGGAGCACGTCTTACATTGAACGGTGCTGATATAGAGAGAGTGCAAACATTTAAATACCTCGGAAGTATCCTAGTGGAAGACCTCGACTCAGGAACCGAAGTCAAGTGCAGAATTGAATCATCTCGTGCGGCTTTTAATAAAATGAGAAGCGTATTGTGCGATGATAATCTAAACTTGAAACTTCGACAACAGTTAGTCAAATGCTACGTTTGTTCAGTGTTATTGCATGGAGTGGAATCATGGACCCTCAAAATTGGTAGTATTATATTAACCGACTGGAAGCATTCGAAATGTGGATGCACCGGAGAGTGGTACGGATACCCTGGATGGATATGGTCAGCAACACCAAGGTTCTTCAAAGAGCCAAAATTGATAGAGAGCTGCTGACTAATATTAAAATCCGAAAGGTGTCCTACTTGGGTCATGTACTCAGAGGAGCAAAGTACAAATTACTGCACCTGATCAACCAAGGCAAAATAGAAGGCCGAAGAGGTGTTGGCAGGAGGCAAATCTCCTGGCTCCGCAATATACGTGATTGGACTGGTAGAAGGAGCGTTGGGGATCTTTTTCGGGCTGCTGGGGACAAAGATGTCTACTCTCAGGTGATATTCAACGTTGGGGGGACCTGACATGCCACTGGGAAGAAGAAGTGTCATCCCATGTATTTTTCTCAATGCACGTATTTCTACAGCATTCATTTGACTTCTTTCAGTCTTTTTTCACATTCACATTTCACTCCCATAAGTTTTTGAATCCATCTAAAAAAAATTGAGTGAAATGTTGATTGGCATTTTGAGAACCCATAAAAAGTTTATATGTATATACTTATAGTTGTTTTCAGCGCTAAACATGTTCAAATGAGATGATCAAGTCGATGCTGTGATCAATCAGTTGATTAGAATACTCGTAACCACCATACTCGAACATGTTGTGGATTTATATAATCCTGGTAATATGTTATGTAATGTGTTTGTGTTGCAGTCATCACTCTGCCAGTGGAGCGGACAGGGGCATATGCAAGCAGTGGGGCACACTCTGCTGGACAGCTTCCCCGGGGACAGTCTGGCGGAGAATGCCCGCATCACACTGGGCAGAGTGGTTCCACCTCCTCCACCCCCGCCCAACCCGCAAGACAACTTCCCTACAGCCTACAACTCCGACAGTGAGTGCAATTGTTCATCTTACAATATCTTTACCGCAATCACTGGGATGTTAGCCTAATCTAAACTGGAAGTCTGGAAGAACTGCAACTTTTGTTAATGGTGCACGTGGCTTTCCATTTGAAACTTATTTGTGTATTTATTTTTTTGTACCCAATTATATCACATTTCACAAATCATCCTTGTTTGGGTGAATTGCCTCATAATCATAAGCACAAACACAGCTAACGGAAGAAATTCAACTAAGTATGAGGCAATATCCCATATCAAATTCTGAACCATAATCCATAAAAATAATATAGAAAACCATTTATTTCAATATAAAAATCGACATAATGTCTTTTTTAATTTTACAAAATACTAGGTTTTTCTAAGCAAAAAAACAGTAAAATGTGATTCATAAGCTAAAAGACAGCAAGTGCCTATGCGTTTGCTGTGTTTTTGCTTATGAATCACATTTTACTGCTTTTTTGTTTATGAATCATGATATTTTTTAAGCAGCAATGGAAAACATGAAAGTGCAGTTTTCTCAAAACTTAACTTTTGCAATTAGCTGCGTTTTTGCTTATGAGGGCAGTATAGTAGTTAGATTTTTACAGAACAATGTACATTTTGAAGTGAGTTAGCTGTAATCTACTAAGGCCGCTTTCAAGAAGTTTCTTGAAAGCGGCCTTATTAGATTACAGCTAACTTAATGCAGCCTTCCAACATAACAATACATGGGGACAATGTTGAACAGAATACGGAACAAAGTGGTTGGAGATGAATTGAAGTGAGTTAGCTGTAATAGATAAGGCCGCTTTCAAGAAGTTTCTTGAAAGCGGCCTTATTAGATTACAGCTAACTTAATGCAGCCTTCCAACATAACAATACATGGGGACAATGTTGAACAGAATACGGAACAAAGTGGTTGGAGATTAATTGAAGTGAGTTAGCTGTAATCTAATAAGGCCGCTTTCAAGAAGTTTCTTGAAAGCGGCCTTATTAGATTACAGCTAACTTAATGCAGCCTTCCAACATAACAATACATGGGGACAATGTTGAACAGAATACGGAACAAAGTGGTTGGAGATGAATTGAAGTGAGTTAGCTGTAATAGATAAGGCCGCTTTCAAGAAGTTTCTTGAAAGCGGCCTTATTAGATTACAGCTAACTTAATGCAGCCTTCCAACATAACAATACATGGGGACAATGTTGAACAGAATACGGAACAAAGTGGTTGGAGATGAATTGAAGTGAGTTAGCTGTAATCTAATAAGGCCGCTTTCAAGAAGTTTCTTGAAAGCGGCCTTATTAGATTACAGCTAACTTAATGCAGCCTTCCAACATAACAATACATGGGGACAATGTTGAACAGAATACGGAACAAAGTGGTTGGAGATGAATTGAAGTGAGTTAGCTGTAATCTAATAAGGCCGCTTTCAAGAAGTTTCTTGAAAGCGGCCTTATTAGATTACAGCTAACTTAATGCAGCCTTCCAACATAACAATACATGGGGACAATGTTTAACAGAATACGGAACAAAGTGGTTGGAGATGAATTTGAACTTGCGATGTGGGTGGTCCATAGTAACATGATTATCAGTCTGATCTAAGCACTGCTCCCATAACAAACCGAGATCATTGCGCCTGAAGAGGGTCTCAGGATAGGAGGTAGAAACGTGTGTTGCGGGAGTTAATGTAATTAGTGGTATAAAAAAGTAATTTATTATTATTACTTGACTAAAAAATAACATTACCAATAATATAAACCGTCCATCGAAAGACTACAGCATATTGAATCGGCCAATCGGTTTGAAACTAGGATCCCCTTAATTGTGTTGCTCTGCTGAAGCTGATGCAATGTAAGTTTCATTTAAGTTTCCGCGTTCAGTTGACTCAGTTATTAATAAAAAAGTGGTTACCCAGGTGACACAGAATGGGACCCCACTGAGGTTGAGATCAGTATTGTGCGCAGCTCAGGCACATCACTACCACCGGCTGCGGCCGGGGAGGCTGGTGGGGGTGCTGCCATGTTCCCTGCACAAGAGGAGCGCCTGCTGCTGCAGCGGGAGCCGCATGAAGATTATGTGATGCGGGAGGATGATGAGGTCAGCCTGCAAGAGGAGGCCTACCAGCTGGCGCTGCCTCCTCCGCCCACGGATGCAACGCAGATGACAGTGGCCATCCCGGGCGATATGGCCATGGTGCCTGCAACCCATCAAGGTATTCACAAATACCTCATATAACCGTTACTTCCCACATGCAATATTAATTTCATCTTTCAATAAAGCTATATTTAAATTGGTCTGCATTTATGGTCTGATACTTCGTGGTTTCATTTTTAAAGCCTGGCAACTCGAGCCTCAACCGGGTTTACTGCTTACTGTTGAGTCAAGTTGTCCCTACTGAATTGTATCATAGCTTATGTAACACATCCGTCAATAAGTCCCGGGACTAACCAACAGATGGCGCCTCTAATAACAAATCCATACCATTCTCAGTTAGTACCAACCTTTAGAAGTTACGTGTCAAACTTACATGACATTCCGACATTGTGTCATTGAGTAACAGTGGTTTTAGTGACGCTACTTTTGCTATGTTCAAAACAATGAAAAAAAAACGAATTTCGTGTGTTGATAAAACATTAATGGGAAAAAATACCATTCAAACTCAGCGATGGCTTGAAAAGTGTTATCCGGGCTCTGCTCCGTCGAAAACAACCATTTGTCGGTGGTATGCTGATTTCAAACGCGGTCGTACAGACACAAATGATGCTGAATGCTCTGGTCGTCCAAATGAGGCTGTTACACCAGAAAACATAATAAAAAACCCTCAAAATCGTGATGGAAAATCGCAAAGTTAAGTTGCGTGAGATAGCTGACATCCTGAAGATATCATTTGGTAGTGTTTACACTGTTTTGCATGAACATTTGGTCATGAAAAAGCTTTTTTGGAAATGGATGCCGCGTTCGCTCACAATGGAACAGAAACAACAACACATCGATGATTCAGAGCGCTGTTTGGCACTGTTTACGCTAAATAAACAGGAGTTTTTGCATCGGTATGTGACAATGGATGAAACTTGGATCCACCACGAGCTTCTGCTTCGAAAAGCCAAGAAAAAAGAGTTGATAAATAAGTAAAGGAAACAAAACACCACTAAAACAGTATTTCTGGATTTGTGTATAGGGACTTGTCCAGATGGTGTTTATACTGGTTCTTTGTCACAGCACTCCCTAGACTATTGGGTAGTTTGTTCTAAAACTCTGTTAGCAAAATGTTCCTTTTTTGTTTGTTTATTTATTCATTTATTAATTGCCGTGTCATGACTATCAATTATGCCACATGTTTCCAGTAAAAGGCAACAGAGATTCCAGGGTCCCTATCATTCGCATCAATCAGATCCTGGCCAGAGCATGTAGTCCCAATGTTAGGAAAAAGTACCGTATTAGCCTGACTATAAGGCGAGATTATTATTTAAAAAGGCGACACGTAAATAGGGGGGCCGCCTTATATTTTAGTCACAAACATTGTGGGTAACAATAAATTCACTACTCGTGATTAGCGAAATGGTAACACTGTAATGTGAGCATTCCAAAGGTGTCATTGTTTACACATAGCCTACGCGTAGTCATTTCTGGTGTTTTTTTTGTACTGTACTTCGTTTTGCATCTTTGCTACCTAAAAAAATATTATGACTGACCATGTTGAACGAGGTGCTCGGAAAATCAAGTAAATCAAGGAATACGCAGTTGCTATGATTCCAATTTCAAGGTTATGGTGGTGTGTGCTGCAGAAACAACCAACTACTGTGCGGCTGTCAGACGATTCGGTATCACGGAAAATAATGTTAGACATTGTTCGTTTATAAAAACATGACTTGATGAATGCATATTCCTCAAGAAAAGCATTCCGGGGGCCTAAGATAGGATGATTTGAATCGATTGACGTTAAGGTAGCAGACTAGGTCATGAAAATACGGGGAAAGGGGTTCCCCATAACAAGAGAAGCGTTGCAGTTGAAAGCTCGGGAAATTGCAAGAAACGAAAATATACCAGGAGATAATTTTAAAGCCAACATGGGTTGGTGCAGGCGAATGATGGTTCGATATGGGTTGACTTTGCGGCGACGTACAACTTTAGTACAGAAATTATAATGGTGGGGGAAATGTTTTTTTTCTCCGAAAATCAGATTAAAAAATAGGGGTCGCCTTATAGTTGGGCCAATACGGTAGTGTGTGTTGTGAGTCTTGTATATCTACAGTGACATTCAGTGCTACTTGCATTACGATAGCAAAGTTCAGCTTATATAAGATCTGTCCGAGAGTTGTAACCACGTGGTTTGGCTAATGAAGGCTTATGATGGACATGGTACAACACTGAAAGACCATATATAGTACAACTGATACGAAGAACCACAAAAGCCCCAAAACAATTTTTAAGTTATTTATTTCTAATTTATTTGTGCTAATGGCTTTATGTATCTTAATTTTTTTAATTGAATGTGTAATTGTATTCCAGTGTCGGCGGTGTTTTCAGTGGAGGAGGGTCCAAGCTCGGGCGGAACGGGGACAGGCAGCGGAACGGGGGCGGGTGGTGCAGGAGGCGTTGCGGGTACGGTCGGCGCACTGTGCCTACCGTACGCGCGGGTTCAGCCTACGCCACCCCCTGCCGCACACCAGATTGCCGCCGCTCCTCATCTGCACCATCGAAGGAGCGCCAAACACAAAACCATCACTGTGAGTGCCTACTGTCCTTGATATTATTTCCCGTGATAACTCCCCTACAAACTGAATTTGAATCAAAAAAGGTAATATGACCCGCAGAGATGATTTGAGTTATAAAGCAATACTGTGGCAACACTTTTCAATCAAGTCGCCGTAAAGGATAATAGATTCTATTTTATATGTAAATATTGTATTGGGTGTTGTGTCCGTTTTTTTCTAATTTAAAAATGAGCACCAAAAGTAAAACAAAATGGTAAATGTTGTACGTCATTCGAAAGAACATTTTCTGCTCTACAAGATATTGTGTTTGCTTTTACGTTACATATATTATTTTATTTGATTACGAGCCTTCAAAATGGAATGGCAAGTAGACGAAAGTGAGCATTTTCGACACCTCCTTCTGTTCGCGTTCAATCGAGGGAATAAAGCTGCCAAAGCTGCTCGCGATATTTGCGAAGTGTACGGTGAATATGCTATGAATGAAAGGACAGCTCGTTGATGATTTTTGCGTTTCAAAGACGGTAATTTCGACCTGAAAGACATGGAGCGTTTCGGACGACCAGTGGACTTCGATGAAGACCGCTTAAACCATATTATTCATGAAGATCCCCTTCAAACATTTTTCATCACCATTTTCAAACCATTTTTCATCACCAGTAATGATGCGGTAAAGGAACCTTTGCTTGTGGCCATGCGTAGCTCGATGACGCGTGAGCAAACCAGCAGTAATTGTCATTTTGTTGTTTTCACTTAAAACATGTGGAACCCAAGCGCCGAACTTCTGGACTTTTCCTATTGATTTAAGACGGCAGTATATAGTCATGTGACTACAATTCATCTGCTCAGCCAATTCTATGGTGGTTTGAAAGGGATCTTCATGAATAATATGGTTTACGCAGTCCTCATCGAAGTCCACTGGTCATCCGGAACGCTCCATGTCTTTCAGGTCAAAATTACCATCTTTAAAACACAAAAACCATTGACGATCTGTCCTTTCATTCATAGCATCTTCACCGTACACTTCGCAAATATCGCGAGCAGCTTTGGCAGCTTTATTCCCTCTATAGAACGCGAACAGAAGGAGGTGTCGAAAATGCTCACTTTCGTCTACTTGACATTCCATTTTGAAGGCTTGTAATCAAATCAAATAATATAGGGAACGTAAAAACAAACACAATATCTTGTAGAGCAGAAAATTTTCTTTCGAATGACGTATAACATTTACCCTTTTGTTTTACTTTTAGTGCTCATTTTTAAATTTGGAAAAAAACGGACACAACTTATGTTAACACCTAATATTACTCTTTCATCATTTTAAACTTTCACACATTAGTCCATCTAAATTTGTTTGGTGGTACGGTGGAAATAAAGTCTATTTGAGGTTGTTGGCTATAATATCCCCCTCAATATTACAAAATAAATGTATATAAATTCAAGTGTAGGGATAGGAAGGCAATGGCCGCAGCCATTAGATTAGGTAATTTCCCGTGTCTGCATGAGATCAGAAAAACATATTTTATAAAGGAAGATTAACTACAAAGAAACTTTGATGGATCTTTCTTCCAATATGTGTAGTGTGTGTTGTATAGTGTTCATACGCAATCATACATTTTAACAAGACCTCTCAAAAAGGACTGTCTTCAAATTCCTTAAGCTGCACACGCCACCCATATCTCTAAAACTAAAAAGCAGACCATTCAACAACACTGGATCAGCTATGGCAAAAGCTCTACCATAATACCTTGCCCTATTGGATCTAGAAGGCAATTTATTTGATTAACATCAAACTTTTCATTTCTTTTCATTAAAACCCCATATTTTGAATTGATAAATTGACTCTCTGTGTATTCTAAAAACATGACAGGATACTGAGAACGCAGCTTTATTGAAATTTGTTTTTGTGTTACAGGTTCCATCGACAGAATCAAATTTCATTCCTGTAAACGAATCCATCATCTCGCTACTCCTGAAACTGCACTCCCAGCTGTCTGGTTGCCTCGACAGTTTCAGCTTGGACGACGAGACCCCGGGCGGTGCCACGGCCAGCTCTGATCTGGCTGAGGAGCCCGTGGAGGGTAGTCCTCCTGTCAGCGGGGCTGCGGAACCCATGGAGCAGCAGGACGCTGACTCGGCCCGACTACAGGACCAACCTGCCTGCGAGAACAGGATCGGTATGCTGAGAAATTTTTAAAATCCTTGATTACATAGTAAGCCTTAGAACACACAACTGTACCTTGATTACATAGTAAGCCTTAGAACACACAATTGTACCTTGATTACATAGTAAGCCTTAGAACACACAACTGTACCTTGATTACATAGTAAGCCTTAGAACACACAACTGTACCTTGATTACATAGTAAGCCTTAGAACACACAACTGTACCTTGATTACATAGTAAGCCTTAGAACACACAATTGTACCTTGATTACATAGTAAGCCTTAGAACACACAACTGTACCTTGATTACATAGTAAGCCTTAGAACACACAACTGTACCTTGATTACATAGTAAGCCTTAGAACACACAACTGTACCTTGATTACATAGTAAGCCTTAGAACACACAACTGTACCTTGATTACATAGTAAGCCTTAGAACACACAACTGTACCTTGATTACATAGTAAGCCTTAGAACACACAATTGTACCTTGATTACATAGTAAGCCTTAGAACACACAACTGTACCTTGATTACATAGTAAGCCTTAGAACACACAACTGTAAGTTGATTACATAGTAAGCCTTAGAACACACTTATAAAGAAAACCCCGTTGTACTTATAAAGAAAAGTGCAGTAACCAGAACTCCCCTTTCTGCCGAGCTTACTTGGCCTACTTGTTTGGATCCACGAACTGCTATAACTTTCGGTGGCTTTGTGTCCGTCATGCGACCAGTTTCATCTAGATTCCATATCATATTTGGACCAAATTTGTATTTTTTTGTAAATATTTTTATGATGACAAAAAACGAGTTTGTGTTAGTTCTGTTGAAACTAGTAGTCCTACTCTGTGATGTGCTTTCTGGTCGACGTACAGACAGTTGGGGCTGTCTTTTCATAAAACCATGAAGCCAATGTACTCCAGCTTGATTATTTTTGGTCCGGAAGTAATCTTGACGTTATTGACTACGGCAAATTGATACGCCAAGTCCCTGATTTGAATTTTCGTCAAACCGTTAGCACATTTTCGAGGCCGTTCGGAGATAGGAAGTCAATATTTTTTTGTTGATATGGAGTAAAAGTTTTCCTATTGCCGATGTTACAAGTATATTCAAAGATTTCGCCATATTCCTGTTTCTTCTTCGCTTGCTTCACAGGGAGAGATAATAGCTATTTTGATATTTCTGTACGTTTTGCTACATTCCGAATGCTGTGTTTCTCCCTGATGATTTCTCCCGTATCTACGGTGTCAATGAGCTCGCTATCGGGTTTTTCTGCAAAGTTTTAGCATTTTCAAGCTAAAAATGCAACAAAAAGGTTATTTTTTTGTTACCCTGCATAAAAAAGTACTAAACTAAATAGCAACGAAAAATAAATATTATTTTATAACACAACATTGAATGTGGTAATTTGCAATACTGTTATATTCATCTTGAGGAAAACCATTACAATGCAGATTTGAATAAAATAAATCCATGAAATGGACACCTATCCCTTGTACGAGTATTGGACATCCAATTAAAACCTCTTTTGCCCAAAGACAATATGCTTATTTGTCTCCCATTACATACAATGGCGTGCCGACTTCAATAAAGGTAAAGGTAGGAAAACCATTTAGATAGTCGATCGGAGCGTGGTTGTTATTGCGACAGGATTTTGAGTACTTGGGCTTTCAGGATGAATGACGAGTGGAAGGGATTAATGTGAGATTTGTGATTGTGTGCGGTATAGTGTGGGATGAATATTTTTGGTCTTTCTGGAGTGATGATGTGTGAGGAGTTGAATTTCGCAAGATGTTTCCAGTTGTAGTTGAGTGTCACTGTCAGGCTGATGAGAGCGTGCAACGGGGTTTTGTTTCTGTGTAATCAAAAATCGGAAAGAAGTATCGATTTATTTTTTTCATGCTAAATATCCTCAGTGAGATACAGGCAAAAGCCTAGTTTACTGGGGATACGACAAATGAAAGGCGACAAACCCAGATCCATTAAAATTGTATGTCCAAATTAAATTATCTGTTGTTTTTCTCAAATTGTGTATATTTCTTGTCATGTGTAATAATAAATAAATAAATAAATTCAAGGGAACGCAACATGTCCAATTCATGAAATGAGACCATTTTCAGAAACAATAACAAAATATATGACTAAATATAATTTAAATCCCGAATTCAACTTACCAGTCATTAGCTATAAGATAGATACATTCACTAAAACTAGGGGCAGTTTATGGGATATAGGTATAACAGAATAGACTTCGTAAAATGCGCAAAATATTTACTTTTCACTTGCGAAAACTTCCCTCGCGCACAGCTAGCTACGTATTGAGATGCGAGCGCTCGAACTTCATGGGTATTGGCAATACACCACTACCTACAAAATGTAGTATTTAAGAGGGGAATGTTGCTATTAGTAATAGAGATTCGATGAGTGGCAATACACCACTACCTACAAAATGTAGTATTTAAGACGGGAATGCTGCTATTAGTATTAGAGATTCGATGAGTGGCAATACACCACTACCTACAAAATGTAGTATTTAAGACGGGAATGCTGCTATTAGTATTAGAGATTCGATGAGTGGCAATACACCACTACCTACAAAATGTAGTATTTAAGACGGGAATGCTGCTATTAGTATTAGAGATTCGATGAGTGGCAATACACCACTACCTACAAAATGTAGTATTTAAGACGGGAATGCTGCTATTAGTATTAGAGATTCGATGAGTGGCAATACACCACTACCTACAAAATGTAGTATTTAAGACGGGAATGCTGCTATTAGTATTAGAGATTCGATGAGTGGCAATACACCACTACCTACAAAATGTAGTATTTAAGACGGGAATGCTGCTATTAGTATTAGAGATTCGATGAGTGGCAATACACCACTACCTACAAAATGTAGTATTTAAGACGGGAATGCTGCTATTAGTATTAGAGATTCGATGAGTGGCAATACACCACTACCTACAAAATGTAGTATTTAAGACGGGAATGCTGCTATTAGTATTAGAGATTCGATGAGTGGCAATACACCACTACCTACAAAATGTAGTATTTAAGACGGGAATGCTGCTATTAGTATTAGAGATTCGATGAGTGGCAATACACCACTACCTACAAAATGTAGTATTTAAGACGGGAATGCTGCTATTAGTATTAGAGATTCGATGAGTGGCAATACACCACTACCTACAAAATGTAGTATTTAAGACGGGAATGCTGCTATTAGTATTAGAGATTCGATGAGTGGCAATACACCACTACCTACAAAATGTAGTATTTAAGACGGGAATGCTGCTATTAGTATTAGAGATTCGATGAGTGGCAATACACCACTACCTACAAAATGTAGTATTTAAGACGGGAATGCTGCTATTAGTATTAGAGATTCGATGAGTGGCAATACACCACTACCTACAAAATGTAGTATTTAAGAGGGGAATGTTGCTATTAGTAATAGAGATTCGATGAGTGTCCAATTCATGGGTACTCTCCCCTACTAGTTACACATCACAGGACAGGAAGGGTTAAAAAGGACCTCAGATATTGATTTCCTCAATATTTCAGAAAAGGTTTTTAGAGGTATTTTAAGCTTTCTTAGTAATGGGAGATAGTCCTTTAATAATTAATGCTTATTTATTGACTTTTATTTCTTGTAACTATATACGATGCATATCCAGAAAGAAAGTGTACTGAATTTTTGTAGGTTACAATTTTTTTTATTTAAACAAAAAAATTACGTGGTTACCGCCGTAGTACATATGTAAGCTATTTTTCGACATAGTCGCCATTCCTCTCAATGCAGGTGGTGAAGCGGGGTATCAACTTTTTGATGCCTTCCTCGAAGTAGTTTCCCGCCAACCCCTCCGTCCACTTCTCCACCTCCTCCTTTACCTCCTCGTCGGTTGAAAACCTTTTTCCACCCATGTGCAGCTTCAGGGAGGTAAAGAGATAGTAATCTGAAGGTGCTAGGTCAGGGGAATGCGCGGGATGGTTCAGAACATCCCATTTAAACGAGGCGAGCAGTTCCTTCGTGCCGTTGGCCGTGTGTGGTCTGGCATTGTCGTGCAGCAGGCAGACTCCCTTTGTCAGCATGCCTCTCCTCTTGTTCTGAATCGCCCTCCGCAATTTTTTTAGGGTCTCACAGTATCTTGCAGAGTTGATGGTCTCCCCTTGAGGCATATATTCAATTAAAATTATACCTTGACAGTCCCAAAACACGGATGCCATGATTTTCTTGGCTGTTTTGGGACCCACCTCGCGAACAGTTTCCGATATCCGAGGGTTTCTGTGATGGTTTCGTGTAGTAGAGATCTGGAGATTTGCGGAAACATCGCAGAAAGTTCATCCACAGTCAATCTGCGATCGTCACGGAGCGCATTTTCGATTTTTTCCACAATTTCGTCAGTCACAATTGAAGGTCTTCCGCTCCTCTGATCATCATGCACAGACGTACGACCGTTTTTAAACTCACGACACCACTTGTACACACTCGTACGATTCATAGCTTTATCACCATATGCAGTTTTCCCCTCATTATTAACCTCAACCGGAGGTTTTCCCTTCCAAACGAGATAACGGATGACGCCGCGTATTTCGCGCTTGGCGGGAGATTGGATTGACATTTTTCACGAAACGTGTTGTCGCGTCGACACTTCTCAACGTACTGACCTCGAACCGGTCTCGTTGCGGAGGGGAAGGGTCAGGCTACACGGAAGTGTAGCCAACATGTCGAAAATAAAATCCATCCGGTCGTGAGAGCCTCAGTACACTTACTTTCTGGATACGCCTCGTATAATTCTCTTTAAGCTTTGTACATAATTGTGTTTAACCTGTATATGTGAACTTTATAAAATAAATGAATGTATATTTTAATTTATGACAGTTTCATAAGTTGTCAGCTTCTAAGGTTTTGAACACATTTTCAGGTGACGGTCCTCACTTTATTGGCCTGCTCCTGCGCAAGTTGTGCGCCCTTGATGCAGGATGTGCATCTGCAGTGGCGGGGGTGCGTGCTGCGCTGTGGCCTCGGCAGCGGGAGCGCCAGGCTGAGCAGCGGGCACGTGAGCAGCGTGAGCGTGAGGAACGCACGCGGCGTGCACGTGAACGTCAGCGCACGCTTATGCAAGACTTCGCCACTAGGCAAAATGCATTCATGAAGAGGGCTATGGAGACAGGTCGGTAGTCTTCTCAGTCTAAAGGTCCTAAAAATACTTGAGGATAAATCATTAGACTTCCCTGTATTGATTTGTATTACACTTGCTGTGTATAGTATAATATGAGGAGTTTATTGTTACGTATCAATCTCTTTCAGAAACTTTCTTTAGAAAATTATTCAAGAGACTCCTTTTTTAAAAAAATGCATATGAAAGGTAGTCAAATTCCCAAACCCTAGGTTGGATAACATGTAAGACAAAAAAAGGAGTTTGTTCATGTAGCAATTAAAGGAGTTTGTTCATGTAGCAATTCAAGGAGTTTGTTCATGTAGCAATTAAAGGAGTTTGTTCATGTAGCAATTCAAGGAGGTTGTTCATTTAGCAATTATCACTTCCCTTACTGTCCTAAAAAATCCCGCCAGCCATGTTGTGGGACTCTAAGAGTACAGCAAAAAATGTATGTTTTAAATTAAAATTAGGTTATTTTTTGTAATTAGCTATAAAGGAGGTTGTTCATGTAGCAATTAAAAGAAGTTGTTCATATAGCAATTAAAGGAGGTTGTTCATGTAGCAATTAAAGGAGTTTGTTCATGTAGCAATTAAAGGAGTTTGTTCATGTTGCAATTTAAGGAGGTTGTTCATTTAGCAATTATCACTTCCCTTACTGTCCTAAAAAATCCCGCCAGCCATGTTGTGGGACTCTAAGAGTACAGCAAAAAATGTATGTTTTAAATTAAAATTATGCAAAATCTGCTAGGTTATTTTTTGTAATTAGCTATAAAGGAGGTTGTTCATGTAGCAATTAAAAGAAGTTGTTCATGTAGCAATTAAAGGAGGTTGTTCACGTAGCAATTAAAGGAGGTTGTTCATGTAGCAATTAAAAGAGGTTGTTCATGTAGCAATTAAAAGAGGTTGTTCATGTAGCAATTAAAAAAAACTGTGTAATTGTAGTTTCAACACTTGACTGTTTGCTAAGATTTTGTACTACATGTATTCCTGAACAATTTTGTATTGTTACCTGACTTTCTGACAAAGTTATACTACTATAAAAGTCTATTGATTCCATTGATTCATAATTCAGGGGACCAAATTTTACAAAAAAAAAAAAAAATAATTACAATTTACGCCGAGAGTTGCCAAACTTTTTTCGGCCGCAGACCCCTTTACCAAAAACTTTTAAAACCGTCGACCCCCTAGTCATTTACTTGACTTACTCAAATTAACACGCATCAGCTATCTCTGCCGCAATGAAATGTCCTTGACACTTGCCCGTAAGTACCAACCGAAATTGCGAACGGAGCGGAGTCCACCCCCGCACCCTGCGCCATAGAAATCTCACTCGCCGGCTAGTCCCAATACGAAAATTTGCGCGTAATTCAAAACTACAGCATGTTGGTATGATGAGCTAGCTAGGTCTTGGCCCTTGGGACTTAGTGGAGGAGTCAGTATGGCCCTTAGGCTAAAAAGTTTGGAGTCCCCTGGTCTAATTGATGGACTTGTACTATATTTGATTAAAAATTAAAATTATACATGATGACTCTTGAACAAACTATTCTGACTGAACAAGTCATATTTTCTTACATTATGACTTTCCAAGGAAGCTCATAAAGCTGTGCTGACTAAGTTATCTTTATTACGTGACTTCCTGAATATTTTGTGCTAGAGAAAGATGTGACCAAGTTGTATGTACTGTTTCATATTGTTATTTGTCTGTGAACAGAAGGAGCCGGCATGGAGTGGCAGGAGGAAGAGGAAGAATGCGTGCTGGAGCGGGAGTACGACTGCATCATATGCAACACCACCTCCCCCAGCACGGAAGCCAACCCCATTGGGCTCGTGGTGCTGCTGCAGGTCAGTCCGTACATTTACGTCCTAAGTTCTATGTCCATTTCTCAATCATATCTATGAGAAGCGTGCTCTGTGCTATTGGTTACAAATTATTAAGTGGATTCCACGAAGACTATCATCACGGGGTTTTTCATGTGGTTCAATTGGTCAATCTTGTTTTGAGGTTTTCACAGTTCCACGTATCAGTAGTCCAGGGTGCGTTTTGTAGGCCGATGTTTTTTTTGAATAATTTTTTAAATGAAACAATTTTATAATTTATATTAAATTGATTGATTATATGGTCTTTACCATTATGTATGGAATATAATGTCGGTCAAGTGGCCGCCTCTGGCCGTGGCGCAAACGCGAGCTCTTTCAAGCATATTTTTCATAACATTATCGCAGACTTCCGGTGTTATTTCAGCAATTTCTTTTCGAATGCTGTTCTTTAACATCGGGATTGTGGTTGGTTTTTTGGTGTACACCATTCCCTTCAAGTACCCCTATAGGAAATGGCGTACGTTGGCTACGTTGCCACTCAGATTTTGTATGTAAATTTTCAAAATTATTCATTACACGCTGAATGGTTGACTTGCTTGGCACATGATTTAAACCAAAAAAATACACGCAATTTTCTTCGCGTATTCACAATCGAACAATTGTTTAAATAAAATATTTTAATAACTTCAACACATCGTTGCGAAGTTAGATGCTCCATAATAAATTGTTATTGACCACTCTCTACAACTCTTAAATATGAACTGACAAATAACAGCCAAATCAAAATGGTAGCCAAACAAAATCGGCCTGGAACAAAACGCACGCTGTATATGGTCTTTCGGAGTGTTGTACTGCATGATTTAATGACAATGTTTCAAAACAGTTTTTTTGCATGATTTAATGACAATGTTTCAAAACAGACAGTTTTCTAGGCTTGTTCGTAGTCAATCGGTGACAAAATTTATTACAAACAAGTCCTGAAGATGAAAACTGCGACATTTTCGAAACATCGGCATTATAAGCCGCGAATAAACCTCGGGGTACAACACTCGAAAAGATCTTATACTACCTTGTGTTTTTCGCCTATGTTCTCTTCATTGGCTTCAATTTCTCCAATCTCTCGGATTTTGTATATTTCTTTCTGCGACTATTTTATGAAGTGTTTTTCACGTAATTATTTAGAGAGTATGGTTTTCCATCCTGCAGTATCTTGTCTGGATTCCATAACTTACTGTCATCCAAATCGGTGACAGCATTATTCCTCTCCTTACACTCAATTTAAATATACAGGTAGTCGTCGACTTACGACCTACGCGACTTACGACTGTTCGACTTTACGACCACAATCCGCGAACGGTTGTCCGTCTGCGCTAAGCGTGGCGCTAGCAAAATATACGAGGAGAAGAAGAAACAAATAATCCAGACAAAGCTCACCATGTTTATGCAAAAAAATAAACAAGCGGCAAATAAAAAGTTTATATGTAAAACAAACATCTGTATTTTATATTTTTACATGTTTTATTAATATAATATTTAACTAATTTTACTGAAGCATAATTTTTTACTGAATCCCAACAAATGTAAAAATAAAAAACAAAGCTAAACGTAAAGATATTCGAATATCAGCTGCATGCTCATATATGATAAAGACAAACTCGAAAAATAATAGAAAAAGGAAGCATCGAGAACCCCGATAAATGACAGTGGTGATACACTGATTATAACAAGAACATAGAAAACAGTCTTATAATATCACACGCACTATAATTTACTTATGTACGGAAATTATTGCATAAGCCGACTTACGACCAGATCAACTTACGACCTGTTTATCGGACCCGAGTGCGATCGTAAGTCGACAACTACCTGTATATATTTATTTTGTAATATTTTTAATATGTCAATAGTATTTGATTTGAAATCCTGAGTTAGAGCGCCTTTGAGAAGAGTTTGTTCTCTAAACAGCACTACATAAATTGTCCTTTTATTATTATCATGTTTGTCATATTACCATACCTGCATTAAATAAACATCTCTTCATCATGACATCAATGCTGAGGAACATGACTCCATACTTAGATTGCTATAGGTTGTGCACATTCTTCTCCAGTTCTCCGATGTTCAAAAAGTCTGTGGCAAAGCCTGTCTCACATACCTATAGACGTTCTACCTCTGCTCCTGTGACTATGATTATCTCCATGCTCTCCTTGTGCAAAATTTGATCGAAGAACTGAAGAATCGAAAACTGCACAATTTTGAAAGCCTCTGAGACACTAAGCTATGCCAAAATAGAAACATTTGTTTACTGTTGCTGAAATTTTTATTTAAAATTTCTATTGAACACCCTGTTTGTTACATCAAGAACACAACAAAACACTTTCATTTAAGTATATCTGCAAGTTAAAACTGTCCATTTCCTTAGCTTAACACCAGTAGAATATGTAAGATGTTGTCGCAGTTTTTGATCAGCTATTTTCAAGTTATACTTGAGAAAATGTAGCATGGTCCCTGTGACAGTTCGCAAATTTGCCCCAATACAATGTTGTAACGATGTTCAGTAATTTTAATTATTTTATCAACTTTAATATAAGCTTCGATTCTAATAAATAGCGAGTTATTTAGGTAAATACATTACATAAAACTAACAATAATGACAAATTAATACATCTTGTTACAAATCAGCGAAAATGTGTCAGTTTGTTAAAATCAAATAATATTTGGCGACATTCGTCAGAAGTCACTACGTTAGTCCGCATTGGCTAGGGATGGGGTATACGATAATTGGATTTTCGATTTTTTTATACCTAAAATGAAATGTTCGTAATTAGTATTAATTCATAGTGGATCTTGGCCATCTTAAAGATAGATACAAATCATACAATACATTAGAAAGTCAATATAATGAAAATTAGGAATTAAAACGTCAGTTTAGAGAAAAACAATTTTTCGATTTACAAAAAACTATTCGATTTGTAAAAAAAAAACGATTTTACCCCATCCCTTTGAGACATGACATTTCAAATGTCACAGGGACCATCCTACATTTTCTCAAGTATAGTGATTGTTTAAATTGTGTAACTGAAATATGTTATAAATTTCCAGTCAAGTTCTGTGGTGGGACACAGGCGGAGAGATAAGGAGCGAGCGGCACTGGCTTTGAGCGATGCAGAAAGAGCCAAGCAGCTGCCTGCAAGAGACGCCACTCTTGCCGCACACCACTTCCGGCGTCAACACGACATGGATCAGCACTTTGTGAGTTCCATGTCACTTTTCTCTCTGCTCATTTATATATTAGGTGTACAAATAAGTTTCCGCCGTTTTTTATAAAAAAAATGGGCATTTATTGTGAAAGAACGGAACCTCATGTTTTATTCGAAGTAGTACCCATCGCTTGCCACTACTTTTCCCCATCTTTCTGTCAGCATACGAATACCGCGTCAGTCATCATCATCATCTTTTGAGGCTATCCACGAATCGACTCAATTTTTGGTATCTTCATATGATGTGAAGTGCTGCTCAGACAGGCCATGCGTCATCGATCAAAACAAGTGGTAATCAGAAGGAGCAATGTCTGGTGAATACAGCGGGTGGGGTAAAACTTCTCAATTGAGTGTTTCCAAATAGGTTTTGACCGGTGCCGCAACATGTGGACTAGCATTATCATGCAGGAGAATAATTTTGTCGTGTCTGGCGTAGTAGTGGGCGCGCTTTTCCTCGAGTGCTCGACTCAATCTCATCAATTATGTTCGGTAGACAGCCCCAGCAATGGTTTCATTCGGTTTGAGCAACTCATAATACACGACACCAAGCTGATCCCACCAAATACACAACAAGAGTTTTTTTCCATGAATATTTGGCTTAGCCGTAGATGTTGAAGCATGACCAGGGGATCCCCATGATTTCTTCCTTTTTGGATTATCATAATGGATGCATTTTTCATCACCAGTGACTATATGGTGCAGAAAACCCTTTCGTTTATGCCTGGCAAGCAGCATTTCACATGTGGAAAATTGGCATTCAAAGTTTCTCCGTGTCAGTTCATATGAATCCCAATTTCTTTGTTTTTGAATCATTCCCAATGATTTCAACCCATGTGAAATTGCTTGTTGAGTCACTCCTAATGTAAGTGCAAGTTCTTCTTGCGTTTGGCACGAATCTTGATCCAATAATACTTCCAATTCCGCGTCTTCGTACACTTTCGGCCTTCCGCTACGTTCTTTGTCTTCGATGTCAAATTCACCGTTCTTAAACTTTTGAAACCACTCACGACAACTTCTCTCACTTAAGGCAGCCTCACCATATGCTTCTACAAGCAATCGATGCGTCTCAGCTGCAGATTTCTTCAAATTGAAGAAGTAAATCAAAAGTTCCCGCAAATGACGCTTATTCGGCTCAAAACTTGACATTTTCGAACACAAAAAAATATGTTATACTGATAAAAATTCACTAATATTTCAAGGTCATGTTGTTGACAGATGTCCAACCTTACGATAATGACATTTTACATCTGACAATTTTAACCATAACTTACTGGTGGCGCCAACTTTTGTCAAACGGCGGTGACTTATTTGTACACCCAATATATACATGACAATACATCTATTCTGTAGGGGATCCCAAAAAAATATATTCATACATTTTCACCGTCCCTTTTACTGGAACTTGCTGCAGGAATTTATCATGCAACGCATTCATGAGGAATTTAGGGATGAGGAGAACTTTTATTTCCAGCAAGATCGTGCACTTCCCCGCTACCATCGTAATGTGAGTGCCTATCTTGGTGAAGCTTTGTGGAAGGCCTCGGCCACACAGGAAGGAGCCTCGCTTGATGCTTAGAGCTACGCTGCGAGTTAGGCGACATATCCTAGCGAACCAACGTACCGCATACTATCGCAGTGGCCACACTGCACGCTTCGCGCCATGCTGCATGACGATTAGTCATCGAGTGATTCTCCTAGCGAACAGACGTGTTGGTTAATTTACAAGATGGCGGAAGTTTTAATGACAGCTGTGTATAAAAGGGAACCTTTGTGGAACCAATCGAGCAAATTATAGAAAAATGTACCTGTAATAAAATCACTTTGGAATGAAGTTGCACAGAAAGTAAATAAAGATGGTAAGTTGTAATGAAATTGGTTAGTTTTGAGAGTGACATTGTGTGCTGATTCAACCGCTCCCACCTGTCAAATGAATTTGTGCGTAACACTTTGGTGTGGCCAGGCATGAAGTCACCGAGTGTATGAGTCACGTAAAATCGAAGCATTTTGGTGTGGCCTCGGCCGAACAGATGGATTGGACATGGAGGTGACATTGAATGCCCCCCACGCTCCCCAGACCTCACACCAATGGACTTGGTGACACATCAAAGATAAAGTTTATGGCACAAAATCGGAAACAGTTAATGAATTGAGAGCAGTCATTGAAAGAGAATGCACCCAAATACAAAAACAAATATTTCGTGATATTTGCGATTCCACGTTATCAGCAGTGCATATGGACCAGAACAACTATCAATTTTGAGTACTTGCAATAATTTAAAACAACTCTATGTCTGTTTTCTTTAACCCTTCCTGTCCTGTGATGTGTAACTAGTACACATTGCTTCTAAACACTTTAATATCTCTATAAATATAATAAATACTGGGTCCAGATTTTAGGTATTCCTCCGTAGTACATTTACGCATTGAATGAAAAAATAATATTAATAATAATTAGCACTTATCGGCCACATGAGAGATATTTTGTGAAAATCGGGAATAAATTCACCAATACAATCAAACATCTGCCAGTGTGTGGCGTATTCATTCTAAAAAACCGTTATGGGTGAGGAAGCGACGCTATTCACGTCTCACTCTCACTCTACTTAGGTATATGGGAACGCAAGAAATAGAAACTCAGTTTACAGTTGTGTTTCTTCCTTTTAGGTATAACATACACAGTGTTAGTCCGTCTCAAGTCTCAGTCACTCGAGCGCATTCATCTGAGGTGGTCTTATTGTCCGTTTTGTGAATGTCAGCCGATGTTTTTTTTTCATGTTTTCAGCAATTAAATTTCAATTATTATCACTTTTGTTACATTGATCACTCTATCGCTCATTGTTACATTGATGTGTATTGAATACACATCACCGGAACGGGTGGATTTTTTTAGCACAGGAAGGGAAAGGTTAATAATCATTCAAGGTGTGTATACATTTTTTTGGGACACCCCGTATTTACTTACTTCCAGTGACTATACAAATATTTTGTTTCCTGGATGATGTTTCTCCACTTTTGAAGATTTCCTTTTTTCAAGCTGATTTAGTTGCAGATAAAAAGATATTGTCATGTAACGCCACTTTTGAAAAAGCCTCAGCAAAATGGCTCCGAACACTGTATTTAAGGGTACTTCGACTGAACTTCGAGGCTTCTCTATCTTTGATCCTTGCGTCCTTGAAGCGAACAAGTTTCATTAACTGCCTGACTTAATTTTTGCTCAATTGTCTACCATCATTTGCAGGAGTCGTGGCTCGTGTCAGTGAACGTGGGATGGGAGGGCGGCGTGCACGTCCAGTCGTGTGGTCACCACGTGCACCTGGTATGCCTGCAGGCCTACCTGCGTTCCCTTACCAACCCGCAGAGGCCACACAATCTTCACATTGACAGGTATGCGCTCTATGATATTATAATAAATTCAGTGATTTGAGTGCGAGTGTGACATGATGTTTCAATATAGATAATAAATATCAAAACACTAACATGATACATACTATTGTTCACAACTCGGTCAGGATTCAAAAGATCCTTGTGCAAAATAATCCTTGTCCAGAACCGTATGCCGTGCATGAAAAAAACAACATATACTTCATTAGCACATTGCAATGAAAACATGTCAATATTTATTCTTCCTCTACAGATATAAACACAACAATTTAAATTTAAACTTAGTTAAACCTATTCAAGAATTTATTTATTTATTCAATAATATTTTCATTCATTTATATACATTGTTAAATATGGTACATCTGGTTGGCTGTACAGAAATTTCTTATAAGCAACTCATCTTGGATATATTCAACTATTTTACCAGGTCTGTAAATATGAAACCGAAATTTGCTCATAAATGGTTCTAGTTGTCAATGTAGTGACTGTCAAACCGCGACATTGGCGCCTTTTTCTTGTGTTTACATTTGTCAAAGAATTTTAACTCGCAACAATACACGTTTAATACGACTACATATGTTTTCATAGCGTTGAACATGTCTGTTTTTGTGCCTGAAAACTACGATTTGCGGACAGCATTGATTTTCTGTTACCATTTGAAGAAAACTGCTGCAGAATCGCATCGAATGCTTGTCGAAACTTACGGTGAGCATGCTCTTGGTAAATCACAGTGCTTTGAGTGGTTTGAAAAATCCAAAAGTGGCGATTTTGACGTGAGAAACGAAGAACGTGGAAGACCACCGAGAAAGTTTGAAGACGCCGCATTGCAAGCATTGTTGGATGAGGATGACGCTCAAACACAACAACAAGCAGAGTTTCGAGCAGCGCTTCACTTCTTACGAAAATGGCTCGATGATTGGTTTGCCTCAAAAGAGCAACAGTTTTTTTGGCGTGGCATCCACAAATTGCCAGAGAGATGGGAAAAATGTGTAGCTAGCGATGGACAATATTTTGAATAAAATATTTTTTACCATTTACATACAATAAATGTGTATTTTCTAGAAAAAAAAACCAGTTTCATATTTACAGACCTGATACATTGTTAAATATGGTACATCTGGTTGATTGGTTATTGCTGTACAGAAATTTCTTATAACCAACTCATCTTGGATATATTAACAGCTTACAGCCGGGCGATAATTTCAATAGATATTGGCCTAGGACGGGCAATTTTTGTGCAAAAACGCATATTTTCCAAAATTTATTAAAATCGTCGAAAATATTTTATTGGTGAATTGATTTTAATGAAATTTTCAAATAGTGCACAATAGGATGCATTTGAAGTGTATAACACGTTTTGCTTCACGTTCAAGGTTGATTTTACAAAAAAAAATGTTTTGAAATATGTTACTGCAGCACTACGCGCAAAATGCATACAAAAAAAAAAGGGTCGCCTATTCATTCGTCTTGGGCCATAAATCGTATAAGTCGTCGCCTATGGGTCGTAAATATAAAACATATTATTAAAAATATCTTTGGATTTCGATTGTCCATATAAATATATATTTTCACCTGATTACTTTTGCTGTCTTTCCTTTATTTTCTTGCACTAATATTCAAGCGGATTTGATTATTTTATCGCACTAAGAACTTTTATTGCCAAAATTCAGATGTTGGGATCGACTGCTCTTCAAATCTAGCCCTTCGATGGCACTCGTTGATTCGTTATGTCTCGCACACATGTGGCAAATAGGCCTGGTTCCAGACACCACTAACCAAAGACAAACACCACGGCGGATCGACTCTGAATATTGAAAAAACTTCGACCACATTGAATTTATTTTCAAATTTAACCGAAAGATGGTGTAGAGTTCGATGAAAAATAAATCATTTCCAAAAAAATCAATTCGAAAATAAAAATCGCACAAATGCAAAAGATATGATTTGAAAAAAAAAGCGAAATCAGGTCAAATTTCAAAGTCTTAAAAACCTTAGAAATGGAGTTCAAATGTTGCAGGAATTGACTCTAAAGTTTGAAGCAAACCTAAATAAACGAAACTAATAAATATCCGAATAAATATGTTGCTTTTTTTTTCCAAGAGATTGCGTTCAGTTCGACTGTATACAACCCGCGCAAACGCGGGACCCGTCCTAGCGGTACAAACAAAATTTCCGCGCTAGCGCGGGACCCGTCTTTAAGGTGTTAACCTATTTTAATCCATGACAGAATCTACAATAAAAAAATATGTTCCTTTAAGTAAAAATAAAATATACGTATAAATGATTAATCTCTATCAATAATGGTAGAACTAGAGAAAAATAATTCTTTCAAGGATAAGAAAGGGTATCAAAGGAAAATTAGGATGAAAGGATATTCTGAGTGATGTTATATTTTTTCAATTCTCTCTGAAACGGAAATAAGGATGGTGCACAATAGATAAATCTTGGAAGTTCGTTCTATGAGTGAATAGTAAATAAAGATGTCTAAAATGTGGTGTGATGCATTGGTATGCAAAGGAGTCTCTCACTGCCTGATCAGAGAGGAGAACATCGGTGTTCTGAAAGAAATTGGAATTTTTCACAAAGGTAAGATTAAAAATAGAAAAATTATATTAATAATAAAAAAATTGTTCAAAAAACACACCTGCAAATCAACAGTTATTATTTTGTAGCAATAAATTCAAGACCTGCCATTTGCCTATATGTGTTATTAGTAAGGATTTTATTGTATCCCTAACAAGACCTGCCATTTGCCTATATGTGTTATTAGTAAGGATTTTATTATATCCCTAACAAGACCTGCCATTTGGTTATATGTGTTATTAGTAAGGATTTTATTGTATCCCTAACAAGACGTGCCATTTACCTATATGTGTTATTAGTAAGGATTTTATTGTATCCCTAACAAGACCTACCATTGGCCTATATGTGTTATTAGTAAGGATTTTATTGTATCCCTAACAAGACCTGCCATTTGCCTATATGTGTTGGCAAGGATTTTTATTATTTAACACTTTTATTGCAAATACAATCTGGCGGGCTTATTGCCAGGCGGCAATATCTTCCAACCGACCAGACAAAAGTAAATGAAGCAAGTTATGTGGTCGCATAAATCATTCAAATGACTATCCATCCCCACAAAATCCATAAACACATACGTGAGTATATATATATGCCCACGAACCCCACAAAGACGGACAATCACCCGAACATTATTTTTCATATAAAGTGAGATATCATCAATCAAAAGAAAAGGAAGGGATGGTGGAGAGGAAAGGAAAAGAAAAATCAGGAATGAAACACGTTATTTTACTGTCTAGAAATTAAGAGTTTTTTCAGTCATTTCTTAAAGCATGCCAAGGATGGAGCGAGTCTTATATTGGTTTGTAACTGATTCCAGAGTTTCACTGCATGGACAGTAAAGGACGATGTAAATAAAGAGGAGCAGTGAACTGTAAAAGCCAATAAACAATCTCTGTTTGAGCGTAGCGCTCATCCATGGTTGGAAAGATGCTGAAAAATTTCGGCCAGATAAGAGGGGGTGGCGGGACAGTTAAGGATAGTATACAATAGACAGTATGTGAATTTGGCGTCTATTTCTAACATTCAACCAGTTCAACCTGTTGATAGGCGAGGATTTTATTGTATCCCTAACACAACTTCTAATACATATAATTATAAAAAGGGCACGTGGTGTTCTTTGCTTCCCAGACACTGAAATATATTTAAGTTTCAATAGGAATCCTTCCTTTTGTTGGTCATGAATAGTGGTATTGTGTTGTTGCAGGGGCGAGTTCCTGTGCCCGGTGTGCCGGCAGCTGGCCAACTCGGTGCTGCCACTGTCCCCTGGATTGGGTGGGGCGGGCTCTCCCGCACGCTGTGCGCCACCTCCCCAAGAGGCACTCCTCGAGGACATCTACTCCTTCCTCAAGGACCACCAGAGATCGCCGGTAAGCTACCTAATATATAAACATATGTATTGGGTTGATGCAAAAGTAATGACCGTTTTTTACATATACAATTAAACATTTTTTTTTTTAGATTTGTATTATTTATTTAATCAATTATATAATTTCCATTAGTTCTTATAACCTTCTCCCATCTTTCTATCAACTTATTAATACCATAAGTGTAAAATTCCGTGGATTTTGATGCGAAAAATGTAGTAAGGGATGTTTTTACCTGCTCTATTGTATCAAATTTTTTATCTTTAAAAATTTTTTGCAAGATCTGGAGAATACGGTGGATGCTTGATAACATCCCAATTCAACTCATTTAGCTTGTGTTGGGTCATCATAGCCACATGTGGTCGCGCGTTGTCGTGATGAAACACTACCCCTTTTCTGTTTACCAATTCTGGTCTATCCTTTTGAAGGGCGATGTTCAATTTGGATAATTGCTGACAATATCGTTCTGTTGTAATTGTCTGATTGCGTTCCAAGAGTTCAAAATACAAAATAGTGAAAAATTTGTGAAAAACAATTAGTGAAAAATCCCCAGATGGGAATTTTGTAAACCATCTTCGTACCTGTCGAACTTTGATGACATCTGCTCCATTCACTTCGCAAATGTTTTTGGTTGCCACACTCACGGTATTGTCTTTACGGAATTCATAAAGTAAACAATGACGTAAATGCACTTTATCGACCGACATTTTGAAAAAATACAAGGTCTCTTCACTGTACTCTGGCCAGGCCAAAACTGAATAGAAAGTAGAGGGAAAGCATCCTTTATACAATGGAATCATTTAAAAGAAGATACTATTCATCATTTCTTATCAGGGAATTTTTTTACCTGGGATCATAAAAAACGGTCATAACTTTTGCATCAACCCAATATATCTGGTGTTATGCTAGACCAGGGGTCGGCAGACTTTCTAATAAGAAGAGCCAAATATTAAGTAAACAGAATCTCAAAATTATGTAACATAAATTTTTACTGTAGCTATACAAATTTTAATGAAGAAAAAACTAGATAAAATCAAGATTTTTATTTAAAACTCAAACTCACAATACAGAGGTAGGCTACTTAGAAGAATAGAATATATCATATGTTATATGGGAGTTATAAGCTTCAATAGCTCAGTGCACTACTTATTAAAGGAGATAACCTAAATGATTAAATACTAATAAAACACGTTTTGGGCTTTGTAAGGTCTACTAGTTAGAACGGTGACCTCGCATCGCTTTGCTATGTCTGGCAAGTAAATACAGTGAAACCCCGTTTTTACGTGCCCAGAATTCACGTTTTCCCGCTATTTGCGTTCGATTTTTACAATCCCGTTTTATTTGAGTACATTTAGTACCCGCTTTTACGTTTTTATTTCCCGCAATTTACGTTTGAAATATTTAAAATGCAAATCAATTTATAAACATATTTAATTAAACGAGCGACGATTTAAAATATTTGAAATGAATATTAGGAAGCAAAAATATTTTGTTTCTATTTATAGACACGTGTGCGTCTGCAGCGCTCATGGTCAAGATTACACAAGTCGTGGAATACGATGCGATTGGTGGGAAATTTAGCGAATCAGAGGCAGGCAAACTGTATAGGCAAGTCAATCTGTGCTTGTGTTTTAAACGTGTCGGTCGTGTACATAACATACAATTTCAATTATTGTGTGTTTCGTATGTCAATTTACATTTTTTTCATTTCTTTTAATTTTTCGCTGAATCCCTTCAAATAATGTCTCAGCAAAGAAAAATATTATTGATTCAATAGAAAAGGAAAATTCTCGAAAATGTGAATAAACACGTTGGTTCACGTGTTTCGCTAGCGCGTGATTTGGGAATACCCATTACAACTTTGGCTACGATAGTAAAAAATCGCGAATCGATTGATAAAAGTGCAATGTGGTACCATGGCGAAAAAACGCATGTACATACAACCCTCGAAATACGATGAAATGGAAGAAATCCTTAAAGAATGGTTTGTCAGCTCGCGTTCCAGCAATATGCCAGTCAACGGTCCATTAATTCGAGATAAGGCCCTGCGCATTGCGTCTCGATTAAATATCGAAGGATTTACTGCACCAAATGGCTGGATAGATCGTTTCAAGAAGAGGCATTCTGTGGTGTATAGATCAGTTTGCAGGGAATCTCGAAATGTTGATTTGGAGATCGCTGAAGATTGGAAGCAGACAATAGGATGTTCCTACTCTAATTGTGATGACATCTGAAGTTATGAATATCGATGATATAGTGGACAGTCACATCCACGAAAACTTATCCGACGAAGAATTATCTGGTGAAGAAGAGGTAAACTTAACCCATCCAATTTCAACAAAAGAAGATGCTATGAGGCATATTGAAGGACTTAAAAGCTACTTTACTAGCATTGAAAACGTACAAGACGAAACTTTCTTATCAATTTATAAGATCGAAAGAGCTGTAAACCAGCACAAAAATATGTACCAAACCGATTTGCGTGATTATCTAAATAAAAATAATTTAAAAATTTTTTTCTAACCCCAAATCTACGTTTTCTCGCTAATTACGTTTTTTTTTATCAGTCCCTTCAAAAACGTATAAACAGGGTTTCACTGTACTTGTTTTCAATTTTAGGCATGATTGTAAATTATCCTCGGTTAATGTATGTACTTTTTAACTTATTTTTTATTTGATTCACGGAAGAGAATATTTGTTCACGTAAATAAGAGAGACAAAGATTGTGAGAATGGCAAATGCTAGTTTTTTATATTGTGTCATATGTTCCAGGCAAATTATTCCATGTATCAAATATAATTGTTCCTATTTTAGGCATTTGTTTCGCAGCTGTCTACTTACGCTGATCAAATTGGAATTCTCTCTTTCGAGCTCTTCCAAGCGGCTGGTCAGATTTGTGAATTTGCTGCTCCACAGTTCCTCGCCTCGGTGAAGCTGGAATTGAAGAGTCACAAATGCCTATGAAAAGAGCCGCCTTTTGCCGACCCCTGTGCTAGGTCATATGTGCTACAGGAAATGGTTTTTTTACACTGAAGAAGCAAATAAAGATTGTTTTATCAAAAGCATAATAAAACTTGTCATTGATGGTATGCACAGTTAACTTTTAGAATGAATAAAAGTTTTCTCAGTCGGAGACTAGTTAGGTTTGGAAAACATTAAATATTGTCAATGGAGTCCCTCAAGGAGAAGTGTTAGGACTCATTCTATTGACGAGTATTTTATAATTAGACTTTCTTCATTGTGTCAATAATTTTGCTTGCAGACTTCTTCGAACTTATCAGAAGCTATGGGCAAGGCAATGGAGGACATGACCAACTCGACAGCGCTGCGCTTCAAGCAGCGCGGAGGCGCGCCCGGGCCGCAGGCACTATTCCTGTTTGTAGCGTCCGTGGCGCGCACCAACCTAGAAGCAGAGCTCGTGCAGCGCGGCGGTACGCTAGCTGCACCGCCCCCCCGTTACAAGCCGCGCCCTGATTGCATGGGTCAGTCGTGTATATTTATTTATTTTTTGTCCACACCTCATTGCTAAGGATGGTCATCTTGATGGGATAACATTTTTCTCTTAACAAGCTCCCTCATTCCAATACAAAGCGAGTCTGGAGGTGTCCTCTATGAACTCAATTAAAATCACCTAAATGCATGCTCAATTCTTAACTTAACCCTTTTAATCCCAGCATATTTTGCATAAAATGTGCTAAAAATCCCAGCATTTTTTGGCAAAAAAAAACAGTAGTTTATATTTTATTTTTTATCTCAGTTAATATTTAGTTTTAAAACCTAATTTTTCTCCCTGTAGAGTGTAAAATAATAAGTAATTTTCATATTTCATAAAAAAAAAAAAAATTTATTCAACATAAAAACTTGTATGAAAAATTTGAGGCCGATGTTCGGCCCCGTGGGATTTTTCGCATACACTAGTTGGGGCCAATAATCGACCCCGTGAGATTAACCTGTTCACCGCGTTAAAAATCAAATTCCACGAATCCTGTGCGCGGCACAATTTCAGCGTTTTTTAATTTCTAAGTTTAAACACATATTTTGTTTAGAACCACTGATATTTGATTACAACACCAAGTAAACATGACACTTAAGTAATTTTCTGATAATAAATAATAGTCATTACTCTTAAGGAGACTCGTTAAATAAAGGAGATAAACTTAACATTACGTAAAATAAACAAAAGAATGCTACGATCAAATCAATGCTTCATGACACTCACCCAATCAAATGCATATAGCACTAGTAATGTTTATTTACGTAAGAGAGACTTAGTAATGTTTATTTACGTAAGAGAGACTCATCGCAGGACTCGATCCGCGCGACAGGTCGTTAATGCTGGAAATATTGAGAAACCAAAAAAATTCGGCGCTCTGTTTATTCAACAATATCTCATAAACTAATATATTATTTGACAAGGTTTTCAGAGATGTCGCTAGAATAAAGATTATTTTAAATTTTAGTTCAATTTTTATTCCGGTTTTGTGTCATTTTTTTTAAGTATTGGGTGTACAAATAAGTCACCGCCGTTTGACAAAAGTTGGCGCCACCAGTAAGTTATGGTTAAAATTGTCAGATGTAAAATGTCATTATCGTAAGGTTGGACATCTGTCAACAACATGACCTTGAAATATTAGTGAATTTTTATCAGTATAACATATTTTTTTGTGTTCGAAAATGTCAAGTTTTGAGCCGAATAAGCGTCATTTGCGGGAACTTTTGATTTACTTCTTCAATTTGAAGAAATCTGCAGCTGAGGCGCATCGATTGCTTGTAGAAGCATATGGTGAGGCTGCCTTAAGTGAGAGAAGTTGTCGTGAGTGGTTTCAAAAGTTTAAGAACGGTGAATTTGACATCGAAGACAAAGAACGTAGCGGAAGGCCGAAAGTGTACGAAGACGCGGAATTGGAAGTATTATTGGATCAAGATTCGTGCCAAACGCAAGAAGAACTTGCACTTACATTAGGAGTGACTCAACAAGCAATTTCACATAGGTTGAAATCATTGGGAATGATTCAAAAACAAGGAAATTGGGTTCCATATGAACTGACACCGAGAAACGTTGAACGCCGATTTTCCACATGTGAAATGCTGCTTGCCAGGCATAAACGAAAGGGTTTTCTGCACCGTATAGTCACTGGTGATGAAAAATGGATCCACTATGATAATCCAAAAAGGAAGAAATCGTGGGGAACCCCTGGCCATGCTTCAACATCTACAGCTAAGCCAAATATTCATGGAAAAAAACTCTTGTTGTGTATTTGGTGTGATCAGCTTGGTGTCGTGTATTATGAGTTGCTCAAACCGAACGAAACCATTGCTGGGGCTGTCTACCGAGCACAATTGATGAGATTGAGTCGAGCACTCGAGGAAAAGCGCGCCCACTGCTACTCCAGACACGACAAAATTATTCTCCTGCATGATAATGCTCGTCCACATGTTGCGGCGCCGGTCAAAACCTTTTTGGAAACAATCAATTGGGAAGTTTTACCCCACCCGCTGTATTCACCAGACATTGCTCCTTCTGATTTTCACTTGTTTCGATCGATGACGCATGACCTGTCTGAGCAGCACTTCACATCATATGAAGATACCAAAAATTGGGTCGATTCGTGGATAGCCTCAAAAGATGAAGCATTCTTCCGACGCTGTATCCGTATGCTGCCAGAAAGATGGGAAAAGGTAGTGGCAAGCGATGGGCAATACTTCGAATAAAACATGAGGTTCCGTTCTTTCACAATAAATGCCCAATTTTTGATAAAAAAACGGCGGAAACTTATTTGTACACCTAATATTTGTGATTTGAAACTTGGATTGTCGTCAGATCACAGGCGTTTGTGCTCCCCGCGGGGAACACGTTAAAAGGGTTAAAACAACACAAGCATTAATTTGTTTCTCTGCTAAAGAATAATTTGTTTCTTATAGATGATTTGATTTTTATTCACCGATATAAGTAAAATTGCTTTAAAAACGTTAAAATGAAGCAAATGTTTTTATTTATTGACTAGGTTCAATGGAAGTTGACTGCATTGAATCCCATCAATGAAAATTTAATATATTTGTAAATGAATGAATGCCCATTACCCGTGTCGAGTATAATGGAAGGCACAGTACAAAGTATGGGATTTATCGTTACAAGGATATACATATCGTTGCCACCAGAAATGACTATGTTAGCCAATTTGTAATGGGCATATCCTGTTGCATACAGGGCAAGGGGTTTCTGTGTTTGCTGTTTGTTTTTATATTCTTTCTCCATTTGGTCTTTGATAACCAGCAAGAGTTCTACACCTGCTGCTGTTTGCTCCCCAGTTGTGCTGAATATTATTATTATAAGACCAAAATATCACAACTCTATTAAGAAATAGCTACTAACTTTTTGCCCTCCTTTATTATTAGGTGTACAAATAAGTTTCCGCCGTTTTTTATAAAAAAATGGGCATTTATTGTGAAAGAACGGAACCTCATGTTTTATTCGAAGTAGTACCCATCGCTTGCCACTACTTTTCCCCATCTTTCTGTCAGCATACGAATACCGCGTCAGTCATCATCATCATCTTTTGAGGCTATCCACGAATCGACTCAATTTTTGGTATCTTCATATGATGTGAAGTGCTGCTCAGACAGGCCATGCGTCATCGATCAAAACAAGTGGTAATCAGAAGGAGCAATGTCTGGTGAATACAGCGGGTGGGGTAAAACTTCTCAATTGAGTGTTTCCAAATAGGTTTGACCGGTGCCGCAACATGTGGACTAGCATTATCATGCAGGAGAATAATTTTGTCGTGTCTGGCGTAGTAGTGGGCGCGCTTTTCCTCGAGTGCTCGACTCAATCTCATCAATTATGTTCGGTAGACAGCCCCAGCAATGGTTTCATTCGGTTTGAGCAACTCATAATACACGACACCAAGCTGATCCCACCAAATACACAACAAGAGTTTTTTCCATTAATATTTGGCTTAGCCGTAGATGTTGAAGCATGACCAGGGGATCCCCATGATTTCTTCCTTTTTGGATTATCATAATGGATGCATTTTTCATCACCAGTGACTATATGGTGCAGAAAACCCTTTCGTTTATGCCTGGCAAGCAGCATTTCACATGTGGAAAATTGGCATTCAAAGTTTCTCCGTGTCAGTTCATATGAATCCCAATTTCTTTGTTTTTGAATCATTCCCAATGATTTCAACCCATGTGAAATTGCTTGTTGAGTCACTCCTAATGTAAGTGCAAGTTCTTCTTGCGTTTGGCACGAATCTTGATCCAATAATACTTCCAATTCCGCGTCTTCGTACACTTTCGGCCTTCCGCTACGTTCTTTGTTTTCGATGTCAAATTCACCGTTCTTAAACTTTTGAAACCACTCACGACAACTTCTCTCACTTAAGGCAGCCTCACCATATGCTTCTACAAGCAATCGATGCGCCTCAGCTGCAGATTTCTTCAAATTAAAGAAGTAAATCAAAAGTTCCCGCAAATGACGCTTATTCGGCTCAAAACTTGACATTTTCGAACACAAAAAAATATGTTATACTGATAAAAATTCACTAATATTTCAAGGTCATGTTGTTGACAGATGTCCAACCTTACGATAATGACATTTTACATCTGACAATTTTAACCATAACTTACTGGTGGCGCCAACTTTTGTCAAACGGCGGTGACTTATTTGTACACCCAATAATATAAATTACCTAGTATAAACAAAACATTAAGGACAATACTTTGCCTCTGGAGTTGAATAACCCTGCATCAACATGTGGAAGGTTTCTATTCTGCAAAGCAACTTGCATCTCGTTCTACATGTACTCGTCCCATGTGTTTTCTATATCTCAAGATCTGTTTCGAAAAATCCAATTCTTGTTCTATGTATAGTAAGCGTTGTTCCGCTAAAAACAAATCTACGAGTGTCATCCAGAAACTAAGGTTACAAGGGCTCCTGAGGCCGGGGGAAATTTTTTGTTTCAAAGTTGGTGTACCTGGCGTGTAGGGGGGATCCTAACGGTCAGTTTTTTTGGTCCCGCGTGTTTGTCGGCTATTTTGTTCAGTCACAGTAAATTCTTCCGATGGAGAGGTCGTCGTGCGCTCCCGCCGACTCGTCTGTGCGAGACCCACGCGGTCATCAGTTTTTTGACTTTGCAGAACAATACCGTGGAAGTTTATGGTAGTGATGTGATGAGTCGACAACATGTCACGAAGTGGGTTAGGTTGTTCAGAGAAGGCCGTACTGATACGACGACGCAAGGCAGTGATTTCTAACGAATTTGTGCAGAAAATTGAAGAACAAGTGCGAAATGACCGCCGTGTGACGCTTGACGACCTTCACGAAGAATTTCCTGACATTTGTCGAAGTCTCCTTGGTGATATTGAGTCGGAAAAACTTGGTTACAAGACGTTGTGTGCGAAATGGGTGCCCAGAATGCTCACACTGGAGCACCGTCAAAATTGCGTGACCGCCGCGTGTGAATTTTTGGATCGTTTTGCACAGGAGGGAGAAGCTTTTGTGGACTCTATCGTGACGGGGGATGAGATGTGGGTGTGTCACTACACCCCCACAACTTTCCAACGATCAGGAGGTCGAGGAAGCTCCGAATAAGTGGCTGAAAGAGCTGGCGGCGGAGGTCTATGACACTGGCATACAAAAGCTGGTGCCCCGACTACAGAAATGTCTCGATCTCGACGGCAATTACGTTGAAAAATAGTTGAATATATTTTTGAAGTATCCTGTGAATTTCAATTAAATACAAGCATTTTTCGATCCAACATAAATGTTGTAACCTTACTTTCTGGGTGACCCTCGTTAGTTCTTTATCACTATAAAACAAGTCTTGGACAATTACGTAAGTCTGCTTGGTAAAATTTGGTAATATTTTGTGATATACATACATATATTGAACGTAAATATATAGGTTAATATTAAATAATTTTAAACAATGACTTTGTAATTTATTATTACTACTGCTTTTTGTATCTCCTGTACATGTTAGTTTAAGACAAGTTCTGTATTTTTTGTCAATAATTTGAAGTACTTGTATAACTTGTCATGTGTTCATTTGTGTATAAAAGACACTGTTGTATCGTTAATTAAATAAATAAAATAAAAAATGGTTCCATCGAGTATCAAGCAATTAAATTTTGAGAATAGCAAACTGCTTTAGCATCGAGATTCTTGTCTCACATGCTCACTTTGGTCTAAACACGTAGCTCGCATGCCTGACACCAGACACTTCAGACGCTCAAAAACATGTACTGTAAAAATCCGTTAAATCAAAATTCAGGGACCAAATTTCATAAATAAATTTCAATTACACAGTCAATAAAAACAAAATTGAATTTTATGATTCCAAATTTTTAATATAGAAATGTCCATAGTTTTTCATATTTGGTATAGTAATGTCATTTTTTATATAGTAATATCTATGATTTTGATATAGTAATATCTATAATTTGATATAGTAATGTCCATTTTTGATATAGTAATATCTATGATTCCAAATTTTTGATATAGTAATTTCCATAGTTGTGAAATTACTTAAGGTAAATTTAAAAAAAACTTTAAAATATGAAATTATTTATACAAACAGAACAATCAAAACCCCATACTAGGTTAGTCAAAAAGTTTTGAAAGCGACATCTATGGAGCAGTAGAAAACCAAAATTTCTACGCCATTTTAATATTTCATCTTTCATAAGAACGTACTCAAAATTTCATTTCGATCTGTCAATTCATTCTTTGTTTACAAGCCATTTGAAGTTGGAAGTTGACGTGTCAGTGTATTTTTTAACAATGGAAAAATCCGAATATCGTGCAGTGATTAAATTCTTTGTTTTGGAAGATTTATCGGCTACTGAGATCCATGCAAAGATGGTGAAAGTATTAAAGGAGTCTTCTCCTTCATTTCCAACCGTTCACCGTGGGTTTTGAAGTTTAAGCGTGGCCGTACAAGCGTTGAAGACGATCCACGCTCAGGACGTCCAAAAAGTGCATCAACACAAGAAATCATAGCGAAAATACAGGATATGGTTTTGAATGATCATCGATCGACTGTGGATGTGATAGCTGACACCATAGGCATCTCACATGGAACAACATGGCATATTTCGGCTGAAGTTTTGGGTTTCAAAAAACTGTCTGCACAATGGGTGCCGCATTTGCTAACAATGCAACAAAAACACGTTCGAATGTGACTTTCTGAGCAACATTTGGAGCAATTTCGAAAGGATAAAAAGGATTTTCTGCGTCGATTCATCACTATGGATGAGACTTGGGTCTACCACCATGATCCTGAATCAAAACAAGAGGCTAAGGAGTGGTGTGAACCAGGCACTTTGGCTCCGAAGCGAGCTGAGCAATAAAAGTGATTTCCCCCCAAAAAAAATGTATTTTCATTTTCGCTTTCAAAACTTTTTGACTAACCTAGTACTTGCGATAATAATCTTGAGATATTTTGGTATGAAAACTTTGGTTAAGGGGATTACTATGTGGATCTGTGATTTGTGTGGGAAATTTCGAATTATTAGACTTTATAAATACTTTTTGTAGAGCTTGAAAAATTAATTTAGGAACCTAGAAAATGGCGGAAAATAAGAATTACGAATTATCGTTCTTATTAAAAGATTTCAATTGTATTTATGAAGATGTTTAATTAATCGCTGTAAAAAATGGTTTTACTAAAATAATCTTTGTTTGTTATAGTCCCGCTGCTGCACGTCCTAGCGGTGCACGCACGTGTGCTCTGCCAGTGGCCGGCATGCTGGTGGTGGCGCCAGCTCACCAGTGCGAGTGCCCTTCCCGCGCCTCGCTCTTCCTCCCCGGCCACCTGCTCCCCCTCCTTGCCACAGCCTGAGGAGGCTGGTGCGGCACTGCGGCAACTGGTGGTGGCCACCACGCAGGGTACCATGGCGACAGCAACCGGCGAGGACGGAACGCGCATCCCCGGTGGTGCGCCCAACCGGGACTTGCCGCTCATGCTCAAAGACCCCACGTCATTGCTTATTCATTTTCTGCTGCTGGCACCACTGCATTTGGAATTACGTGAGTACTCTCAATGAGTAATAATAATAAAATAACAATTGGTTTAGAGAGGAAACTCTCAAATAAATATTTATAAGTTGAGTGTAAGGATAGGAAGGTGATGGCTGCAGCCATTAGATAAGGTATAGATCGTTGAGTGTAAGGATAGGAAGGTGATGGCTGCAGCCATTAGATAAGGTATAGATCGTTTAGCCTAAAAAGTAATTTTGCAATAGTGTGAGTAACACTCTCTGTATTACACAACTTGTGTAGTGGTATTGGCTTTAGAATGCCACACGATTGGTTTGTGCAGAGCGCACGTTTCTATTGTTGTTAAAATACTCGGTGATTAGAAAAACACTACCATGTTAGCTTAGAATGTACTTTGTTTAACAAGTTTCCTAGAATCTAGTATCACTCCATCCATTATTATTTTAAAACTTTATTATTTAGCATTGTAATTATGTAATTATGATACATTAATATGTTAAATAATCTTACATTCATTTTATTTTTATGTGCTATAATCTAATTAAAGCTGACGAACATTTTTACTTTATATTACTTGTACTTATATTTATTTTTAATCTAGAAAAATTCCATTATTGTTTTTTTTAATGTTTCCTAGAATCTGCCATGCCTAAACAGTTAATATGTTAAATAAACTTACTTTCATTTTATTTTTATGATTATGACAATTTAAGCTGACAGCATTTTTAATTTACAAAATGTGTGTTCAATATATGAATATAAAATATTATTTTTTTGCTTTTTCACTTCATTAAAAAAATAAAATGACAAGTTTTTGTAAACGCACTGTTACTCACACTATTGCAAAATGACTCTTTAGGCTAAACGATCTATACTTCTCTTAGAAAAACATATCCATTGGAAAGCCACAGAAAACTTACCAAGGGAAGACTAACTACAAAGAAATCTTTGTAGATTTTCCTCTATCTAAAAGTAACACATTCACGGCGTGATGGTATGTATGTGTGCGCAATTTAACAAAAAATCAATGTTTTCAAGCCCTTGTTTTATTATATTTGTAAAAGCCCTATACCTATATAGTATAGTACATATAAAATACATTATTTATTATTGTTGATTGATGAAAGATAATAATTTGATGACATTTCAGCATACCTGACGTGCATGATCCGCGCTTTGTACAACTTAAGCTACTACCAGGCGGTGACGCAGGGCGTGGTGGCACTCAGTGCAGAGCAGCGCGAGTGGTTACGCTGCAATATGCCCGATGAGGGAGGGGGCCTGGCTCGTGCGGTGCGCCTTGCGCTGCAGCCCCTGCTGTGCTCCGCGCTGCTGGAGGAGGACGAGCCCATCCCGCCGCAACCCGGTACCTCTGCCAGCGCTGCACAGCACACCGTACAATGGGAGCAGATGGAGATGCAGGTAATGTACCGAAGCACTTGAAACATTCCTCATATTTAGGTTGCGCACTATAATACTGCCCTCATAGGCAAAAACCCAGCTAATGGCAAAAGTAAAGTTTTGAGAAAACTGTACTTTTATGTTTTTCATTGCTGCTTAAAATGTCATGATTCATAAACAAAAAAGTAGTAAAATGTGATTCATAAACAAAAACACAGCAAACGCATAGGCACTTGCTGTCTTTTTTCTTATGAATCACATTTTTCTGCTTTTTTGCTTAGAAAAACCTAGTATTTTGTAAAATTAAAAAATGCATCATGTCGATTTTTGTATTGAAATAAATTATTTTCTGTATTTTTTTTATGGATTATGGTTCAGAATTCGATATGGAATATTGCCTCATACTTAGTTAAATTTCAGATTTTTTCCCGTTAGCTGTGTTTTTGCTTATGATGGCAGAATAGAGGTCCATCAAAAGAAGGGATTTTATATGTCTATGATGAATACTGTGCATATATCCATTCAAATGAAAATTGTACTTATCCATACAGATGGAAATTGTGCATATCTATTCAAATGAAAATTGTACTTATCCATACAGATGGAAATTGTGCATATCTATTCAAATGAAAATTGTACTTATCCATACAGATGGAAATTGTGCATATCTATTCAAATGAAAATTGTACTTATCCATACAGATGGAAATTGTGCATATCTATTCAAATGAAAATTGTACTTATCCATACAGATGGAAATTGTGCATATCTATTCAAATGAAAATTGTACTTATCCATACAGATGGAAATTGTGCATATCTATTCAAATGAAAATTGTACTTATCCATACAGATGGAAATTGTGCATATCTATTCAAATGAAAATTGTACTTATCCATACAGATGGAAATTGTGCATATCTATTCAAATGAAAATTGTACTTTTTAAAACAAAAATAGAAATGCCAAAAAAAGTCTGGTCTACAATTATATAGCACTCCATGTCTGAAAGCGAAAAGGTTAATTTAAAACAATGTGCTCTTGTTGCGATATTTTAATGAAGCAATGTATGATAGAACTGCTTCCTTATCCTGGTGTTATTTTTGGATAGTCTCGGATCTTCCTACTATAAATGCTGTTCCATTGCACAGGTGCAGCACCAGCTGCTGCCGTACCTGCGCATCGCGGCCCTGCTGCGATACCACCTGAGCGGCGGAGCTGAAGAACTGCCTCGTATCCCCGACCCGCAACTTGAGTTCCTCTACCTTTTCCGCTATCTCGAATTTGTACCCAACGGTGAGTTTTCTATGTTACATCATCATCATCATCAATGGCACTACAGCCCATTGTGGGCCCCGGCCTCCTCCAGCAGTCGTTGCCACTCCCCCCTATCCTGGGATGCACTCCTCCAGCCCCTGATGCCAATCACGTTTGCATCATTCTGCACCCCATCCATCCACCTAAGCTTTGGTCTGCCCACGCTACGTCTTCCTTGGGGCTTGGAAAAGAGTACTTTGTTAGGCATTTCCTCTTCTCCCATTCTTGCTACATGCCCCGCCCAACGTAGCCTCCCAATTTTGATGTATTTTATAATGTTGGGCTCTTTGTATATGCTGTATAACTCCTCATTATATCTCACTTTCCAAGATCCATTTTCCTGTATGGGTCCGAATATTTTTCTGAGTATTTTTCTTTCAAATATTAGAAGGGAAGATTCGTTCTTCTTACTCAATACCCAGCATTCAGACCCATATGTGAGGACAGGTCGTAGCAGTGTCTTATAAATGGTAAGTTTTGTCCTTCTGGACAACAACCGAGATATAAGGTGTTTTCTCAGACCAAAGAAGCATCTATTTGCCATGAATATTCGACGTTTAATCTCGATAGATGCATCATTAACACTTGTCACTATGGATCCCAGGTAGGTGAAGGTGTTTACACGTTCTATTGTATGAGAATAATAATATGTTCTATTTTCTATGTTACACCTGACATTAATAAAATATTGCTGGTTTTATTAAAAATGATGTATAATATATCTTGAATTAAGCAATCGTCCTACAATAATTTACATATAATCCGCAAAAAACACTGCTGAATTTGAAAATGAATCAAAACACTCTTGAGCTCATTTAATGTCACTAAATGATGCCAAATAATAAATCGATATGCATTCTCATGATGCAATTCATTGGGTCTAGTACAAAGCAGTTGGATTGTAGCGGAACGATTAATGCACGCTTGGACTCTTTACTTTATGTATATTATATTTCCCCTGCCTAATATTGCAGACATGCCACAAGAGGCAGTGACGGCCAGCAGTGGTCTGCGCTGGTGGAGCGAGGATTTAATCTCTGAACAAGAGGCGGAAGGCGCCCTGGTATCTCGCTGGCTGCAGGAACTGGTGGCGGAGGGCACGCGCTGCCCGGCTCCCGTGCGTCGCTTGCTGCCGCAGCACCACCCTTGGCAACAGCCTGCGCTTCTACGGTTGCCACGCGAGTACGACCGCCTGTTTACATACTACCACGAACGCATATGCGGACAGTGCGGCGCCGTGCCCAAAGAGGCGTCCGTGTGCCTGCTGTGTGGCACGGTGGTGTGCCTCAAGCAGCAGTGCTGCCGCCAACAGGATGTCTGCGAGGCTGTTCAGGTACTTAACTCTTTGCTCCTAATTCCACTAACCTAACCCTACTTCTAAAGCAGTGGTTCTTTTCAGCTACAGGCACCCCTTAAATTCTCAAAATATACTCTCGCACCCCTAGTATAAAAATTATGCGTGGTAATGACAATTCCATCATTGTCATGTATAATACTCTACTGATACTTTGTTATAAATATTCAAATATAACATACCCCAACAGACGAGTTGTAAGTTACAGAGTTCATCGCATTCTTGTCATTTGCTGAAATAATTCATTATTCAGTTGTTATTTTATATTTTTCAATTATTATATAATATTGTACTGATATACCTTGTTATAGAAGCGCAAATTTAACACACCTAGTTGTGACATGAAGATAAAAGGTTTATAGGAGCTAGGATGTTTAAATGTCGAGTATCACATCCCCAGGAGGAACTTTTCGCACCCCCAGGGGTGCCTTTACGCACCTCTGGTCAAGAACTACTGTTTTAAAGTCTCCTTAAGAATACCTTAAAATTTTAACTTTTTTTTCCATTCGAATACATAATATTTAGCAGAAAATAAAACTGGCAAAATTTCGAACATGTTCACTCCGTGTTTACTTGATTTCAGGAAAAGGGAATACAAGTGAAGAGTATACAACGTAGTGCTACTTGAACCAACGTTGAAAGTTCGCTTGATTTACCTTGAGCGTCAGAAAGACAAGTACTCTTGCTAATAAGCTAATGTTACAAAATTTGCATAGCATAATTTGCCAAAAAGTGAAACAGTGAAAACACAATTTTTTTGCTGACATTCTAAATAGTAGGACAAGTATCTAGGATAATTTTTGGTTTTTGTTTATATTTTTACTACCCCGGATAATCAAGAGTCTACTGTAATATAATACTTTACTTCCTCTCTTGTATGGTACCGGGCAGATTTAAAAGGAAGATTCGCTAACCAGCGAGTACATTTTGTTGATATTTACATTTGTTTTGTCTTGTGCAGCACTCGATAGACTGCGGCGGTGGCACGGGCATCTTCCTGGTAGTGACCTCCACGTACATCATCATAGTGCGTGGCCGTCGTGCCTGTCTTTGGGGCTCCCTCTACCTGGACGACTATGACGAGGAAGACCGAGATCTCAAGTGAGTATCCGCACATCATTCACTCTTTGCATTTATGCTACTAGGCGCGTCCAGAGAGTAAAGAACGATTGCGCACCACGCCCTGCGCCAATCCCCCGCCACCCTGATCATATGCGCGCCAGTTAGCTCCATCCCCCGCTTCAGTGCAAGCCGAGTTTTGTTACTGAACGGTCATTGTTCTGTAACCTTCAAAATGGCTGCGCCCATCAAAAATTCCGCCAAATGTGAAATTCGTTTTCTGAATGCACAAAATGTTCGGCCTATCGAAATTTATAGGCAACTTTAAGCACAGTACATGAATCTTTCCCACAAATTTCACGATCGCTCCTACATGAAATAGTGACAGGAGCACCTTGGCTACAAAAAAATGTGCGCTCGGAAAAGAAAAACCGAATCTCAACACCAAAAAAGTGATGGCAACAGTTTTTTGGGACCGAAAGCGTTTGATCCACGTGGAGTTTATGCCAAGAGGACACACAATAAACTCAGAGGCCTATTGTGAAATGTGGAATGTTGTCGGGAAAGGTGGTTTTGATTCATGACAATGCGCGGCCTCATGCATCAGCACGAACACGGCGAGAACTTCAATGTCTTAAGTGGGAAATTTTTGGACATCCTCCTTACAGCCCTGACTTGGCACCGAGTGATTTTCACTTATTCCCGAAACTAAAGGAATTTTAGGGTGGACAACAGTTTGCAAACGATGAAGACCTCAAACAAGAAGTGACATCCTGGCTCAAACCTTTGGCGGTAGAAGACTATAACATCGGAATTGAAAAATTGGTTCCACGTTACAATAAGTGCCTTGACAGCTATGGTGAAAATAGAGTAAGGTACTGTGACTTTGTAAATAAAGTTTTGTGTTGATATCTTTCGTTTTTATTTAGTTATGCCAAAACGTTCTTTACTTTCTGGATGACCCACGTATAAATCACCTGTGTGTGGTGAACCTGCTCGTGAACTGACGAGGCCCTGACTTTTCTTCTACAGACATAATTTATGACAATGTTCTCCTTTCGATGAATCATATCATGTTGTCTTCTAATTCCAGACGTGGCAAACCGCTGTATCTCTCGGAGGACCGATTCGAACTGCTGGAGCAACAGTGGCTAGCACACCGTTTTGACCACACCAAGCGGACGTGGGTCTGGCATCGGGACTCTCTCTAAGAGCTCACGCCCATCTCCCTCCCGTCCCGCGGCTCTGCCGACCTTCTCCTGTTGACAAAACACCATGACCTAGTGCAGCTCCGTGACCTAGAGGCCCTCGGGACGGAGGCAGTTAGGCCTCATTACTAGTCTTAACTAATCACATTATTTCAATTGGTGGAATTGATAGAACCATAATAGAGTGTGTTGTCATCGGCATTATTCTGACGCTAAGCATGCTAGTTTTTTTTCTTTCGACTGTTTATCTTTCCGTTTCATTACAGATTTTATTTTTAACTTTCGAAAAAAATCATCGAACAAGTTGTCCCTGAATTCACAGAAATTAAATTTAAATCTAATAATATATATTATGTGTTAACATAAGTTGTGTCCGTTTTTTTCCAAATTTAAAAATGAGGACCCAAAGTAAAACAAAATGGTAACGGTTATACGTCATTCGAAAGAATATTTTCTGCTCTACAAGATGTTGTATTTGCTTTTACATTACATATATTATTTGATTTGATTACAAGCCTTCAAAATGGAATGTCAAGTAGACGAAAGTGAGCATTTTTGACATCTCCTTCTGTTCGCGTTCAATAGAGGGAATAAAGCTGCCAAAGCTGCTCACGATATTTGCAAAGTGTACGGTGAAGATGCTATGAATGAAAGGACAGCTCGTCAATGGTTTTTCCTTCAATAATGACGTCGAATTGCGGACATGGTTGGACGAATTCCTCGAGTCAAGACCGGATGGTTTTTATCACACAGGCAATGAAAAACTTGTAGAACGTTGGCAAGAAGTTGTAAATAATGAAGGAGAATACATTATTGACTAATTTGTTGTAATTTTTTTTGTTGTGTCTTCTTGTTCTCTTCATTTGGAAAAAAAAACTGACACAACTTATGTTAACACCCTATCTGAAAATTGACACGAATCAGCCATTTACTCTTTTGTCATATATACATTTTTTTTCTAATCTAGAATAAAATGATAATCGCCGTGGCCTAGTTGATAAGACCCGTGTCTAAAGCTGCGGTCTTGGGTTTGGTTCCTGATGGTACCCAAAAACAAAAAAGGTCTCGGTTTGATTTTCCACTGAATTTTTTTTAACATCCTTCTGGTTAGTTGATGGCCATAATACGAGTATACTAAATTAGAAGACAGGGATAATTTGTTTTTTCACCACTTGGCACAACATGAAATTAACCAAATATTATATATATATATATATATATATATATATATATATATATATATATATATATATATATATATATATATATATATATATATATATATATATATATATATATATATATATATATATATATATATATATATATATATATATATATATATATATATATATATATATATATATATATATATATATATATATATATATATATATATATATATATATATATATATATATATATATATATATATATATATATATATATATATATATATATATATATATATATATATATATATATATATATATATATATATATAACTAATTAAAGAATATATTTTAATCAGTTTTGACATTTGTGGGAATCGGAACATTTTTCTTAAATATAATTTTACTTTGGTTTTACTGTCATAATTATCATTGGTTTTAGTAACAGCATTAATATATTTAATCGAAAATATTTTTCACCACACAAACCTTGCCTTTTAGAAAGAAACACCTATAAACATATTGTATAGGGTGTTTTTTTGGGTGTGATAGGACTGGTTTTTGAAATAAAACACATATAAATGATTTAAATGGCCGTGTATTTGAATTCAATTGATAGGTTGTTTAATGACAATTATTATTTGAAGATAATTTCATTTATATGTTAACCATGACTGACTAATGGCTTATGTACCTTAACCGATCATAAGATGGGTTTCCCATTAAGAACGATATAACTTTAAAATAAAATAAAACAACAACTAATAAACCAAAAATGGATCTGAAGGTTTAATTTGAAAGAATATTTCATGCCGTTTATGATTTAAACAAGATATCGTTCAAATGGCTTCCACGGCTTCTTTTGCACTGGCCAATTCGATAATGCCAATTTTCCATGACTCGGTGGAGCACTTCCGACTGTATGGCGCCAATAACACGACAAATGTTGGCCAAATCAAGTTAACCCTTCCCTTACGGTGAAAAAAATAATACGCGTGTTACGGTGTTGGGTAGTGAGTACGCAATAAAAAATTAGCGATTTTAAATCGGAAAAATAAGAACATTCACAGATAATCCCCTTAATGAATTATAATTGAAGTTAAAAATTATAATAATTGAGATTTATTTGCTGAAAACATTAAAAAACCATCTGAAAACATTAAAAAACACTCACGGAACGGGCGTACGTCTAACCTATTTGCAAGCCTAGAGGCTACTAGTGGCGCGGAACGTCAGTCGCATACGCCTTTGCTTGCGACGTTGAGAAAATTCAGCTCCTCCCAATTCAGTCTAGTATGCAAGAGTGAGATGCGAATATAGTGTCGCGCTTCCCGCATACTATTCACCTATCGTCAAGACGAGGCACTCGCAGCGTTTAAATGCGAATTTGTTTTCGATCTTTACAAAACACCTCGATGTAGTTGATAAATTCTGATTATTATTAATATTATTTTTTAAATCAATGCGTAAATATATTATGGAGGAATACCTAAAATCTTAACCTTGTATTTATTATATTTATAGAGATATTGATGGTTATTAGAAGCAACGTGTAGAAGATACCCAACACAGGGAAGGAAAGGTTAATCAAGTTTGTTGGTTTGTCGGTGTAAACCTGTGATTTAACGTAACCCCAAAGAAAATAATCCAGAGGCGTTAAATCGCACGATCTTGGCGGCCAATTCAAAATCCTATCACACCTAAAAAAACATCCTTCATGTTGTAAGTATAGGAAAGTTTCAAATATTTTATCATTAAGTATGTTACGAGACGGGATAATTTGTACGAGTGGAATATTAGGAAAACATGAATATTTCTTCGAACCCTCAGTGAATACTTCTTAAACATTAAGTGTTTCTAAATAATATTATAATTCTTAAAAGCCGATACTAATTTAAAAAGAATTTAAAACAAACCATTGTTAAAATCTTTTATTGAACCCTTAACTTTCTACAGTACATCGTATTAAAGTGCAGAATGACATCTTGGAAAAATTAAAAATTTTGTTGCGAAATTTAATGCGAGTGTTCACTGTGATTTGATGAGAAAATTTCAAATGGGGAAATAAAACATTAATAAAACATAAAAAGAGTTCTTCCTGACAAAATATTGTGACAAGCAGTTGGGCATTTTGTATTGAAAATTATTTTAAATAGATGCTGTGTTATGTGACTGAAGGTGTTTTGGAAGCGTAGCAACATTCATCTTCAGATTGATGTCAAAAAATATTACTGTTTTTTTACTGATATCGTCGTAAAAATGACTTTTACTGATATCGCCGTAAGAATGAAATGATTGCAATACCGATTTGAGACATCTGACGTCATCAACGTGATATAATTTCTGAATTACCTTTTTTACTAATTAACAATAACCTCCGTTGGTTGGCAAGACTCTAGTCTTCCAACGCAGGGGTTATAAATTTGATGCTCGTCAGTGCCCAGATTTATTCCAGTCTGTTATCAACAGGGTTCCAGTCTGGTTATCACCTATGGCTTTTTTAACGTATTTCTGATTAGTTGGAAGAGATTATCACGTGGAAATAATTCTCTCAGGTTGTACTGTATACAACAAAAATGTAATATAATACTTATTAACAATAACCTAGTTGGTACGATGTTAGACTTCCATCCCAGGGGCTACGGGTTCAATTTCTGTTAGTTCACTATTTTTATTAAAAATAGTTTCAATATAGTTCTCACTTTGGGTTTCTTTAACACCTTTTATTCATTCATTCAAAGAACAATTTTATTTAGCGTCGTTTAGAGAGCAAACTCTTCTCAAGGATGTTCTGTCTTGAGACTCGAACTCGCTATTTACTTAGAGAGGAAACTCTTCTATAGGATGTTCTGTCTCGAGACTTGAACCCGCTATTTGTTTAGAGAGGAAACTCTTCTCAAGGATGTTCTGTCTCAAGACTCGAACCCGCTATTTGTTTAGAGAGGAAACTCTTCTCAAGGATGTTCTGTCTCGAGACTCGAACCCGCTATTTGTTTAGAGAGGAAACTCTTCTCAAGGATGTTCTGTCTCAAGACTCGAACTCGCTATCGTCTTACTGCTATAACAGTACTCGAGCGAATCATGTATAACACTTCCTTTGTATACAGTACATGTAGAACGATGTTTACGAGGCCTTAAGTGACAACCAAACTCAAAATATTATTTTTTATAAACTGGGTTCCAGCGAAAATCAAATCCGCAACCTCCGGGTCAGAATATAGGCATTTTACCAACTACGCCACGGAAATCGTCATTTTTCTAATTGGTTGGAAGAGATTGCTACATGGCAATAAACCCGCCAGGTTGTACTGTATACAATGAAAATGTGATATAATGGGTCTTTCAAATTGAGCGGTTTTTTAAATTAATTTTGTTTTAATTCTTGAATAAAACACACAATTTGCTTTGATTTCAAAAAACTTTTTATTGGTCATTGAAGTATAATGTATGACATTTAAACACAATAAACAATATCTGCCAAATGTCCACCTCTTGCAGCTACACAGATGTCCACTCTTTTGTCAAAAATTTCGATGACATTTTGGCATAATTGCGGTTCTAACTCACCAATAACACGAATAATTTCGTCCTTCAGCTCAGGAATTGATCAGGGGTCATTCTTATGGACCTGGATTTTCACGTAACCCCAGAGAAAATAGTCCAACGGTGTCAGATCACACGATCTTGGTGGGCAATTAACATCACCGTTTCCGGAGATTACAATAGATACAATAATTCTCGATTTGAACACGTTGTTATATTGTATACGACTCAATTTTTATAAATACCATACATTACAGTTCTCAAATGTCACAAGACCCAGGCAAGTTCGCGACGTCATCTTTGTTTTATCCAAGAATTAAAAAAACGCTCCACTTGAAAGACCCTTTAGTAACTGAAAAATTTCAAATACTTTTAAGTAATTACACAATTTAACAGGTTACTAAAATAATACTTAATTCTTTGAAATATACGAGGCATATTCAGAAAGTAAGTGTACTGAATTTTTGTAGGTTACATTTTTTTTTATTTATACAAAAAAATTACGTGGTTGCCGTAGTACATATGTAAGCTATTTTTCGACATAGTCGTCATTCCTCTCAATGCAGGTGGTGAAGCGGGGTATCAACTTTTTAATGCCTTCCTCGAAGTAGTTTCCCGCCAGCCCCTCCGTCCACTTCTCCACCTCCTCCTTTAGCTCCTCGTCGGTTGAAAACCTTTTTCCACCCATGTACAGCTTCAAGGAGGTAAAGAGATAGTAATCTGAAGGTGCTAGGTCAGCGGAACGCGGGATGGTTCAGGGCATCCCATTTAAACGAGGCGAGCAGTTCCTTCGTGGTGTTGGCCGTGTGTGGTCTGGCATTGTCATGCAGCAGGCAGACTCCCTTTGTCAGCAGGCCTCTCCTCTTGTTCTGAATCGCCCTCCGCAATTTTTTTAGGGTCTCACAGTATCTTGCAGAGTTGATGGTCTCCCCTTGAGGCATATATTCAATTAAAATTATGCCTTGACAGTCCCAAAACACGGATGCCATGATTTTCTTGGCTGAAATTGTGGTTTTGAACTTTTTGGCGGAGGGTGAAGAGGTGTGACGCCACTGTTGAGACTGCCTTTTGGTTTCAGGCGTGTAGTGTGCAATCCAAGTTTCATCTCCAGTAACGATGGAGCGGAGAAATTCATCTCCATGGAGTTTGCAGCGCCTCAAAAACTCTTGCCTATTTACAAAATTTCGCACTTGGTGGGAAATAGGGTTGACATTTTTCACGAAACGTGTTGTCGCGTCGACACTCCTCAACGTACTGACCTCGAACCGGTCTGGTTGCAGAGGGGAAGGGTCAGGCTACACAAAAGTGTAGCCAACATGTCGAAAATAAAATCCATCCGGTCGTGAGAGCCTCAGTACACTTACTTTCTGGATACGCCTCGTAATTTGATCCTGTTAGCATTTCTATAAAATTTTCAAATGCCAGTCACGATATTTTGCCTGGCAAGGCTTAACTTACGAGTATATGTATCAAACCATTGTTAATTAGGATTTAACTGTTATTAAAAATGCGTCAAAGATTTAATATGAGGATGAGGAGATGCGGTGGAAGTAACTGTCCGCGACTATTGTGGTTCTGCAGTGTGTGAGAGGAGAGGCGCGACTAGCTAGCATAATATATACATATAAGGATATTACACTTATTAGGTAGGTAATGAATGGGCGTCAGCCTCGCACTCCGTCGGGGCGGATATATTCATTTGTCGCTTCGAACAATATCAAATATAATCAAAGCTTTCCAATATTATAGATATATAACAAATAGAGAATTCAATTGTTATCTGTTATTCTTACAATAATGGAGAAACAAAGAATTTACGAAGGAATATATATATTTCTCTTGAATTAATCAATTCAAATTTAAAATGTTTAAAAATGACAATGATAAAACCTTTGCCTATTTGTGGTGTGTTCTGAATCTATTAAGAAATTCTGATATTTTTCCAGATCGGTATAAAAAAGTGTATACATTGAAAAGATTTATATTGAAATTAAAAGAAAACTTGCAGTTTGTCAATCGTATGTACCAAAACTTGCAATTTGTCAATCATATGTACCAAAACTTGCAGTTTGTCAATCATATGTACCAAAACTTGCAGTTTGTCAATCATGTGTACCAAAACTTGCAGTTTGTCAATCATATGTACCAAAATTTGAATAAATCTCTTCATAGTTGATAATTTTTATTCAAACGATAATTTAACATTTAAAAATGAAAATAAATCTACTCGATAAACTTCAGTTATTAAAGTGATATTAAAACAGTTTGAAAATGATTTTGTGAAAGGAGACAGGCCTGTCACTTTTTAATTTAAAATTATTGTGTAGAATTATTTTCACGTTCTAGTGTTAAATCATTTAATCAGTTAAAAAAATGGCGTTTTATAATATAAATACTTTAAAATTTATCAAAGATTTCGACTTGAACTTTTTTAATCTCCGTATTGGATAATTAACAATAAATTACTTTGTTATTCCGCTATTTATATTAATCCGTGCTGCACGTGTTTCTACCTTTTATCCTGACGCTTTCTTCAGGTGGAATGATCCGTTTCTTATGAGAACAGTGCTCATATGTAACGTTACTTTATTATGGACCAGTAACATAAAAATGTGTTTGGCATATAAGTATTTACGGAAAAACTTGAATTAAAATGCTTTTTTAATATTTCTTAGAATTCAACAATATTAGGAGATAGAAACACTTGTAGCGGGGATTTATATAATTAGTGAAATAACTAAGTTATTTATTGTTTAATTTATTTTCATATTATATGACAAGGCGATGTTGAATATAAATAGGGCGTATAATTTTTCAATATTTAAGATTTTTATTAATTAGAAACGCTTACTAATTTTAATTGTTCTTGGAAATAAAGTTGATTATTTATAAACTCCATGTAGTAAGTGTAAAATTGAGTACAGTACCCGGCGGTAAGTAATACACATCGGGCTTAAGAAAGAGACTGTCGACCATAATCGGCTAACTTCGGCTTTGTAGAGCGTTGTCTCTGTCATTCATACGCGTGTTCCGTTGCGAGACTGTTAGCGCATCGTGCGACAGAGACGACGCTCTTCGAAACCGAAGCTAGCCGATTATGGCCGACAGTCTCTTTCTTAAGCCCGATGTGTATTACTTACCGCCGGGTACTGTAACTTATAATGGTCAATTAGTGTTAAAAAATTGTAGATTATATTAAAAAAATCAATCTTTATTCATTTAAAATAGACAAGAGTTAACGAACAACTAAGTGACTAATCTGCGTTACATTGTTAGGTTTTTAATAGTCTTAACTAAAGCTTAACCCTTCAGGCACGTATGACGTGCACCACATGCGCATCAAAACTTCCCACAGGGACGTATGACGTGCACCGCACGCGCATCAAAACTTCCCACAGGGACGTATGACGTGCACCGCACGCGCATCAAAACTTCCCACAGGGACGTATGACGTGCACCGCACGCGCATCAAAACTTCCCACAGGGACGTATGACGTGCATTGCACGCGCATCAAAACTTCCCACAGGGACGTATGACGTGCACCGCACGCGCATCAAAACTTCCCACAGCGACGTATGACGTGCACCGCGTGTGCACCAAAACTCCCGAACAAGAATGGACGAAAACAGTGCCCTGTTTTATCACCTATTTATAAGAGCAATAGTTGAACGGTTTCGTTCAAATAACTCAATTACTATAAAACAATAGATTCAAGCTTTAGTTGTAAATACTTTTTTTTTATTCGAAGAAATCGCTGTTCGCTTTTATTCGAAGAAATGCAAACTAATATTAAAATGGTTGCAAGTCAAATGCAGCCACAAAAATCTCATCGCTTTTATTAACCCTTCCCTTACGGTGATAAAAATAATACGCGTGTTACGGTGTTGGGTAGTGAGTACGCAATCAAAAATTAGCGATTTTAAATCGGAAAAATAAGAACATTCATAGATAATCCCCTTATTTAATTATAATTGAAGGTAAAAATTATAATAATTGAGATTTATTTGCTGAAAACATTAAAAAACCATCTGAAAACATTAAAAAACGCTCACGGAACGGGCGTACGTCTAACCTATTTGCGAGCCTAGAGGCAACTAGTGGCGCGGAACATCAGTCGCATACGCCTTTCCTGGCGACGTTGAGACAGTTCAGCTCCTCGCAATTCAGTCTAGTATGCAAGAGTGAGATGCGAATATAGTGTCGCGCTTCCCGCATACTATTCACCTATCGTCAAGACGAGGCGTTCGCCGCGTTTAAATGCGAATTTGTTTTCGATCTTTACAAAACACCTCGATGTAGTCGATAAATTCTGATTATTTTTAATATTATTTTTTAAATCAATGCGTAAATATATTATGGAGGAATACCTAAAATCTTAACCTTGTATTTATAATATTTATAGAGATATTGATGGTTATTAGAAGCAATGTGTAGAAGATACCCAACACAGGGAAGGAAAGGTTAACTACAATAAATGTCGTAAAAATATATAATTAGCGTTTTATTTTCAAAACTAAAATATTTGTACACAAATATTCTAATGACATATGGCCCGAGTGCGGCCCGCACTAATCCCTACGTAAAATATTTGGCCCTGTTACAACAAAAGGTTGCCGACCCACGATCTAAACTGATTAAAAAAAAAAAAAGCATCCCAGTGGTTCTAAAAGTGTTAATTGAATTAAATTACGCTATAAAACCTTATATAAAATATTAATATTAATTTTACCTCTATCTCCATAAAAAAAAATTGAACGTCCCTGGGACTGAAAATATGTTTTAAGCATACCCGAGCCTGGAGGGTTAAAGTCGAACTCTAAAAAAAATGAGAATTCATCACATCTTAGTGCGGTTTTTCCTGTCGCTAAGTTAGCAGTTAATTCAAATTAAATCAATACCATTTATGATACGCAATCATTGAAATTTGCCACCCTTTAATTGGACCGTAATATGTGCCTTAGTTTCAGAACGCACCACGCTCAAAGACACTCGACTATTCTTTGTAAATAATATAATAAATTAGTCGTATACATATTTTGCATATTATATTATATGATATGAAATGTTTGTTTTTTTTTTTTACAGAGAACCGATAAGTGTAACACATAGTTTGGGTATTGTATATAGAATCAGCAGGGTTTATATATTTATTGTATCGTATCGTATCGTGTGCCGAGGAAGGTTTATTGTATTTATTGTTAGTGCTGCCCCCGAGTGCTGAATGTGATACATTAGCTCATTACGTTGCATGTTATTTTATTATCATATTATATAATTATTCTTTACGCGTATTGTACAGTCCTTATTTGAAATATGTTTTTAATTTAATTTTTTTCTTTTGTAAATCATTTTGATTATTGGTTTTGTATCATTGTTATTCAATTGTGTTGATGCTTGTAACCGTTACTTAATTAACGATGACCTTTATTAGAGAATTATGCGAACCGGTTCACATTTGACGATACTCGAGGAACATTCACTCGTGCGCATCCGGATTTATTTTCATAGTTTCGACATAAACACGATAATACAACTTATTGTGAAAAATTAAAGAAAATGAAAATATACGAACTTCCGTAGAAGCGAATCACAAATATCGTTAAGACGTACATATATGAAAGTGAGTTATAATTATTTTGATATAGACAAAATGGATTACGATAGTTTGGACATATTGAGTTTTAGGACAGATGTTTGTATATAGACGAATGTGAGTTGCAGTTGTTTGAACATTAACGAAAGTGAGTTACAATTGTTTGAACAGAGACGGAAATTGATTTCAATAGTTTGAACATGGACATAAGTGAGTTACAAATATTGTAGAAACAGCGAAAGTGAGTCACAATGTTGGCGCATAGACAAATTCAAATTACAATGTTGACACGGTAGACTACAATTATGACACAAAAGGCAAACGGAAGTGTTGAAATACAGAGTAAAGTAATTGTAATTTATTTTTAACAAACACTGTTTATTCCACTTTTTTATGACGGTATAACCCTACCGGTTTCAAGGCTTTCACCTCATCTTCAGGGGAGCGCAAACAAGTAGTAACTCAGATAGGGTATTTGTTTTGATTTCGAGAACCAATCAATGATTACTAATAAAAAATAGGACTTAACAAATAAAAAATAGGACTCATAATATAAAAATTAAAGTCATTGGAACATCGTCAATAATTATTCCCACTGACGTTTCACTCGATGTATAAGAATTGCTTGGGTGAAGTAAAATGTTTGATGCACAAGTGATTAGGTAACAATCCAAGGCTTAATCCCTTAGAATAATAATTTATACACAATCAGACGGAAAGTATAGCTGTTAAATGAAAAGAAATTAATATTTATGTTTAAAAACGTAAGTCCAGTGGCTGAAGTAAATTTACTAAAAGCACTATTATGGATTACGTCAATTGATTTCAGAATATGGGAATATTGCTTGGGGCACTGCATAACACAGTAATTAAAAAAGAATAATATGGTTCTTAAATATGGTTCTGGTGTTTGTTAAAAATAAATTACAATGTCTTTAAACCTCCACAACGTTAATGCCTTAACTATAAACAACAGAGTAAAGTAAGCTATAATATTTCAGGGAAGCTATTTAACCACTTGACAGTTTTGCCCGAACGGGATTCGGGTACGAAGTTTCTTTTTATACTGACAAGCCCGAGCCTCGTTCGGTCAAATCTTGTTTCAACTTGCCGGGAGTGTTTCTCCCGAGCGTCGTTTGGGCAGATCTTGTTTCAACTTGTTTCCTCCGAACGGAATATATTTTCTTATAGAATTTATTCGTTCACAGTTCGTCATTGTGTTACGTCGCGTGTTAAATGGTTAATACATCTACTTACTTAGTGTCTTTATTCTAAATATACTTAAAAGTAAAGATCATCACATGGTTGCAATACCAGCAGTAAATAATCACAAAAGGTAAACCATTAATAGGTGCTACCACCACTGTTATTAAAAATCTAGTTAAATTTTAAATTGAAACTCTATTACAGTCCCTTATGTTAATATTTTTGTATGTATTGGGTATTAACCCTTCCCTTACGGTGATAAAAATAATACGCGTGTTACGGTGTTGGGTAGTGAGTACGCGATAAAAAATTAGCGATTTTAAATCGGAAAAATAAGAACATTCATAGATAATCCCCTTAATTAATTATAATTGAAGTTAAAAATTATAATAATTGAGATTTATTTGCTGAAAACATTAAAAAACCATCTGAAAACATTAAAAAATGCTCACGGAACGGGCGTACGTCTAACCTATTTGCGAGCCTAGAGGCAACTAGTGGCGCGGAACATCAGTCGCATACGCCTTTCCTGGCGACGTTGAGACAGTTCAGCTCCTCGCAATTCAGTCTAGTATGCAAGAGTGAGATGCGAATATAGTGTCGCGCTTCCCGCATACTATTCACCTATCGTCAAGACGAGGCGTTCGCCGCGTTTAAATGCGAATTTGTTTTCGATCTTTACAAAACACCTCGATGTAGTCGATAAATTCTGATTATTATTAATATTATTTTTTAAATCAATGCGTAAATATATTATGGAGGAATACCTAAAATCTTAACCTTGTATTTATTATATTTATAGAGATATTGATACCCAACACAGGGAAGGAAAGGTTAAAATAAGTTGTGTCCGTTTTTTTTTTAATTAAAAATGAGCACCAAAAGTAAAACAAAATGGTAAAGGTTATACGTCATTCGAAAGAAAATTTTCTGCTCTACAAGATATTGTGTTTGCTTTTACGTTACACATATATTATTTGATTTGATTACAAGCCTTCAAGATGGAATGTCAAGTAGACGAAAGTGAGCATTTTCGACACCTCATTCTGTTCGCGTTCAATCGAGGGAATAAAGCTGCCAAAACTGCTGAGTTTGTTTATTGTATTATCATAATATTATAATACTTTTGATGTTTTATAATAGCGGTGAATACCATTAAAATATCGGCAAATGTGAATCTGGTTTAAATATTATAAAATCAATTAAATTATAATAATCCTATTTATGATATGAATTAATGTAGTTATAATGTGTGCAATTAAATACCTTGATCTTATCTTATCAAATTATTAACATTTTATTGTATATCTTAAATGACTTTAATCAACATTAAACTCTTAGCTGTAACAGAATTAAACTTATGTCCTGACAATATAGAATAACGGAAAATCTTAACGTTTGCCTCAATTTTATCTTCGTTCAGATTTAACTAAGCAAAATATAAATTTCATTGTGATTTTGTTTTTATGTTGCTTAACACGTTCAGTGCTGAGAACACGCCTCGCGTGTCCGTACAAATATATGTCCAGTGCGCGCGATACGCTAGGGGTGTTCGTTTGATAGTATATTTGTGTCGGCGAAATTGCTCGTAAAATTTATTCGCAGCGAATGTGTTAAACATCAGAAAAGTCAAGAAGCACAATGTCTTTTGTATAACTATCCAATAATAATAATAATAATAAAAGGAAATTTTTATATAGCGCCGTTTCGAGAGCATTTAATGTTTCACAAATTGTGATCTAGAGGCCATAGATTGAAATTGAAACGATAGGGTGATGATTGTGTTTTATTTCAAATATTCAACTCAGATTTTTAATTTAACGATACGAAAAATGCGATAGACGACTGTTCTCGTGTGTTTTTGAAATACCAGACTATACTAAAGAAAATGTAGCATGGTCCCTGTGACGTTTCACAAATTTGCCCCAATACAATCTTGTAACGACGTTTAGTAATTTTAATTATTTTATCAACTTTAATATAAGCCTCGATTCTAATAAATAGCAAGTTATTTAGGTAAATACATTACATAAAACTAACAATAATGACAAATTAATACATCTTGTTACAAATTAGCAAAAATGTGGCAGTTTGTCAAAATCAAATAATATTTGGCGACGTTCGTCAAAAGTCACTACGTTAGTCCGCATTGGCTAGGGATGGGGTATACGATAATTGGATTTTCGATTTTTTTTACACATAAAATTAAATGTTCGTAATTAGTATTAATTCATAGTGGATCTTGGCCTATTTAAAGATAGATACAAATCATACAATACATTAGAAAGTCAGTATAATAAAAATTAGGAATTAAAACGTCAGTTTAGAGAAAAACTATTTTTCGATTTATAAAAAACTATTCGATTTGTAAAAAAAACGATTTTACCCCATCCCTTTGAGACATGACATTTCAAACGTCACAGGGACCATGCTACATTTTCTTGAGTATAGAATATCTTGTTCTAACTTTCAGAGTCTAAATATTTCAATTAATTTAAATACCACAATAAATGCCTTAAGATTACAATTTACTATGATAGGAAATATAAATTATATATTACAATAAGATTGATTCACATAGTTTTCTTTTTCAATTAATTTATAACTTACAATTAGATACATTTCCAATAAGCCTCCTGCCAAGCACTTATTTTCCAATAACCACTAAATATATACCTCAAAATCCTTTGAATTATAATTTTTATTTAATGGATTCTACGACACAATAGCGTTATATATTTATTTTTGACCCATATAATTTTATTTTTATTAATTTTAAATTCTATGTACATTTTGATTTAGTGTATTCTTGTTTGTTTTTTTTTTTTAATGTTAATGAAACTATGTCAATTTTGCTCATTATACTTGGAAAATTATGATTGATATATTGATCTGTCTCAACATCAAGGATCTGAATGATTTCCCCTATTTGTATTGATCTGTCTCAACATGAAGGATTTGAATGATTTCCCCTATTTGTATTGATCTGTCTCAACATCAAGGATCTGAATGATTTCCCCTATTTGTATTGATCTGTCTTAACATCAAGGATCTGAATGATTTCCTCTATTTGTATTGATCTGTCTAAACATCAAGTATCTGAATGATTTCCCCTATTTGTATTGATCTCTCTAAACATCAAGTATCTGAATGATTTCCCCTATTTGTATTGATCTCTCTCAACATGAAGGATCTGAATGATTTCCCCTATTTGTGTTGATCTGTCTCAACATCAAGGGTCTGAATGATTTCCCCTATTTGTATTGATCTGTCTTAACATCAAGGATCTGAATGATTTCCTCTATTTGTATTGATCTGTCTCAACATGAAGGATTTGAATGATTTCCCCTATTTGTATTGATCTGCCTCAACATCAAGGATCTGAATGATTTCCCCTATTTGTATTGATCTGTCTTAACATCAAGGATCTGAATGATTTCCTCTATTTGTATTGATCTGTCTAAACATCAAGTATCTGAATGATTTCCCCTATTTGTATTGATCTCTCTCAACATGAAGGATCTGAATGATTTCCCCTATTTGTGTTGATCTGTCTCAACATCAAGGGTCTGAATGATATCCCCTATTTGTATTGATCTGTCTTAACATCAAGGATCTGAATGATTTCCTCTATTTGTATTGATCTATCTAAACATCAAGTATCTGAATGATTTCCCCTATTTGTATTGATCTCTCTCAACATGAAGGATCTGAATGATTTCCCCTATTTGTGTTGATCTGTCTCAACATCAAGGATCTGAATGATTTCCCCTATTTGTATTGATCTGTCTTAACATCAAGGATCTGAATGATTTCCTCTATTTGTATTGATCTATCTAAACATCAAGTATCTGAATGATTTCCCCTATTTGTATTGATCTCTCTCAACATGAAGGATCTGAATGATTTCCCCTATTTGTGTTGATCTGTCTCAACATCAAGGGTCTGAATGATTTCCCCTATTTGTATTGATCTGTCTCAACATCAAGGAACTGAATGGTTTCCCCTATTTGTATTGATCTGTCTCAACATCAAGGATCTGAATGGTTTCCCCTATTTATATTGATCTGTCTCAAGATCAAGGATTTGAATGAACCGAACTGAATGACACGGTTGATATATTCTCGGTACCGTCTAGCAGTATGAGAAGAATCCTGGCTGATATTATTCCTAACGAATAAGCTAACGCTAGAAGCAAACCCTCTTTGTGTAACAGGAGAAATCCGTGCAAAGTGGATAAAAAAAAAAAAAAAAAAAAAAAAAAAAAAAAAAAAAAAAAAAAAGAATGATTCCCCCTATTTATATTGATCTGTCTCAACATCAAGGATCTGAATGATTTCCTCTATTTATATTGATCTGTCTCAACATCAAGGATCTGAATGATTTCCTCTATTTATATTGATCTGTCTCAACATCAAGGATCAGAATGACATAAAAATTATTTTATATAATTTTGAGATTTAATAGCCGAAAAAATGGTGTGTTTGTTTCGTTAAAAAACATAGCTTTAATTTGTAGATCTTAAAACAATTTATTAATTTCTACAGAAAATGGGATTATTATTAGTGGATAATAAATTGGTCTATTCTGCTAGATATTGACCACTCTGATGTCAAGGCGACATTGCGTCGTAACTATATTTATATTTAACTCTATTCAGAATATAAATATGGAATATTTCATTGAAATAGTTTAGTTCATCAATTGTGCTATAGATAAGGGACAAGAAGCGCTGATTTGAAAAGATAAAAAGTTTAAATCATATGTTTTTCCAGCTAAATTCTGTCTGCTAAACTGTCTGAGTAGGAGAAAAGAACGTTACGTGCTCACACACTCGGAGAACAGGTGGTTTAGAATTTCGAGAATTAATCATTCAAATACAACGATAATTTGTTAACTTTTAAAAAAAACTATTTGCGATACAGTGAAACCTCTATTGATCGTTACTCGAATTACCATTTTCCCATAGGTATAGTTTATTTCCTCCTCTACCGAATTAATTCCATATAAAACACGCAAAAATATTTTGCATAAATTATTCCTCTGCGCATCGTTTTAACGCAATATTCGTTTATAATATTATTTTTACTCGATCGATCATTTTTTCAAAATATTAATTTAGTAGCAAAATATAATGGTTAGTGTGAACAAAAATAACGGCACTATACTAGAGAAAATGTAGCATGGTCCCTATAACAGTTCACAAATTTGCCCCGATACAACCTTGTAACGATGTTTAGTAATTTTAATTATTTTATCAACTTTAATATAAGCCTCAATTCTAATAAATAGCAAGTTATTTAGGTAAATACTTTACATAAAACTAACAATAATGACAAATTTATAATGACATCTTGTTACAAATTAGCAAAAATGTGTCAGTTTGTTAAAATCAAATAATATTTGTCGACGTTCGTCAAAAGTCACTACGTTAGTCTGCATTGGCTAGGGATGGGATATACGATAATTGGATTTTCGATTCATTTAAATGTCCGTAATTAGTATTAATTCATAGTGGATCTTGGCCTATTAAAAGATAGATACAAATTATACAATACATTAGAAAGTCAGTATAATGAAAATTAGGAATTAAAACGTCAGTTTAGAGAAAAACAATGTTTTGATTTATAAAAAAACTATTCGATTTGTAAAAAAAAACAATTTTATCCCATCCCTTTGAGACATGACATTTCAAACGTCACAGGGACGATCCTACATTTTCTTGAGTATAGTCAACAATAAAATGGAAGGGTTTCACTTGAATACTTGTTACTATACTCGACTCATCGCTTGCGCAAGGCTGAATGAGGCAGCAAAAGAATTTGAACAAGATCCGTCACCTGTCACTACATTGTTTTCGGAAGCACGCATACTCGTAGCATTCGAGAAATTAACTTTTTTTTTTATTCACATACAATAATGATGCCAAAAAAATGCTATACGTAACCCAGAAAAATTATTAACTTATAGAAATAGAACTGCCAGAAAACAAATGATGCTGGGAGACTTTTGTTTAAATGAAACAATGTTTCCATTTTTATTTACACATTCACACATTTATGTACACGTGCAAATATTTTTTAGGTATATTATTAACCCTTATCTTGACAAAGTTCAATTTATTCAAATATTAACGTTTTTCTTTAGTGATTCCTTGTTATATGGTAAGTTATGAAAATTGAGGGAAAAAAATTACAACTTTTCCTTATAGTTTTTTTTTATATGTAACACCCACGTTACATTTCCAAAATATCAATTTTTATAAAACACAAAAAGGGCTATAAAATTATTCTATAATCTAAAACATGAACAACACATTAACATAGCTGAATTATCAACAAATAAAATGGTTTGAATAAAATTTTCTCTACACGTAGCGATTAATAAGATATTTAGATTATTTACCCAAATTTTCAAAACGCGCCCACGCTGTCCAGACATGTTGACCCGATGTCGTTTGAAAGCTTGTAGCGCTGTCAATATTTATCATCAGATGATACCACTGCACACAATAGTGCATGTATAGTATTTGATTGTGTTGCCATATTTGAAATTACGTTACAGTTTCTCGATTTTTTTTTTTTTAATTCCTAAATTAGTGTAACACCTGTGTTACAATGCCATGATAAGAGTTAAAACATTTTGGTTTATCACTTTTTCTTTTCGTATATTCTCGTATCAATTGTTTTCCCGTATTTATCAATTGGTTCAATAAGTTTCTTCAAAAACGATTATAGAGGTTCCACTGTACAAAGTTAAAACGTTATCATTCTAATTTCAGTCATATTATACAACCCTGACTTTCCGGCATAATATTTCAATTTAACCCAGTGACCCGCTGTAACATAACTAGGATAGAAAGAAAGGGGATATCTTTTGTGTCTTTATGTCATTCTTTTTCTTTGTCCCTCAAAAAATATGAACGATAAAAATTTATAAATATGAAACAATTGCTGTGAACTTTGTTATATATTAAAAATATTGTTATAATGTAAAAATGTGTTAATTATCACGAGGTGGGTGTTTCTCTGTTGTGTTGATAGTTTGTATAATATAGTCTGGCAGAGCAGAGCAGGGCAGGGCTGGGCTGGGCTGGGCTGGGCTGGGCTGGGCTGGGGTGTAGTGACCTGTGGCTAGCTTATATATATATATTTCTACTGTACGAGGAGATGACTCTGGAAGCTTTCAGTCCACAGCTTACAATGCTTACAATGGCCAAGTAAACTATCTCATAATTTTTACTCATTTGTTTAGCAATGTTGGTTTGATTTTGTAAATTTAAATGTGAAATAAAGCATAACTATTAATAAATTGAATTTGTGTTGAAAGTTTGTTTTCTACCTTTATAATAATAAAGACATATTTATAGTTAAGGTATTAACATTGTGGAGGTTTAAAGACATTGTTATTTGTTTTATCAAACACTGTTTATTCCACTTTTTGTAACGGTATAACCCTACCGGTTTCAAGGCTTTCACTTCGTCATCAGGGATGCACAAACAAGACTGATTTCTGTTCGAAATGGTACCGAGATACACGTCTCTAACGGTAAACATTCCGGTTGAGGACTGGGAGCTAGGGGAGGCATGGGACGACCTCGGCGAGCAGCGGTGAGATTCTTGGTATATACGAGGCATATCCAGAAACTAAGTGTACTGAATTTTTGTAGGTTACAATTTTTTTTATTTAAACAAAAAATTACGTGGTTACCGTAGTACATATATAAGCTATTTTTCGACATAGTCGCCATTCCTCTCAATGCAGGTGGTGAAGCGGGGTATCAACTTTTTGATGCCTTCCTCGAAGTAGTTTCCCGCCAACCCCTCCGTCCACTTCTCCACCTCCTCCTTTACCTCCTCGTCGGTTGAAAACCTTTTTCGACCCATGTGCAGCTTCAGGGAGGTAAAGAGATAGTAATCTGAAGGTGCTAGGTCAGGGGAATGCGCGGGATGGTTCAGACATCCCATTTAAACGAGGCGAGCAGTTCCTTCGTGGCGTTGGCCGTGTGTGGTCTGGCATTGTCGTGCAGCAGGCAGACTCCCTTTGTCAGCATGCCTCTCCTCTTGTTCTGAATCGCCCTCCGCAATTTTTTTAGGGTCTCACAGTATCTTGCAGAGTTAATGGTCTCCCCTTGAGGCATATATTCAATTAAAATTATGCCTTGACAGTCCCAAAACACGGATGCCATGATTTTCTTGGCTGAAATTGTGGTTTTGAACTTTTTGGCAGAGGGTGAAGAGGTGTGACGCCACTGTTGAGACTGGCTTTTGGTTTCAGACGTGTAGTGTGCAACCCAAGTTTCATCTCCAGTAACGATGGAGCGGAGAAATTCATCTCCATGGAGTTTGCAGCGCCTCAAAAACTCTTGCCTTTTTACAACATTTCGCACTTGGCGGGAGATTGGTTTGACATTTTGCACGAAACGTGTTGTCGCGTCGACACTTCTCAACGTACTGACCTCGAACCGTTCTCGTTGCGGAGGGGAAGGGTCAGGCTACACGGAAGTGTAGCCAACATGTCGAAAATAAAATCCATCCGGTCGTGAGAGCCTCAGTACACTTACTTTCTGGATACGCCTCATATGTATTTGCCAGATGTTCACCTTGATGCACCGACGCTCTAACTCAAGATTTGAACCCATTCTTATTGACATTAAAAATCAAGTAGAGTAAGGATACGAAGGTGGTGGCTGCACCCATTAAATTAGAAACTCGCACATCAGCATGGAAAAATATATGTTTGGTAAGAAAACACCAGAAAACTTATCAAGGGAAGACAAATTACAAAGGAACCTTCATTTATCGGAACGATATGTGACATATTCCGCTTTACATGGAGTGTAGTGTATGTGCTCATGTACAATCATAAACTCCGATATGACCTCCCAAAAAGGGCCGTCTTCACATGCACATCTCTAACACCCCGAGACAAACCCAAGAATGTTTTTTTTACCACTGCAAATTCCAATTGATAGGTGGAATTTTTTTTAAATGATTTTGGTTTGTTTTTATGTATTCTAGTCTATAGGTTATAAAATTCTAAATGTGTGATGAAGTTGTCTACCATGGAAAAATAGGGATGAAAAACTCAATACATTTAAGAAACATTCTGTTTAAAATGTATTTCAACAGTTATTTTTTTCATAATCTATGCTAATTACAAAGGAAAATGTCTTACGTATTTTGACCTTACAAGATAAGTTTGATAAAGTATTGAAAAACAACACTAGTAAATATATTTTTCACCTTTTGATCAATTGATTGATTATAAGAGTATTATTTATACTTATGGCGGTATCACAGTGAAGGCTTCAAGACATAAATTTTGATCAATTGATTGATTATAAGAGTATTATTTATACTTAAGGCGGTATCACAGTGGAGGCTTCAAGACATTAATTTTGATCAATTGATTGATTATAAGAGTATTATTTATACTTAAGGCGGTATCACAGTGGAGGCTTCAAGACATTAATTTGTGTAATAAAGCACTTCTTTCCACTTAAAATAACGGTTTAGCCCTACTGGTTTCCAGGTTTTTCACTTCATCATCAGGAGTATACAATCTAGTCTGTGCTCCCCTAATGATGAGGGGAAAACGGTAGGGTTATAAATTAAGGGGAAAAAATGTTTTATTAAACAAATTACAAAAAATTGATTGATTTTCAATTGCTGCATTAATTGTTTCAAATTTGGACAGGAAGCTGCGAGATATCTGCTGTCCTTTATACATGCAGGTAGAGTGCCCCCCAAATAAGTCCCCATCTATGGATGTTATCTCAAGTTATGACCATTCCTGATACAGATGGATCAGTCCACAAGATGGCCTGAGGGAGTTTTTCCAGTGTGACAGACGTTAGGTATTTACAGACCTCAGAAGAAGCTTTGGAATTGCTGGTCATGATGTCGGCTGTTTCCTTAATTATACGACCTCTGGAATATAGTTCTACAGGCTTACAGTCAAATGATGGATGCTTCTGGATAGGATATTAATCTTGCTCCCCTTTATTCTGTCAATTCTCCCCTGCAATTTCTGTACATACGAGGGTAGTCCCAAAAGTTCCCGACCTAACAAAGAAAACACAAAAAAATTTATTTCTCAACATAGTCTCCTTTCAGCTCGACACACTTTTCCCAGCGATGTTCAATAGCTTCGATACCCTGTTTATAGTGAGAACCGTCGAGCGCCTCAAAATAGCCATCAACTGCAGATTCCACTTCTTCATTGTTGGCAAATCTTTTACTACCAAGCCATTTTTTGAAGTTTGGAAAAAGAAAATAACCCGAGGGGGCTACATCTGGTGAATAGGGTGCGTGAGGAAGCAATTCGAACTTTAATTCATTGATTTTGGCCACCGCGATAACAGATGTGTGAACTGGTGCATTGTCTTGATGAAACAACACTTTCTTTTTCGCCAAATGCGGCCGTTTTTTCTTGATTTCATCACTCAAACGCTGCAATAAGTTCGCATAATACTCGCCGTTGATTGTTTTTCCTTTTTGAAGATAATCAATGAAAATTATCCCACGCGCATCCCAAAAACCTGACGCCATGACCTTGCCTGCAGATGGAACTGTCTTCGCCTTTTTTGGAACCGATTCTCCCCTTTCAGTCCATTGTTTTGACTGTTCCTTCGTCTCAGGTGTGAAGTGATGGACCCATGGTTATGAATCGACGCAAAAACTCGGCTTTATTGCTGCGAAACATCGCCAAACACTATTGAAACATCCTCACGATGCTGTTTTTGTTCCATTGTGAGCAAACGCGGCACCCATCTTGCGCACAGCTTTCTCATGTCCAAATTTTCAGTCAATATGCGATGTACAGCACTTTTTGAAATGCCTACCATGTCTGCTAGCTCGCGCACTTTCAATCGACGGTCATCCAATACCATTTTGTGGATTTTCTTTACCATTTCTGGCGTGGTCACCTCATTTGATCTACCACTGCAATGTTCATCTTGGCAGCTCGTACGGCCTCGTTTAAACTCTGCCACCCAATATTTTACTATTGTAAACGAAGGAGCAGACTTCCCCAGAGTAGAATCTAGCTCGGCTTTGATATTGGTTGGACTTAGACCTTTCAAATGAAAGTATTGTATCACATAACGATGACAATTTTTTCCATGTTTACAAATTCACTGAGTGCGTTCACTATTGATGGCTGCCAAACAAATACTAAACAACGTAGCGTCTTAAAACTTGAAACTTAAGCTTTATAAGTTTAGTACTTTCTACCATAGTAATTTTTTAAAGCAACAACCGCTATCTATACGTCAGGTCGAGTACTTCTGAGACCACCCTTGTAGATGAGATTCTGGAAAGTAAATATAGTTTATTCAGTGGGGTTGACTTCAGAAATCTAGTGCCATAAGTGAAGATCTACTCCGAACTGGACTTGCAAGTATTCTTTTGTTGAAAGTAATCGTGCATAGTACCAATACCAAAGGAGGTGCCCAATGATTCATAAATAGGTTTTAAAAATATGTAAAAAGATGATTTAGATCAAGAGTTCCCAAACTTATTTCGGCTGCCGACCCCTTTACCAAAAACTTTTAAAACTGTCGAACCCCTGGTCATTTCACAAGTTTGGTATATAATTTTTTTTTATTATTTTACTTCTTAATAAGGTACCTATTGGAATCATAGATATTCTGAAGTAACAAACAAATAGCAGTACTAAGGGGGTCTGTTTTTGCTGTCGTCGACCCTCAAATTTTTTCATTGAAACTATCGACCCCTAGAAAAATCAAATCGACCCCAGGCTGTCGATAACGACCACTTTGGTAACTCTTGATTTAGATGAATGCTTTATGGAAGAATGTGTTTATTTGTATGCATATTTAAAGTCTAATGATACACAACTGTTCAATAGTACAGCATAGCAAACTAATGATACACAACTGTTCAATAGTACAGCATAGCAAACTAATGATACACAACTGTTCAATAGTACAGCATAGCAAACTAATGATACACAACTGTTCAATAGTACAGCATAGCAAACTAACAATTGTTAAAAAAATAGTAACTGTTGAGCCAAACATTTATATTATTTTATTTATGCAAACTGTTCCATGGAACGAAGTTTTTCATTATTGAAACAATCAAAAACATATTTAAGAGCTACGCTAAAACAAAACATATTAGCGATATGTTTTGTTTTAGCGTGGATGATTAATAGAATCAGACATAACAGTGTTTTAGCGTGGATGATCAATAGAATCAGACATAACAGTGTTTTAGCGTGGATGATCAATAGAATCAGACATAAGTGTTTTAGCGTGGATGATCAATAGAATCAGACATAAGTGTTTTAGCGTGGATGATGAGACATAACAGTGTACGTGAATGATCAGACATAACGTGGATGATCAGATATCAATTTCACCCTTCTTTTAAAGCTCCACAAGGGATTATAGGGAGGCCACCAGTATTTTCCATTCAGAGCGGTTATGGGCGGTGCTGGTTATCTCCCTCCACGACATTCCTAACGCTCTGACTTCCTTGTCATAGGAATGGTACACCGTGAGAGAAGGTCTTCCAGGCCATCGGGACCCCGATGGACAGAAAAACCGCTCTCATCGGGCATTCTCAGAACATGTCCCAGCCAGGACCATCGCCTCTCTTGAATTACAGAGACGACAGACCCCTGCCGGGTGCGCCGGCGTACAGCATAGTTTGTTATGTGGTCATACTACCTTTCTCCCAATATCCTCCTGAGACACCTGCTTTCAAAACTAAGTATCTTGCGCTCCTGAGCCTTGGTGAGATGCCAAGATTCACAGCCGTACAGGAGGATCGGGATGACACATGTGTTAAACAGGCGGCATTTTGTTGTGACGCTGAATCCAGTCGCCTTCCAAATCTTATCCATGTTGTTGAAAGCCGGCAAGTTGGCAGCTCCGCCCGGAGATCACCATTGGAGATGATGGTGGCACCCAGGTATCTGAATTTATTCACCTGGGGGATTCGGTTGCCATTAATCATCATCGGCGAGCCTCCATCCGGACATGCATCATTGTACATGTATTCTATTTTACCAGCGTTGACTCGAAGGCCGAGACGCAAAGAATTTTCACATAATCTTGTGGTACTGCGCTGTAATCCGCTCACAGAGACATCGAATAGGGCAAGATCATCTGCATATTTAAGATCGTACAGCGTCCCCACATTGCCTTCATTGTTTGGCCTCTATAGTAAAGGCACCCCACACGAATCCACAATGGATTTTCTAAGAAGGTAATCCATGACGATGACAAAAATGAATGGTGCCAACACACAGCCCTGCCGGACTCTGGTAGAGATCCTGAAGGCGTCGGTTGGACCACTGGACGTTCTGACACTGCACTCAGAGTCTAGGTGTAAGGCCTCAATCATGGACACAATCCTAGGCGGGATACCATACAAGGCCAGAATTTTCCATATGGACATTCTGTGGGGACTGTCGAAGACTATTCAAAATCTATAAAGCAGCATGTGATTGGTGAGTTAAATTCATACGCACTGCATAGTACACACAATAAAAGGACTTTTGTATGGTTTGATAGGTCCTCTGAATGCTAAAAGGTACCATTATCTTTCAAAGGATGCCTTTTTTATTATCTTTCAAAGGATGCCTTTTTTATTATCTTTCAAAGGATGCCTTTTTTATTATCTTTCAAAGGATGCCTTTTTTATTATCTTTCAAAGGATGCCTTTTTTATTATCTTTCAAAGGATGCCTTTTTTATTATCTTTCAAAGGATGCCTTTTTTTATATACTATGGAGATGTATTACACTTGTGACAACACTTCCAATCAATCAGAAAAATGGTACAGAGGTCGTAAGCCTTTTTAAAAAGATTTAGGTACCAACAGGAATCAAACCCGCAACTCTGTAAAATTTACATCTTACCAATTAGGCCTCATCCAAGGCAAAATAGAGGGTGGAAGAGATGTTGACAGGAGGCAAATTTCCTGGCTCCGCAATATACGTGATTGGACTGGTATAAGGAGCGTCGGGGATCTTTTTCAGGTTGCCGGGGACAAAGATAACTAGTTTTAAGTGATAGTCAACATTGGGGGGAGGCCTGACATGTCACCAGGAAGATGAAGAAGAACTAGGCCTCGGGGGTTGTCGTCATTGGCGATGTCAAATAGAGGTATAACATTCACTGAAGGTTTCGGCTAGAATTTTATTTAATAATAAATTACTTAAGCATTCCACTAATAACATTATTTTCCCGTTACACGTATTTCTACCTCCCATCCCGGGACTCTCTTCAGGTATGAGGTTATAAAAGTTGCAAGTCCCTTCATGATTGCAATTTGCTTGCTAAATTCTCTTATGAACATTAGAAGTTTTGTTTGACACTTTTGAAATTCGTAAAGACTAGTTGCAACCCGTTAAATATTCACGGAAGTAAAACAAATTCTACATTTATGAAAATATATATTCATAAATGTAAAATTTGTTTATATATATCATTTATACATCGTCCCCTTTTACACCGGTTCAAAAATTGTTAGTTAGGTATTAAAAAATTCGTTCAGTATCATGGACCCACCGAGATTCAAATTTCGAATTACTTTCGGAAAGAATCCAAGTATTCCTCTCTCGCTCTCTTGTATTCAAAATTCAATTCTTGTATTCTTTCTTCGACGACAACCATCGTATGGGTTTTGGTCTATTTATAAAGATTTATCAACGAATTTAAAACCAAATTCCGCATAGATATACATTTTAGTAAAATCATGATAATTTATTTTCTCTAATTGAAGTTAGAAACAGGAGAGACTTCAAAAGATCCATTTCATTTGATGTACAAACTTTGGTTACATCCCAGCCGCTGTATAAATAGTTTTAATGTGAGCCACAAATATGCTGGGGGGGATATTTATATACTGCATTCAGATCAGAACATGATGTCGTAAAATTGAGCGGTTAAATAAATATGCATTTCTACAACACAATTTATCTCGCAACCTACTTCATGTGCGTCAATATTTCAGTCATTCTTAAATTTTGATAAATAACTTTTTAAATTTCCTATTTAATATTTCCTCTTTAATGTTTTAAAATGTTTGTTTTTTTTAAGTATAGGGTGTTTTTTTGATGTGTTAGTAACTTTTTAAATTTTCTATTTGTTTTTGAAATAAAACACATATAAATGATTTAAATGGCCGTGTATTTGAATTCAATTGATAGGTTGTTTAGTAACAATTATTGTTTGAAGATAATTTCATTCATATGTTGACCGTGGCTGGCTAATGGCTTATGTACCTTAACCGATCATAAGATGGGTTTCTCGTTAAGAACGATAGAACTTTAAAATAAAATAAAACAACAACTAATAAACCAAAAATGGATCTGAAGGTTTAATTTGAAAGAATATTTCATGCCGTTTATGATTTAAACAAGATATTGTTCAAATGGCTTCCACGGCTTCTTTTGCACTGGTCAATTCGATCATGCCAATTTTCCACGACTCGGTGGAGCACTTCCGACTGTATGAAGCCAATAACACAACAAATGTTGGCCAAATCAAGTTTGTTAGTTTGTCGGTGTAAACCTGTGACTTAACATAACCCCAAAGAAAATAATCCAGAGGCGTTAAATTGCACGATCTTGGTGGCCAATTCAAAATCCTATCACACCCAAAAAAACATCTTTTATTTGTCTGAAATAAATGAAAAATTGGTTTCTTGATATATTTTTTTTTACATAACTCATACCATTGCGCCATTTTCATGTCGGGGTAGGCAGAGAGGACAGCGCGCCAGACTTTCCTATCTTGACACACATTTTAAGCATCTTCTACATACATACACCTCGTACATCTACGATTTCTCTTACTTTCTACATTTCCTTCCTTCAGAATATCGTTTTCTTGATCCAACCATACTTTGCTTGGTCTTCATCTCTCACGCCTTCCACTCACATTTGCACTATATATCTGTTTTGTTAGTCTTTCTTCATTCATTAGTTCCACATGTCTAAACCTAAACCTAAACCATGCTCTTCTTCATCTTACTCAACACACCAGCCTTTAATTTACATTTATCCCAAATCACTTCATCCCATATTCTGTTACACATTATATCAACCCAAGTATGATGCACGTATTTCTTCAGTATTTGACTCGTCTCAGTCTTTCCACATCCATGTTTCACTCCCGTACATCAAAGTTGGCACCAAAATACCATTGTAGACTATTATCTTAGCAGATGGAATAACAAAGTACAGTACCCGGCGGTAAGAAATACACGTCGGGCTTAAGAAAGAGACTGTCGGACATAATTGGCTATTCACCTCATGACTGTGCACAGTTACAACAGGACCTAGACTCCCTAGTCTCCTGGAGTGAGCAAAATCATCTTCTGTTCAACATTAATAAATGTGTCTGTGTATCTTATAGTCGATCGTTTTCACCGATCCACCATCAGTATACTATACAGGGAGTGGCACTAAACAGAGTTTCTGAATTCAAGGACTTGTGCGTAACCTTCGATGTCGGACTCACATTCGTTAACTCAAATATAAAAACATCAGCTCAAATATAAAAACAATATAGAACAAATACAAAAAAAAATCCTCAGATATCTATGGTACAGAACAAAGGGCGATTACCCAAAATATGCTCACCATGCCGAACTTCTCACGGTGTGTAACTATAGAAGCCTCGAAACAAGAAGGCAAGAATCCATTGCGATATTCCTAATAAAGGTTTTCCAAGGTTCATTTAACTGTCCCGCGATTCTAGAAGCACTAAGTTTATATGTACCCAATAAATATAGCCGTGCAAGGAATCACCCTCTGTTCTACATACCAACTTACAGGACGAATATCATGGCTAAACACTCAGTCACGCGTGGTATAGAGATATTGAACCAACTGAATGACACTGTTGATATATTCTCGGTACCGTCTAGCAGTATGAGAAGAATCCTGGCTGATATTCTTCCTAACGAATAAGCTAACGCTAGAAGCAGACCCTCTTTGTGTAACAGGAGAAATCCGTGCAAAGTGGATAAAAAAAAAAATTTTGGCTTTGTAGAGCGTCGTCTCTGTCATTCATACACGTGTTCTGTCGCGATTTGTCAGTCGTTGTCAAGCATTCTAGAGACAGAGACGACACTCTACAAAGCTGAAGTTAGCCGATTATGGCCGTCTCTTTCTTAAGCCCGACGTGTATTACTTACCGCCGGGTACTGTAATTTATTATTCAAAAATGTTTGTCTTATTTATTAAAGTTCAGGTTTTGAAACATTTGTTCGATTGGTAAAAAAAGTTCACCTATATGGCAACAAGGCTGTCAGGTTGTAATGATAACAATAGTTTCTTTATTAATTTGTTTAGTTATTAAATTGTTTTGCCCATTTGACTCCATTAAGACCTTCTTTAGCTTCCAAAAGACAATAGTGATGTAAAGTGCCACATTTGTATAGACAACGCCCCTAGGCAGTTTGGTATTAACATTCTGACGTAATTTTGTAGAAATTTTCGAAAACTGTACAAACATTCGAAATATAAAAAATAAAAATTTGAGAATCTTAGAAGTATAGTGTTGCCATTTACTCAATTGAATAGAAATCATGAGCGATAAATATTTTTTATTAGAAATAATTATATATTTATTTATATTATTTATGATTAATATTACTAAAATGATAAACTGCGCAGCTTTCTTATTTATACAAGTTCCGTATATTTCTTTTTTTGTCCGTTTAATAATTACATGTTTAAAATTCGCGGAAGAAAATCCGTGGTTGATTTTTTTTATCAATAAACGATCGTCGAGATTTATTTAGCCCAGGGGTAGGGAACCTTTACATGTTGAAAGGCTGCATTAAATTAGCTGTTACTTATACTCAAGAAAATGTAGCATGGTCTCTGTGACGTTTGAAATGTCATGTCTCAAAGGGATGAGGTAAAATATTTTTTTTTACAAATCGAATTGTTTTTTTTATAAATTGAAAGATTGTTTTTGTCTAAATTAACGTTTTAATTCCTAGTTTTCATTATACTGACTTTCTAATGTATTGTATGATTTGTATCTAACTTTAAATAGGCCAATATCCAATATGAATTTATTATAATTACGAACATTTAATTTTATTTAATTACGAACATTTAATTAAAAACGAAAATCCAATTATCGTATACCCCATCCCTAGCCAATGCAGACTAACGTAGTGACTTTTGACGAACGTCGCCAAATATTATTTGATTTTAACAATCTGACATATTTCTGCTAATTTGTATCAAGATGTATTAATTTGTCATTATTGTTAGTTTTATGTAATGTATTTACTTAAATAACTTGCTATTTATTAGAATCGAGGTTTATATTAAAGTTGATAAAATAGTTAAAATTACTGAACGTCGTTATAATGTTGTATTGGGACAAATTTGTGAACTGTCACAGCAACCGTGCTACAATTTCTGAAGTATAGTCAGTGTATTGTCTCCCTGTTTTCAGATAGAAGAGTAGGGTATGGGGGATGAGCGTAGAGAGCGCCAGTTGGTCCTGCAAAGTGTGAGAGGAGCAGCAGCATGTGGGACGCCCCGGGAGTGGAGTGGTCCCCGGGGTTTGTGCGCGGGGGCCGTTATAAGGTTGTATTGGGACAAATTTGTGAAACATCACAGGGATCATGCTACATTTTATTTAAGTATAATAAGGCCGCATTTAAGAAAATTCTATTAGATGCACTTCGAAATGTGCATTATTTTGTAAAAATCAAAATGGACTTTTTATAATTGGGTTTAAGACCAATAAATACACAAATTAGTTTCAAATGGAAAACCATGTGCACCGTTGTCAAAAAATGACAACTACGAACTGTCGCACAGCAGCCTCGTGGTAGTGTAGTTTGTATTATCTCTGGTAGTACCGCCAGACTGGCAGAGGGCGGGGAAGTTAAGATTATCGAGCTGGATTAGAGCTAAATTATGAGTGCAGCAGGTATCAAAAAAGGCCTTATGTCTTTCATTAAATCTTGTTTAAAATTAATATAATAAAAAAACGATCAAAAACATTAAAATGAAAGGATTTGTTTTCATTTGAATCGTTCAAAATGTTCGCACTTAAGACCTACAAGCCCGCCAGTTCCCTTCCCCTGATTAAGTCCATCGAAAACGAAAAGTCAAACGACTGCAAGGAAAACTAAGTCACTTCGTTGAAAGAGTAAGTTTATTTTCTAGCAAATGAATGCCATTCTTGTCTTTATAAAGGTTATTTTTACAATCATTACTAAATAACCTTATTTCTTAGATATACAAAAGTAAATATCTCATTTAAACGCGCGAAATGTAAATCTGATCTCTCGTTTCAGTTTGTGAATTCGGTTCAAACTATTCACCCGCGGTTTATTAAATATATTTTCAACCTGTTTTTTTTTAAAGAAATTTAAGATTTGTCTCGTATTATTTTGTCGGTGCACGGCATTGGTGTTTAAAATAATTAAATCTAATTATAACCTAACTAAAATAGTCCTTTACAAGAATCAACAACTGAAACTCGGGTTTTTTATTCTCGCGTCACCGCTGAATTAAAGTTAGACATTCAAAATGGAAAAGAAAGTTTCGATATATTTTCTAGTAATGCGTTATAATAGTATTTTATGAGTGATGATAAATTGATTGGAATAACAAGATGTTATATTTATGAGTGTAGATAAATTGATTCGAATAATAAGATGTTACATATATTTAAAAATATATCAAAATCAATTAAATAGTTATTCCGTATTTCTGTATAAAATATATTTGACTTTATTCATCAAAGGTTTGAATACAAAGATGTGTAAACAATAAGCTAAAGGCAGTTATTTTGTTTTATCAAAGGTTTCGGCTTTAACTTAGTGGAATTCCATATTCGGCTTTAACTTAGTGGAATTCCATATATTAAAATATTCAACAATAAATTGGAATACAAAGATGTGTAAAACAATAAGCTAAATGCAGTTATTTTGTTGTATCAGGTTTCGGCTTTAACTTTGTGGAATTCCAAATAAAAATATTTAACAATAAATTAATTTGTTGTTTATAGTTAAAGCATTGTTGTTTATAGTTAACGTTGTGGAGGTTTAAAGACATTGTAATTTATTTTTATCAAACAATGTTTATTCCACTTTTTTGTGACGGTATAACCCTACCGGTTTCAAGGCTTTCACCTCATCTTCAGGGGAGCACAAACAAGACTTGTTTGTGCTCCCCTGAAGATGAGGTGAAAGCCTTGTGCTCCCCTGAAGATTAGGTGAAAGCCTTATACCGTCACAAAAAAGTGGAATAAACAGTATTTGATGAAAATAAATTACAATAAATTAATTTGTTATTCCACTAATTACATTAATCCCCGTTACACGTGTTTCTATCTCTTATCACGAGGCTATCTTCAGGCGGAATGATCCCAGTTTGTTATACTGATAACAGACCTGGTTAATTTTTTTAACCTGGCGAGTTTATTGCCATGTGGCAATCTCTTCCAACCAACCAGAAATATGTTTTTATAGGCCCTAAGTGTTAACCAGACTGGAATCCTATTTAAAAAAATCTGGGTTCCAGCGGGGATCGAACCCGCAACCTCTGGATCGGCAGACAAGTGTCTTACCACCAGGCCACGGAGGTCGTCGTTCATTCCATCTGGAGAGAATAATTAATGTTATTATTGTATACACTTTCGTTGTATACAGTACAACCTGGTGGTGGGTTTATGGGTTTATTGCCATGTGGCAATATATTCCAACTAACCAGAAAGATCTTAAAGAGGCCTTAAGGGGATAGGGGGGGGGGAAGTATTCTACTCTAGAAGCGTGAATTTCGGGCGTTTTTTCAGACTAAATAAAAAAAAACAAAAAATATTTTTGTTTACATGTTTTTACAGTTTATTTCTTGATGATTTGAGAAAGAGATAATGTACAAAAAAGAATTATGAAAAAAAATTATATCTTGTAAAAAATAGGGGTGAGCTGTTCGACATGATTGAAACCCTTTTGTAAATCTGAAACAAAAACCATACACAGTTTCTTGATAAAAAATAATGTCGTTATAGTTGGTACCAAAGAGAAAAAAGAAAAAAATCATAAAATGGTGGTTCTCTGAAAAAAATCGAAAAGGGTAGTTTCGAGAAAAACGCGTTTAAAGTTTTGAGATTATTGTCCGAGTCATACCGGTGCGGCGTAATTGCTGCCTCATTTATAGCTATAACTTCGTAAATATTGAGAAATTTTAATTATTTTTTAAAATTTCTAGAGTACAATACCTTCTTAAGTGAAAAGCAGGCTAGAATAAATTATTTAAGAAGTAATTAGTGGAATAACAAAGTAATTTATTGTTAAATATTATATTTTGTTTTAGTTAACTTTACCAAGGGAATCTTCTTTAATGTGTTCGTTTTGACATAAATCATAAATATGTCATTTATATAAATTAACTGACCTGTTGAACTGTACTGAACTGTTGACATTGAACTTAATTTCCCCTCCCTAGTAAGGGATGTTTCTCCAGTGCTACCAACATAACGCCCCTCATTGTTGACTTTCCTTAGCTTTTCTCGCCCACTTTTCGCTTCCCATTTTCCGTTCTCCGACAGTTTACAATTGACGCGGGATTTCGCCATGGCGTGGGCGGCTGTCAGTAGATGAATAATGTGACGAGTGAATGTTAATTAACGTCGATAATGAGCGTAGAGAGATCTATTTAGTTTAATTTTAGATCGAAGTTTTTTCTCAACTCGATATGCAACAGTTTTTCCGAGACGCGCTCTGACGCCCGGTGGTCTGTTTACATTACGTTTTTTTATCAACAAAAATGAAATTCGCAGAGCATCTCTCGGCGCACATAACACCGGAATGGAGGAAACAATATATTAACTATGAGGTGAGTGTATTTTTCATACTGAATTTTATATATTTCTTACGACAAAATATCAAACTTCTAAATCTTTACGGTGACCATGCATTCTGTATCATTTTCTTTCAGTAATTTCGAAATGTTTTAGAAATATTTTAATTAGGTTAATCGCTAACAACTATCAATAGAATCTAAGCGAGGTTGTTATTACAGGAATGAAAATTTGAGATTGCAGGATGGATAAGTTTGTAGTAAACATTTGTGTGAACTCTTAAATGTGATGTGTTTTTAATGATTGTATGCGGTACATTGTTTGTTTATTTATTATTTATTATTACACATGACAAGAAATATACACAATTTGCGAAAAAAACAACAGGTAATTTGATTTGGACATACAATTTTAATGTATCTGGGTTTGTTGCCTTTCATTTGTCGTATCCCCAGTAAACTAGGATTTTGCCTGTATCTCACTGAGGATATTTAGCATGAAAAAATAAATCGATACTTCTTTCCGATTTTTTATTACACAAAAACAAAACCCCGTTGCACGTTCTCATCAACCTGACAAACAGTGACACTCAATTACAACTGGAAACATCTAGCGAAATTCAACTTCTCATACATCATCAATCCAGAAAGACCAAAAATATTCATCCCACAATATACCGCACACAATCATAAGAATAAAAATTAAAACTAAAACAAAAAACACACAGAAACACAAATACAAAAACAACCAAAATTAAAACAAGAAGAAACCCACACTCACGAGCTCACACAAATCTTTCTCACTCGTCATTCATCCTGAAAGCCCAAGTACTCAAAATCCTGTCGCAATAACAACCACGCTCCGATCGACTGTCTAAATGGTTTTCCTACCTTTACCCTTATTGAAGTCGGCACGCCATTGTATGTAATGGGAGCCAAATAAGCATATTGCCTTTGGACAAAAGAGGTTTTAACTCTAGGGATGGTAAACATTTCATTAGTTGCCATGCGTGTCATGTGTCTCTGCTGAGTCTGCATCTTCCCTTCCTCTCGATGGTAGTGCCAGAGAATGGATTTGAGATGCAAATTGGCTATGTTCAGGACCCGATACTCTCTGAAAAGCTCCGCCGTGGGATACCGGGCAGGAAGTTTATTGATAATTTTAACAATCAGTTTTTGGGAAACCTGCAATATGTGTTTTTGGGTTAAGGTGCATCCCCCCCAATCTGATATACCGTAAGAAAGTGTTGACTGACATAAGGTGAAGTACGAGTATATACTTTTAAGAATATTTTCACTGAGCACATTTCGAATCATACCGAATATGTATCCTAGTTTTCTGATTTTTGCGCTCAAAGTGTTAATATGGATTGTGAGATGGACTTTTGATTTATGTGAAATGATGAAGTAAACCAATGGTGTACAGTACCCGGCGGTAAGTAATACACATCGGGCTTAAGAAAGAGACTGTCGGCCATAATCGGCTTTGTAGAGCGTCGTCTGCACGATGCGCTAACAGTCTCGCGACGGAACACGTGTATGAATGACAGAGACGGCGCTCTACAAAGCCGAAGTTAGCCGATTTTGGCCGACTGTCTCTTTCTTAATCCCGGTGTGTATTACTTACCATATTACTATTTCAATGTATTACTGCCTAACTATTTCAATGTTGTTTCAACTATTTCATTTCCCATTTGTCATAATTTGGACTCCTTTGAGGCTTTTCTTTTTTTCGTTCTTGCTGACAGGTAGTAGTAACCTGAGGTGGTATATGTGGGTTTACTTTTTATTTTATTTTCTGCCATACGTTTTTGTTTTTTTTATTTATTCTTTAATCTAGATATGCGAGGGTGTGGGATGGAAGCCCCTCGATGCCCTTGCGGTCGGGCTCTCCCTACATTGATGGGGGGTATCTCGGCCGGGGGAATGTTTGTGGGATGAGCCCGGACCTTTTAATGTGTCTTCTCTCTTGAATGTATTTTTTTATCATCTATTTATTTTCTGTTTTTTTTTTATCTTCTTGTTCTACGTGTTCAAGGAGGTGGGCTGAAAAACATCTGGTGTCCCCGTGGCTGGGTTCGCCCTATATTGGTGGGGTGTATCTTGGCCGGGGGGATATTATTAGATGAGCCCAGACCTTTGGATAGCTTCTGTTTTTTAATGTATTCTCTTTTTAATGTGTTCTTGAAATGTGTCTAAATGTACGAGGCATATCCAGAAATTAAGTGTACTGAATTTTTGTAGGTTACAATTTTTTTTATTTAAACAAAAAAATTACGTGGTTACCGTAGTACATATGTAAGCTATTTTTCGACATAGTCGCCATTCCTCTCAATGCAGGTGGTGAAGCGGGGTATCAACTTTTTGATGCCTTCCTCGAAGTAGTTTCCCGCCAACCCCTCCGTCCACTTCTCCACCTCCTCCTTTACCTCCTCGTCGGTTGAAAACCTTTTTCCACCCACGTGCAGCTTCAGGGAGGTAAAGAGATAGTAATCTGAAGGTGCTAGGTCAGGGGAATGCGCAGGATGGTTCAGGACATCCCATTTAAACGAGGCGAGCAGTTCCTTCGTGGCGTTGGCCGTGTGTGGTCTGGCATTGTCGTGCAGCAGGCAGACTCCCTTTGTCAGCATGCCTCTCCTCTTGTTCTGAATCGCCCTGCGCAATTTTTTAGGGTCTCACAGTATCTTGCAGAGTTGATGGTCTCCCCTTGAGGCATATATTCAATTAAAATTATGCCTTGACAGTCCCAAAACACGGATGCCATGATTTTCTTGGCTGAAATTGTGGTGTTGAACTTTTTGGCGGAGGGTGAAGAGGTGTGACGTGACCGTTTTTAAACTCGCGACACCACTTGTACACACTCGTACGATTCATAGCTTTATCACCGTATGCAGTTTTCACCTCATTATAAACCTCAACCGGAGGTTTTCCCTTTCAAACGAGATAACGGATGACGCCGCGTATTTCGCACTTGGCGGGAGATTGGATTGACACTTTTCACGAAACGTGTTGTCGCGTCGACACTTCTCAACGTACTGACCTCGAACCGGTCTCGTTGCGGAGGGGAAGGGTCAGGCTACACGGAAGTGTAGCCAACATGTCGAAAATAAAATCCATCCGGTCGTGAGAACCTCAGTACACTTACTTTCTGGATACGCATAGTAATATAATAGAAACACATTCGGCTTTAGGTGTAGTGTATGTGTGTAGTATTATATAAAATCCTAAATGTTGACAAGACCTCCCAAAAAGGATTATCTTTAACCTTTACCTTCCTGTGCTAAAAAAAATCCGCGCATTCCGGTGCTGTGTATTCAACACACATGTAAAAATGAGCCATTTAAAATTGGAAAAATAAGAATATTCATAGCCAATCGTTTAAATTAATTAAATTTGAAGTCAAAAGTGATAATAATTGAAATTTAATTGCTGAAAACATGAAAAAACATCGGCCGACGTTCACAAAACGGGCGCACCACTTCATATGGATTGTAATTTATTTTTAACAAACACTGTTTATTCCACTTTTTTTATGACGGTATAACCCTACCGGTTTCAAGGCTTTCACCTCATCTTCAGGGGAGCGTAAACAAGACTAAATGCTGTTCGGACTGGCACCGATATAGACACTTCAACGGTTGGAGGCGGGAGGGGTGAGAGGAAGGCTAGGTATAATTTCGGCCAAGAGCGGGGAGATTTTGGGGAAATAAGTATTCAGCAGATGCTCTGATCGGTATACTGACTTAGAAATTTCTAGGGCCTCCAATCTGTCCAATCTATTTCCGTTGTCGCTAATATGTAAGAATTTGGCATCATCGATAGAAAAAGTATGATTCTCACGGTGACAATGATTAGCCATTTCAGAACAAATTAGAGGATTTGTTAAAGCAGATTGGTGTTCACGAAATCTCTTTTCAAAAGATCTTCCTGTCTTTCCTATATAGAAATGATCACAGTCAGCACATAAAAGTTTATACACACCGCTGTTGCTAAGTATTCCATTTTTGCCTTTCCCATTAAATAAGAGTTTCCGGAGATTAAAGTTAGTGTAAAAAGCTGGCTTTATGTGACTTGGAATATTTTTGGTTATTTCATTTGATATATTTTTTTTTTATAAATAGGACTTTGCTCCATTTATAGGTATGCTTATAGGTGTCGTTAAATATATAATCTTTTATAAGTTTCTTTTTTGTTTTGTTTTTTAAAAGTGAATCAATGAGGCTTCCAGGATAGCCATTATTTGTAGCAATTTTTTTGATGGTTATTAATTCCTTTTTAAAATTGTCGTCGGTTAATGGGACACTGAGCAATCTATGAAGCATACAGTTAAAGGCGGCGAATTTATGATTATTAGGATGGTTAGAAGTTGCTGGTATTATAGAGTCTGAATAAGTATTTTTCCTATATATATCAAAGTCAAATGTGCCTTTTTTCCGAGATAATGTTAGGTCCAAGAAATTTAATTTTCCGTCCTGTTCTGTTTCTAATGTAAATTTTATAAAACTTTCTATAGAATTTAAATATTTAAGAAAATGGTGTAATTGTCTATCGGTACCCGTCCAAACACAAAGAATGTCATCTGCATACCTAAACCAGCACAAAACATTTTTGGTTAACTTAAACTTACTCCTAAAAATACATTTTTCAAAATAGTTCATAAATATTTCACTGAGAAGGGGAGACAACGGTGAGCCAATAGCTAAACCATTCGTTTGTTTATATATTTTATTGTTGAAGTTAAAATAATTTTGTTTGATGCATAAGTCCATCAGTGAAATCAATTCCGAATTTTTAACAAGGTCCTTACTTTTGTCATTTATGATATTTTTTGGGAGCTCTAAGGATCTCCAACCTGGTATGCTTGGATATAGGTTAGTGACATCAAAGGATACCAGTTTTGCATTATGAGGCATTTCTATGTTTTTTAATTTATCAATTAATTCCAATGAGTTTTTGATTGAGTATTCAGCTTTAAATTGGGTTAGATTATGAAACTGTTCTTTGACAAACTTACATATTTTATAGGTTGGTGCCTGGTTATATGAGACTACAGGTCTTATAGGTATATTGTTTTTGTGTAATTTGGCTAAGCCATATAATTGCGGTATTTGTGGATTCATTATACACAAATTCTTTTTAAAATTTTGGTTCATGATGGAGCTACAATTTTTAAGGACGGATTTTACTTTAGTCTGCAGAGAATTTAAAGGGCTGGTTTTTATTACTTGAAATTTATTGTTATTCAGAAAATCTAGGACTTTTTCTTCATAATCAGATTTCGTGAACACCAATCTGCTTTAACAAATCCTCTAATTTATTCTGAAATGGCTAATCATTGTCACCGTGAGAATCATACTTTTTCTATCGATGATGCCAAATTCTTACATATTAGCGACAACGGAAATAGATTGGACAGATTGGAGGCCCTAGAAATTTCTAAGTCAGTATACCGATCAGAGCATCTGCTGAATACTTATTTCCCCAAAATCTCCCCGCTCTTGGCCGAAATTATACCTAGCCTTCCTCTCACCCCTCCCGCCTCCAACCGTTGAAGTGTCTATATCGGTGCCAGTCCGAACAGCATGTAGTCTTGTTTACGCTCCCCTGAAGATGAGGTGAAAGCCTTGAAACCGGTAGGGTTATACCGTCATAAAAAAAAAAAAGTGGAATAAACAGTGTTTGTTAAAAATAAATTACAATGTCTTTAAACCTCCACAACGTTAATGCCTTAACTATAAACAACACTTCATATGGATGCCTGCGAACTACTGAGACGGAAGTTGGAACATTAACACTGTGTATGTTATACCTCGAAGAAAGAAACAACTGCGAATTGAGATTCTATTTCTTGCGTTCCCATATACCGAAATAGAGTGAGACGTGAATAGCGTCGCTTCCTCACCCATAGCAGTTTTTTAGAACGAATATACCTACGTCACACACTGGCACACGTTTGATTGTATTGGTGAATTTATTCTCGATTTTCACAAAATATATCTGATGTGGCCGATAAGTGCTAATTATTATTAATATTATTTTTTTCATTCAATGCGTAAATGTATTACGGATGAATACCTAAAATCTGAACCCGGTATTTATTATATTTATAGATATATTTAAGTTTTTAGAGGCAATGTGTACTAGTTACACATCACAGGGAAGGAAGAGTTAAAAAGCTGGGTGATGTATCGTTCAAATGTAGCGTTCTTCTGTCCCCCCCAGGAGATGAAGGGCATGCTGTACGAGTGCGTGGAGCAGGCCCCTCCCGAGGCCGGGGAGCCTGCCCTGCGGCACCGTTACCTCACCAACTGCGACGAGATCTTCTTCCACTACTGTGAAGGACAGCTCACTAAGATCAACACCTTTTATTCCGGTGAGCAACGCTATTTGTTTACTTTAATAACACGTAGAGCCGCGTTTGCTTACAGGCAAGCCAAAGGGGGCGCCCAAAGATTCATAAAGAAGTTATAAAAATATCTCCAAGAACGATTTAAATCAGGGGTCTCCAAACTTTTTAGCCTAAGGGCCACACTGACTCTGAACTCCGAAGTGCCAAGGGCCAAGGCCTAGCTAGCTCATCATACCAACATACTGTAGTTTTGAATTACGCGCAAATTTTCGTATTGGGACTAGCCGGCGAGTGAGATATCTATGGCGCAGGGTCGGGGGGTGGACTCCGATCCGTTCGCAATTTTGGTTGGTACTTACGGGCAAGTGTCAAGGACATTTCATTGCGGCGGAGATAGCCGATGCGCGAAAAGCGAAATATAGTGCGACTAGTGTGTATTGTGACTATAGTCGTTAAATAAAAACATCTGATCATTATTTTGTATGATTTAATTACATTGTAAATTTTACAATGTAATCAAAATAAACTATGACGGGCCGGATACCGGGCATATCCGGCCCGCGTTAGCAGGCCGGATTGGTGGTGCTCGCGGGTCTGTGCTGGCCCGCGGTCCGTAGTTTGGAGACCCCTGATTTAGATGAATGCTTTATGGAAGAGTGCGTTCACTTAAATTCATATTTAAAACCTAATAATAACCACGACTGTTCAATACTACAGTTTAATAAACTAATAAGTAACAAAAACTTAGTAACTGTTTATCCAAATATTTACATCATTTTATTTATGCACACCATTAACAAACTGTTCCGTGGAACGAAACGTTCCGTGGAACAAAAGCATTATTGAAACGATTAAAAACATATTTAAGATACACGCTTAATAGTAAATAGTGTTTGTAAAGCATCCACATATTCAGTTCTTATCCACTCCTTCTTAATGTCCAGGTTTTACTGCTATATACCAAGGTGGGCCATTTATAAATTCCTGTGTTTTATCCATTGTGAGTATTTTGCAATTATTGCTTTATTGACAGAAGCACTACGCAGAGACAGAGACCTGATTGACGCGAATAATAGTGCGCTGAGACCTCTGTTACCTCCTAAGCACAGGAAACACATAGCATAATTGATAATTAATTATGGTTTAGCGGAATGCTTTATTGATACGTCGTGATGATTATGATTGTTTTGTATTTAAAATAAAATACGTCGATTCAGGAATGCGGAAAGTGAGAGTGAACAATCAATGAATAGTAAACAGCAATGGATGGTCAAGTGAATAATAATAAGTGATCTTTATTTATCGATAAGTAGGTATATATACAATTTCAGAACGGGGCGCGTGAATGCGTCCGCAATATATTTTTATCTCACTCCTGTGCGTGCAGAGGTAATCGCAGACGTTGCTAATAATATAGTGGGTAGAATATTTATTGGCGAAACGGCGAGACGGCGTGATGTGTTCTCTTTCTACTGTGGAATGTGTCGTAAATAGTATTTTCGGGTACACAATATTAATGTTCCTGGTATGCGACCTTTGGGCATGTCCGAAGGTTGGTTCGTCGGTCATTGACCGTGCGTGTTGACAATATTCAGGGACGACGGTATTCCCTACAATGGTCCAGATATGGAAATGAATGGTAAGTTTATTAGATGTATTAATTCTAAGCTTGATACCAAAACAGTGAGGAGTAAGTACTCTGACGTGGTATTTGTTCATTAAACAGCGTTTTATAAGTCATTGCTCGTTCCTGTGAATAGAGAAGCTGGCGGAGGCGACGCGTAAGTACGCGGGGCTGCAGTCGGAGCTGAGCGTGTGGGAGGGTGGCGCGGCCGGGGGCGGGGGTGGCAAGGGGGTGCGCCGGCTGCGGCTCGCTTTCTCCGAGTTCTACCTCAGCCTGGTGCTATTGCAGAACTACCAGAGCCTCAACTTCACCGGCTTCCGAAAGATACTCAAGAAACACGACAAGGTGACTTCAGTTTTACTTTTAAGACATAAGATAGATGTGTGTGGTTTGATAAAGTTGTGTTGATTTCAAATCATTTGATGAAAACCTGATGCAGCCTGGTCCATCATTGCAAAAGTATTTTCTTATTTTTAAAACATTTTAAAAGTTTTTGTTGCGTATTATTACCTCAATATAAATGGTTTATTGAAATTCACCAGCTACCTTTGATAATACTAAAAAAGGACAATTTATATAGTGCCGTTTGGAGACTAACTATTCTCAAGGGCGCTTAAACGTACGCGCTCACTCGTACCCACCATTTTTGACACATCAAAAACATTACAAAAGATTAACTACAAATAAACCTTTTTTTAATCTTCCGATATACAATATATGTGTAATACATTCGGCTTGAGATGTAGTGTAGTGTTCATATACAATCATTAATTTTGATAAAACTTCCCAAAAGGGTTGTCATTCATACATTCGATATTAAAGTATGCAATAGGAAACAAAGTCAATGGGGCACTAAAAGACATACTGAAAACAAGCGATACCGAGATTTTTCAAAATGATGGTTTACAATAACGTATAAGTGCCAATATTGATGAATGGGAAGTGAAACGTGGCGAGGGAAAATTAATAAAAGGAGCCGTGCATTCAAAAGAATATGTGGTGTGTCGAAGAAGGAACTGCGCAAAGGGACTCTTTCTCCGGTGGCGACACACCTGAGTGTAAAAAGAATAGTTGTGACGACGGTGTAAAGTTACGGTTTCCTAAGAAAGCGGTGCCGTTATCTAGCAGCCGTAATGTAGCGGTGGTTGACGTCACTAAAACGTCTTTGCAAACCAGATGGCGTTGGTTTCCTAGATAGCGTTGGTTGCGAGCGTAACGTCAAATAGCGGTGCCGCCATTTGCACGACGGCCGTCATAGCGGAACAAACAGTCGTAGAACGTTTTTTTCCCGTGTAGCGATGATCATTTTAAAATAAAAAATGAGTGCAAACACTGCAAACGTAATTTGGACCAGCGAAGATGATAAAATATTAATTGATTTTGTAAGAAATAGTGAAACTTTATATAATTTGAAAAGCATAGACTAAAAAAGAAAAGACCACTTAAAACAAAATATGTGGAATAATACCTAATTAATAACTAAAATTTTAAATGCACCCTCTGTAGCACGATTTCTAAATATCTCACTCTCCTCCAAACGACAGTTTTCGTCTTCCGATGATCCCTCATATTCCAATTATAGTAATAATGCTACAATATGTTTAGATCGTCCATTCTCCACCGCAATACGTTCACTGGCCGTTTTTTTTAAGTTTACATCTCTGGTTACTGTTCTTACGGCCGTTTTCTTCGTCGCATCACGTCATGTTACGGCCGCTACATAACGGCACCGCTTTCTTAGGAAACCGTAGATTTAAGCTGTCCGACATCACGGAAGAGGGAACACAACTCGCAGCGCAGTACGAGTAAATATACGTATTAAGGCCTAAAGTTGAAACAGTCCAGCAAGTACACAGTACTCTCACATACTATAAAACTTCGAATGCAGCAAAACTATCCTTTGAAGCTACTAAATCATGGTCGGAAGATGAATCGATGAGGCTGAGCAGAATTACATTCGGAACTTATTGACTCGATTATCATCGCAGTTCCACAGAATATGATCTGCGGGTTGATTGATGAACAGGACGAAGGGACAATGTTGAAGCTAAAGAGTTTACTATAATATGGAGTTCCACAAAGTTAAAGCGGAAACCTTTGTTAAACACTTATTATGTCTATCCCCAGTTGATGAACAGTGAGGCTGGTTCGAGGTGGCGTGCGGACCGCGTGGAGGCTTCTCACTTCTACATCAACAAGGACATCGACAGGCTGATCAGCGAGGTGGAGAGTGTGGTATCCACGGCGCTGGAGGGCGGAGACCGCGCGCGCGCCATGCGCCGGCTGCGCGTGCCGCCCTTGGGGCACCGCCGCGGCCCCTGGACCACCTTCCGGCTGGGCCTCTTCAGCGGCTGCTTCGTCACGCTTGCCGCCACTGTCGTTCTCTCCGGTAATTATTTTTCAAGATTTAACCTCTCTTTTTCTCAGATTTCAAACTTCACAATTTTTAAAACGATTTTATGAATACATTGTCATATACCAGTAGTTCCCTATCTTTTCGATTCACGGCACCCTTGGTGTATCAGGGTTTTTCCGCGGCGTCTAAAGTCAGAACATGCCTAATGTGCTAAATGGTACATAGTTCATAATTTCACATTGTTATTTATGTATCCAGCAAGTTTTAAAATAACTAAAAAGTTCGGAAAAATCGGAGTTGAATTTATAATAGAATCTCACGATTCCGACTGCACAAAAAACTAATCGACTGGACCACTTCGACTCCCGACTACTAGCCCTGGATTTAACTCAACATTTTGTTAAAAAAAGGCCCTAAAATGTAAGTTTCGATTGTTTCTGCAAGATAAAATCTTAATTTGAAATATTAAATACTTACTCGTATAATTATGGATAAAAATAACAAAATGACTGCAAAATTACTGCAGATGCTGAAAGGAAGAGACGATCGCGTAAATCACAACGGGGAACCGAGACTAGAAAACAGTGGTACGCAATCTGAGATCGCTATAATGTATTATAAAAAAACTTGAGAAAATGTAAGATGGTTCCTGTGACATTTGAAATGTCACGTCTGAAAGGGATGGGGTAAAATCGTTTTTTTTTTACAAATCGAATCGTTTTTTTATAAATCGAAAAATGGTTTTTCTCTAAACTAATGTTTTAATTCCTAATTTTCATTATACTGACTTTCTAATGTATTGTATGATTTGTATCTGAATAAAATCGTATATTCAACAATTGTAATATGTAAAGTGGAACAAAAAATATTTACTACTGTCATTATTGATGGGTTATTACTAGTTACTGAATAAAATCGTATATTCAACAATTGTAATAACATACTCGTATGTAAAGTGGAACAAAAAAATATTTACTACTGTCATTATTGATGTGTTATTACTAGTTACTGAATAAAATCGTATATTCAACAATTGTACATAATATTAAAGTGGGACACCTTTTGTTTGTTTAGGAAGTCACAGAAGCGTGGCGATGCGCTAATATAGCGCTAATAAAATGGGAGCAATTTTAATATTTTGTCAAAAATAATAATCGGTGAATTTAAAATTCATACAAACGTTTTTTTTTTGTTGTTCCAAATATTTGCTTTTTTATGTTGTTATAATAATATAACAGTTGGCCTAGTTGTTAAGACATGTCTCCCGATCCGTGGGTTGCGGGTTCGATTCCCGTCTAGTTTTTACTTAAGATCTCTTAAATATCTTTCTGCTTGGGTGGCAGAGATTACCATATGACAATAAGCCCGTCAGGTTGTATTGTATATAACGAAAGTGTAATGCTATAATAGTAAGACGTGTAATTAATTGTTTCACACGTGTAAGAAATCTCATTAATATTTCTTGTTTCACTGTTTCAAAAATGTAATTAGATTATTATAATTTACAAATTGGGTGACTCGTGGGTGACTTGTGGGCAAGTAATGGGCGACTTGTAGGCGACCCGGCGGTGAGGTTGCCTGGGTATTCCCTACCTCTATAAGAGTGATTTAGTATAAATAGGATCAGATGCGGAATGAGCCGCACTGCATATGATATGCGCAAGAAGGACCATGGACCACGCGCCGTACACAGCTGCCCAATGTATGCATTCTCTGGAGGCGTGCAGAAGCTGCACAACTTAAAACCGGACGACGTGACCTGGTTGAAAATGACACATTGCGTGTGAGGGCCAAACGCTAAAAAATAATATTTACGAATTTTAGAAAAAGAGCGTCAAATTAAGAATTTGCCAAACACGCCAAAACCCTAGCTTCACATCTGGGATAAAATAAAAATAAATATCTCTTTCAGCTCTCTACCACAAAAAAACCGAGAACTGGAGCATCGCGCTCCGACTCTTCCGTGGACCCTTGCTCCTAGTACAGTTCCTCTCCCTGTGGGCGTGCAATATTTACGGCTGGCGTTCCTCCGGAGTGAACCACGTACTAATCTTCTCGCTGGATCCCCGAGCCAACCTGTCTGAACAACACGCTGGTGCGCTGGCCGCCGCGCTGGGCACGCTGTGGGCGCTCTCCGCCATGGCGTTCCTGCACCGTCACTCCTTGGGTCTCCCGGAAACTGCGGCACCCCTCGCCTTCTATGTTATGCTTGGAGTGTTCTTGTTGAATCCTACTAAGACATTCCATTATGAAGGGAGATTCTGGTTGCTTAAACTTTTGGTAAGTACAATTAAATTGTTCGATGTATATTTGTAAAAATGCAAAAATGATCCAATGTAAATACTTGGTATTTTGAAGTACGGCAATTCCTTATCAACTGCGGGAGTATGTTCTCCTAAAACGCTGCAGCAGGCAAAACCAAGTTTGACGAGACTAGGGATTTAGAGAAAATGGGGGCTATGAGAATATCAAAATGGGGGCTATGAGAATATCAAAAATCCTTGTACTGGCGGCCCTCCACTTTCGCACATAATTGGTTCCTGAAAATGTGTGCGAATGTTGATGTTCGAAAGTAGAGGGTTGTTTACATCCCTGTAAATTGTATTTTAAAATATTTATTTGAAATCACCAAAAAAATTGTATTTTAAAATATTTATTTGTCAACATTTTTATTTATCAATAATATATTAAAAATATGTATTTATCAATATACATAATTAAGTTAACGAGGCGTCTTTAAGTGCTTTCAGGTGTTTTCTTTATAAACTTGTCATGAGTAAGTCAACTAACTATTGACAAGTTTATAAAGGTATTCAAATATCAGTTTTTTTTCCTTTTCTTGATAAAGAGTTCTACTATATAACATGCTGTGTCTTTCTCAATCGCCCTACGTACTTGAGATATACGTTCTCCATTGGGATCACATTCTTCCATGATAGTCACAAAATTGTCAAGATGTGTATCGGACGTATGCCGTCACCCTTGTGTGTGTATGTGGTATGATGAGACAGACAATGATGTGTAGATCTGCAGGCAAATTCACCTTAAGATCTGTTTATTGAACTTATGCTGTTTTGCTCTTTAATACTATGTTGTATACGTAAATGTCTGATATAAGAAACACTGTTAAATGCTTGTATATGCCCTTAATAATATCTAAAATATTATGTTTAAAATATATGTAATATGTCAAACGCATGTAATATCCACATATTCCTTCAGAAAAAGATCTGTTTGAATCCGAATGAGCTCGCGACCGCGGCGGAAATTGTGTTGCGGCCGAGCCATCGAGACTAGGCCAAAAGGCGGTCAGTCTAAGCGGCCCCCCGAGCCCCGAACGTGGGTTTACCTCGCGGCTAACGGGCGCTTACTCTGACCGACTTTCCGTTAATATAGACCCCTAAAATATACCAAATATACTTCTCTACGAATCTACAACTGTGTTTGACTTCTCCTGAACTCCTTCGATCTTCTACAGAGGAATCTCTCTCGACCATCTTCACTTCTCCGGAACCATCGTCACCGTTACACCACTGGAGCTACTTCGAGCGGCCATCTTGGATACCACGTATAGGCTCCGCCCAGAGCAGTGACCAAGCCCCGCCCCTAGACAGTGGCGTAGCGCGAACGGAATAAATCGCCACCAATTAATATTTTGGTGATTGACGATTTTAAGCGCGAGCTGAATTCTTCGAGCATTGTGCAGCAACCAACAACCTATCGTACAGTCTTTGTACCTGTCCGGTACAAGATGCATGAAGGATTCATTCATATTTTTTATTGTTAAAGTCTTGACGATTTTATCAGCTTCTTCTTCCTCACTTTCATTGTGTGTTTCATATAACTCTTGTTGCTTAATTAAGTATTCATTTGACAGAGGTACTGAGTGAGATTCAATCAACTCATTAACATCTTCGTTGTTGACGTCCAGGTTTAATCCATTCATTAGGCTAACTATTTCATGTGTGATAGTTTCCGGAGTTTCTTCAGAATTTATAAAATCACTCATCATTTGTGGGCATAATTGTTTCCAGGAACCTTTCATTGTTGACTAATTGTCTTTTATTTCAGCCCACGAGTCTCCAATATTGTTTATTGCGTTCCATATATTATGGTTCTTCCAAAAAAGTGAGAGCGACTGCATGGAAGCGAACAATTTTTGCATTATCGACAAAAATCTTTATTAAATTGAATTTTAAAAAATGTGCGAAATAGCGAATTGTGCGAAAGTAGAATTTGCGAAAGTCGAGGGCCGCCTGTATGTTATTTATTTTCATCATTGTGTGCTCGATGTTGAGCATCGTGGTCATCCGCTATGTCTTGAATTCGGTACACCACCTGTCTCCATCCCTCCCAGTCTTCGGTCATGTTGAATGCAATGCTTTAAGAATTTCCCGTTAACTCATTTATTTGATCTGTCCATTTCATAAGACAGTTTTCTTTTGGTCGCTTTCCCTCAACTATCCCCGTGATCAGGAGGTTTTCCAGATTTACACAATTTTCACTAGCAATATCCCCAGTGTGTAGTGTGTATGGATTATTTTTCCGCATGTTGTCAAAAGTCTTTTGGTGATCTCCAATTCTTGGATGATGACGTTGGTGCACATTGCAATTATTTAATTTAAAAAAAGGTAAAAATTATTGGTTATTACATCGATTCAAAGATTTTACTATATTTCTACATACGAGTATACCTGCAAAAATACTTACAAATTTCGTTTCAAAATTAAGATGTTCTATTTGTGGATCAATTTTTTTCAAAAAGGGTTCGCAAGTTAAATATTAACATATATTCTAGACCCTCAGTATTCTAGACCCACAATAATATCTAGACCCTCAGTGATATCTAGACCCTCAGTAATGTCTAGACCCTCAGTAATATCTAGACCCTCAGTGATGTCTAGACCCTCAGTAATATCTAGACCCTCAGTGATATCTAGACCCTCAGTAATGTCTAGACCCTCAGTAATATCTAGACCCTCAGTGATATCTAGATCCTCAGTGATATCTAGACCCTCGGTGATGTCTAGACCCTCGGTGATGTCTAGACCCTCGGTAATATCTAGACCCTCGGTAATATCTAGACCCTCAGTAATATCTAGACCCTCAGTAATATCTAGACCCTCAGTAATATCTAGACCCTCAGTAATATCTAGACCCTCAGTAAAAATAGGTTTTCCTTCCTATTCACCCAGTACAATATAAGACTCGCTTCGTCCTTGGCATGCTTTAAGAAGCGCCTGAAAAACCTCTTAATTTCTAGTCAGTAAAATAACGTGTTTCATTCCTGATCTTTCTTTTCCTTTCCTCTCCACCATCCCTTCCTTTCCTTTTGATTGATGATATCTCACTTTATATGAAAAATAATGTTCGGGTGATTGTCCGTCTTTGTGGGGCTCGTGGGCATGTGCTTACGTATGTGTTTATGGATTTCGTGGGGATGGATAGTCATTTGAATGATTTATGCGACCATGTAACTTGCTTCATTTACTTTTGTCTGGTTGGTTAGAAGAGATTGCCGCCTGGCAATAATCCCGCCAGATTGTATTTGCAATAAAAGTGTTAAATAAATAAATACTTGACATATGTACAGTTTCATATTCCTAACTCTCTAATTGAATAGAGTTTACAGATATTCTGTTGTACGAGTATTATACAGTAGAACATAACGAGGTTATTGCCAAGTGGCAATCTCTTCCAACCAATCAAAAATATATGTTAAAGATACTTTAAGTGGAAACCAAACAGGATACAATATTGAATAAGAATGTGTAAAGATTTATGTTGATGACATGTTGATGGCTGTATGTTGATGGTTGATAACATATTGATGGCTGTATGTTGATGACATGTTGATGGCTGTATGTTGATGAAATTGTAGTGTTAGTGGGGAATGAGTAATATTTTATTATAAAAATTCAAATTTAAAAATAATGAAATGTAGAGTCAAAAAATAAATAAATAATGATGCGGTGTGGAGTATGTGAAATATGTATGTTACGTACGTCACAAATGAAATATTAGATACTTCTCAGCTTTATTTGAAAGGGAAATGATTGCACTGCACTGCACTGCACGTGTAATAAATGAATGATTATTTATGATACATTCTAAATTAAGGACATAATTTAGAATGATGAATCTGCTGCGCCCTCAATTTAAAATGGGTGCACTTAATTGTCCAATTGATGCATTGGGATTGCCTCTGATCATCATTTGTGATGCAATCACAACGTATTCCTTTTCCAATTGCACGATGTTTGTTTCCAATCAAAATAAAGGTTCTTGTATGAAGAATTGCAATGCTGCAATATTATAAATACTGACGTACGTCACATAAAAAATTCGTTACATTATACTTGAGAAAATGTAGGATGGTTCCTGTGACATTTGAAATGTCACGTCTCAAAGGGATGAGGTAAAATGTTTTTTTTTACAAATCGAATAGATTTTTATAAATCGAAAAATTGTTTTTCTCTGAACTGATGTTTTAATTTCTAATTTTCATTATACTAACTTTCTAATGTATTGTATGATTTGTATCTATCTTTAAATATGCCAAGGTCCACTATGAATTAATACTAATTACGAATATTTAATTTTATGTATAAAAAAATCGAAAATCCAATTATCGTATACCCCATCCCTAGCCAACGCGGACTAACGTAGTGACTTTTGACAAACGTCACCAAATATTATTTGATTTTAACAAACTGACACATTTTTTTCTAATTTATAACAAGATGTATTAATTTGTCATTATTGTTAGTTTTATGTAATGTATTTACCTAAATAACTTGCTATTTATTAGAATCGAGGCTTATATTAAAGTTGATAAAATAATTGAAATTACTGAACGTCGTTGCAAGGTTGTATTGGGGCAAATTTGTAAACTGTCACAGGGGCCATGCTACAATTGCTCAAGTATAGCTGTTTTTTTTTATGAAAAAATTTATTGCATAATTGATAGATTTTTTCCTATTCTTAAAAAGCTTTTGCTTTTACTCTGAAATCTCTGCATTTCTAAAAACATACTATAAATACACTTGTGTGGCTCAGTCGGTAAGATGCCTGCTTTCCAAACCAGAGGTTACAGGTTCGATTCCCATTGGTACATTATTTTTTAAAAGAGGTATCAGTCTGGTTATCACTTCAGATTTCTTTAACACCTTTCAAGTCCATTATTGCTGATATAAATGTCCGGTTGTACTATATATAATGAAAATGTAATGTAATAACTGTGAAAAATTTCAAACATTCTTTTATAATCAGACAATTTTATAAGTCACCAAAAAAATACTAATTTCACAACATGTTTGATGATAAAACTTGTTTGAAGAATCAGTTGTTTAGCCAAGTGTAAACACATTTAAGAACCTCTCTCAAATATCATGCCAAGTTACGTTTCCTTAGATAATACAGGCATTTAGTGCGTATTGTATTATGAGGAATTCACAAATTTTTATTTACAATACTTAATTGTTTACATATTCATACGTAAGATAGCTGCCTAAATCAGCTGTCCCATAAATCTCATTGTGAAACAACTAACCTTACACCTGCAAAATTTACACATGAACTATGTTATAAGTCAAACGGGAATTACAGTCTGATAAGTAAATTGTATGAAAGATGCAAAGTGAAAGATCTCAGGGCTGTGGAGTCGAAAAAAAAAACACGACTCCGACTCCGATTCCTATATTTACCAACAACACGACTCCGACTCCACAACTCCGACTCCACGACTCCGACTCCACAACTCCGACTCCACGACTCCGACTCCACAACTCCGACTCAAAAAAGCTCAATTTTATAAGGTTGTTTCCTACCTTTGCATATAGTCATTTTTTTCATGTTATAGGGATAAAAATAAAACAAGATCAAACTTTAATAATTATTTATTAGAATTTATTCTTAAAAACAACATTGCTTCTATTAAATCTGTATTCATAGAGGCTCTCAAATCAGAATTGAGAATTTTAAGAGCGGAAAATAACCGCTCTACGGATACTTGGGCTGGCGGTAATGATGTAACGATCAATGCTGAATCTTTTACCATTTCTAGATACCGCTGTATTACCATTTCAACATTTAACTTATAAGTTCGGTCAATTTTTTCCATTATTTTCAATGCATCATAAAATTCAATTTTAAATTTTGAAATAGAGTCTCCTTCATCTATATTGGGACTGTGATTCAAACGAGGACGTTTTAGTTTATCTTGTTCATTGAGATATTTTTCTAAATCGTCTTCAGATTCAGCGGTGTCGGATGAAGATGATGATACTTGGTGTACGCCGCCTGCTGTCGTCTCTTTTTCTAGTCGAAGGCCTTTCATACGAACGGTTAATTCAAACAGAGCGTTTTTCGCTCTATTTATTTGTTCTTCCGTCAATATGGATCGAACCATGGGGTTAACATAGATCCCAGCCAACAGAATTTTCTTTCGACGTGAGAAAGAAGGAGACAAACACATTTTCGTAGACTTGATGCATTAAATGGATCTCGGTGATTCACCATATCGGCGCGACTTGCGCCTGCAAGTTTAATATTCGTGCACAATACACATTCATTATAATAATTTAAAAAAAAAAGTATTTTAAATTTTAACGAAAAATTAGTCGGAGTCGCTCGTTTTTTACGACTCCTACTCCGACTCCGACTCCGCGACTCCGACTCCACAGTCCTGCTCAGAATGAATATTGTGAAATCCAAAATCATGGTAATAGAAAATTGTGTTAAAATAAGGAAATGTGATATATCAGTGAGTGATGAAATATTAGAACAAGTGGAAGAATTCTGCTATTTTCTCAGGTAGTATTTTCTCAGATGATGGGAGAGTTACGAGGAATACCGAACGGCGTGTAGTAATAGGAAAGAAAATCAATGGGGCACTTAATCATTTATACTCGAACCGGACAATATCAAGTCTACCAAGATGACAGTATTTTAGTATCAACTTTGATATATGGGAGTGAAACGTGGACGTGGAACAAGACTGAAGAGAGCCGAATAAATGCTATAACACATGACATAATAATTTATGACAGAATTGGTATGAAGTTATTAGGGATGAATGTGAACTTAAGTTACTAACTCCTCATTAATTCTTTTAAAACTGTTTATCTATTTCAATGTTGTCTCAACTATCTTACTTCCCATTTGTCATTATGTCAAATTTGGACTCCTTTGAGGCTTTTCTCTTCTTTTTTTTCTCGTTCTTGCTGACAGTTAACCTGAGGTGGTATATGTGGGTTTACTTTTTATTTTGTTTTCTGCCATACGTTTTTGTTTTTTTCTTTTTTTTCCTATTTATTCTTTAATCTAGATATGCGGGGGTGTGGGATGGAAGCCCCCCGATGCCCTTGCGGTCGGGCTCGCCCTACATTGGTGGGGTGTATCTCGGCCGGGGGAATGTTTGTGAGATGAGCCCGGATCTTTTAGTGTCTTCTCTCTTGAATGTATTTTTTTTGTCATCTATTTATTTTCTGTGTTTATTTTTTTTTATATATTCTTGTTCTACGTGTTCAAGGGTGTGGGCTGAAAAACATCTGGTGTCCCCGTGACTGGGTTCGCCCTATATTGGTGGGGTGTATCTTGGCCGAGGGGATGCTATTAGATGAGCCCAGACCTTTAGATAGCTTCTGTAATTAATGTATTATCTGCAATTTATGTGTTTTAGAAGTGTTATCTAAATATAATCTGTACATACTATGTTGCTATCAATAAACCTATTATTTGTTTATTTATTTATTTAAGACTGTTGTGTTGGTAAGATGAAGTAGATAACGCTAAGATGGTTTGGGCATGTGGAATGAATGAATGAAGAAAAACCAACAAAACAAATATACAGTGCAAATGTGAAGGGAAGGCGTGGTACAGGAAGACCAAGGAAAGTATGATTGGACCAAGTGTGTGATATTTTGAAAGAATGAAATTTAAAGTCGAGAGAAATCATAGGAGCTGTATTAGATGGTGTATGGATGTAGAAGAAGCTAAATATTTATGTCATGATAGGAAAGGTTTTTTTTTCTCTTCTTATTCTACATGTGCAAGGGTGTTGGCTGAAAAACATCCGGTGTCCCCGTAGCTGGGCTCGCCCTATATTGGTGGGGTGTATATTGACTGAGGGGATGTTATTAGATGAGCCCAGGCCTTTTGATAGCTTCTGTCTTTAATGTATTATCTGCAATTTATGTGTTCTTGAAGTATATCTACATGTATTATGTATTGGGTGTTAACATAAGTTGTGTCCGTTTTTTTTTCAATTTAAACATGATCACCAAAAGTAAAACAAAATGGTAAAGGTTATACGTCATTCGAAAGAAAATTTTCTGCTCTACAAGATATTATGTTTGCTTTTACGTTACATATATTATTTTATTTGATTACAAGCCTTCAAAATGGAATGTCAAGTAGACGAAAGTGAACATTTTCGACACCTCATTCTGTTCGCGTTCAATCGAGGTAATAAAGCTGCCAAAGCTGCTCGCGATATTTGCAAAGTGTATGGTGAAGATGCTATGCTTCGACCTTAAAGATATGGAGCGTTCCGGACGACCAGTGGACTTCAATGAGGACCTCTTAAATCATATTATTCATGAAGATCCCCTTCAAATCACCGTAGAATTGGCTGAGCAGATGAATTGAAGTCACATGACTGTATACCATCATCTTAAATCAATGGGAAAAGTCCAGAAGTTCGGCGCTTGGGTTCCACATGTTTTGAGTGAAAATAACAAAAATCAACATTCGACAATTTCTGCTGGTTTGCTCGCGCGTCATCGAGCTACGCACGGCCACAAGCAAAGATTCCTTTACCGCATCATTACTGGTGATGAAAAATGGTTTGAAAATGGTGATGAAAAATGTTTAAAGGGGATCTTCATGAATAATATAGTTTAAGCGGTCTTCATCGAAGTCCACTGGTCGTCCGGAACGCTCCATGTCTTTCAGGTCGAAATTACCGTCTTTGAAATGCAAAAACCATCGACGAGCTGTCCTTTTATTCATAGCATATTCACCGTACACTTCGCAAATATCGCGAGCAGCTTTATTCCCTCGATTGAACGTGAACAGAAGGAGGTGTCGAAAATGCTCACTTTCGTCTACTTGACATTCCATTTTGAAGGCTTGTAATCAAATAAAATAATATATGTAACGTAAAAGCAAACACAATTTATTGTAGAGCAGAAAATTTTCTTTCGAATGACGTATAACCTTTATCATGTTGTTTTACTTTTGGTGCTCATTTTTAAATTAGGAAAAGAAACGGACACAACTTATGTTAACACCTAATACATACTATGTTGCTATCAATAAACCTATATTTATTTAGTCTGGCACTCTCTACTCTCTGCCTGATTTAACAGAGAAATGGTGTTATGTATGTAAGTCTAATCTAACACTGTTCGTGAAACTTGAGAAATCTCGGCAAAACAGTACAATGGCAAAATTTAATTAAAGTATCCAAAAGATGGGCATATTTATAATGCTCGTACATGGAACCCAATCTGTTGAAATGTTGTAATTCGTATTATTTCTTAAAAGTCATTGTTCTTCCTGTGCCGTCAAGGAGTAAGACTGATTTTAAACAATAACAAATGGTATAGTATTGCTGTAATGCAAGAATGATTTCCAGGGTCGTATAGCCCTGGCGCCGTTCTTCTTCGTGAGCTTTGCAGACTTCTGGGTGGCGGAGCAGCTCACTTCGTTAGTGCCCGTCTTCCAGGATGTACACTTCACCCTCTGCTATGCCATCTTCCCTGTGGAGTACTGCGCCGCTGGTTCCTGTAAATATCATATCTTTATTCAATACCTCATTTATTAAATTATATTATAGAAACCTGCGTGTAAAGTTTTATGTCGTGCAGAAAGTAGTTTCGTTCTTCTCGGATAGATGGCATTAGGACAAAATTTTCATTCGCTACATTCTTACTAAATGTACTGAATGTATATTATTAAGGTAAAAGTTTAGCACACTTTTTAGATCATTGTTAAACGAAATTGCTTGTGAGTTTTGTGTTTGTGTCATTTTGAAGATGAAACATTATAAGTCCTTTTTGGTGTTTGATACTTTTTACTACTGCAAAGAAAAGAATGCAACACAAACAAAAGTTATGTTCAGTGTTTGGCGACAAAAAAAATGTACAGTGTTTAGCAACGACGCAGTTAGTGATGTGGTTTAAAAATTACGTACTGGTGATACCAAAAACTCAATGATAGTAGAAATTACGTACTGGTGATATCAAAAACTCAATGATAGTAGAAATTACGTACTGGTGATATCAAAAACTCAATGATAGTAAAATTTATGTACTGGTGATACCAGAAACTCAATGATAGTAAAAATTACGTACTGGTGATACCAAAAACTCAATGATAGTAAAAATTACGTACTGGTGATACCAAAAACTCAATGATAGTAAAAATTACGTACTGGTGATACCAGAAACTCAATGATAGTAAAAATTACGTACTGGTGATACCAAAAACTCAATGATAGTAAAAATTACGTACTGGTGATACCAAAAACTCAATGATAGTAGAAATTACGTACTGGTGGTATCAAAAACTCAATGATAGTAAAAATTACGTACTGGTGATACCAAAAACTCAATGATAGTAGAAATTACGTACTGGTGATATCAAAAACTCAATGATAGTAAAAATTACGTACTGGTGATACCAAAAACTCAATGATAGTAAAAATTACGTACTGGTGATACCAAAAACTCAATGATAGTAAAAATTACGTACTGATGATACCAAAAACTCAATGATAGTAAAAATTACGTACTGGTGATACCAAAAACTGCACTGGAAGGCTGATTACCACTGATGACAGTAAAATCAAGGCTTTAATAGAGAATTATCAGCTTTCTACGAGATGAGAGATTACTGAGATACTGGAAATATCGATATAACTGTTCACCAGCATTTGGTACAATTTTGCATTTGAATTTAACCTAAAAATACAAAATTACTTTCCAGAATGCCCAATGTGTCAACAGTTTCTGGACCTCTTATAATTTAAATGTTCAAAGAAGACTTTTGAAGTTTCTTTTAAAAAAAAATATAGCCTTTTGTTTATTTTATTTTATTGTTGATTCAAGTTTAACCCAATTACGTCAAACAAAATACATAATATAAGAATAAAATAAATACGTTAAGTTTATCGTAATTTCTTTTATCAAACACTGTTTATTCCACTTTTTGTAACGGTATAACCCTATCGGATTCAAAGTTTTCACCTCATCTTCAGGGGAGCACAAACAAGACTTGTTTGTGTTTCCCGTGAAAGGTGAAAGCCTTGAAACCGGTATAGTAGGGTTACAAAAAGTGGAATAAACAGTGTTTGATAAAACAAATTACAATGTCTTTAAACCTCCACAATGTTAATGCCTTAACTACTAGGCGTATCCAGAAAGTAAGTGTACTGAGGCTCTCACGACCGGGTGGATTTTATTTTCGACATGTTGGCTACACTTCCGTGTAAGGCAAGAGTTTTTGAGGCGCTGCAAACTCCATGGAGATGAATTTCTCCGCTCCATCGTTACTGGAGATGAAACTTGGATTGCACACTACACGCCTGAAACCAAAAGGCAGTCTCAACAGTGGCGTCACACCTCTTCACCCTCCGCCAAAAAGTTCAAAACCACAATTTCAGCCAAGAAAATCATGGCATCCGTGTTTTGGGACTTTCAAGGCATAATTTTAATTGAATATATGCCTCAAGGGGAGACCATCAACTCTGCAAGATCCTGTGAGACCCTAAAAAATTGCGGAGGGCGATTCAGAACAAGAGGAGAGGCATGCTGACAAAGGGAGTCTGCCTGCTGCATGACAATGCCAGACCACACACGGCCAACGCCACGAAAGAACTGCTCGCCTCGTTTAAATGGGATGTCCTGAACCATCCCGCGCATTCCCTACCTCCCTGCACCTTCAGATTACTATCTCTTTATCTCCCTGAAGCTGCACATGAAAAGGTTTTCAACCAACGAGGAGGTAAAGGAGGAGGTGGAGAAGTGGACGGAGGGGTTGGCGGGAAACTACTTCGAGGAAGGCATCAAAAAGTTGATACCCCGCTTTACCACCTGCATTGAGAGGAATGGCGACTATGTTGAAAAATAGCTTACATATGTACTACGGTAACCACATAATTTTTTTGTTTAAATAAAAAAAATTGTAACCCACAAAAATTTAGTACACTTACTTTCTGGATATGCCTCGTATAAATAATATACGTAAAGCTTATTAAAGTATTAACAATAAGAGTAATAATACTCTGTGAAATGAGTCAGTTATATCTGCAGAGTTTATTAAAGAGCCCATTTCAGTGTAAATAATTATCAACTACATTAAATAAAAGTTTGTCAATCATAAAAGGGTTTGGTATTTTTCCTGTAAGTAATTTATACACATGTGTACGTATATTCAAGCTAATAGATTTCTTATAACGCTTAAGGAAATGTAACCAAACTATAAATAAAATTGTTGGATAAAGTCATAGATAAAATCCATATTTCGTAGAATAAAGATGCAACAGAAATCCGTTAAGGAATCGCTCAATTTTCAGAGAGTTCTGAATTCCTCTTGGGTTCCACATGATTTAGCCGCGCTCTAATTAATTTGAAATATTAACCGGTTCACTGCCACGAGCGCTTTGACGCGCTCTCCGATTCAGTGCTCGCCAGGCTGGCCATACAAAATGAACGCGTAAACGCGCTCTCCTTTGAGCTTGTCGCAAGCCAATATCAAATCCAATTGTAATAATTTATAAATTATAACACATAGTGACATCTATTGAGATGGTCAAGAAATACTTAAATATTACAATTTACCGATATTATCAAAGTTACAGTCATCTTTCTAAAAGCTTTCACTGACAATCAATACGTGTCTCTGATACAGGGTTACCGACTACAGTTTTTTGCGACGTAATTGTGATGATTTATAATGACTTCGTTTGTAGTTTTGTTCAGTGGTTGATTTTTAACTTTTGTGCGTTATTTTTGTTAATTTTTCAAAGTATTTATTTACAAAGTGTGTTTTCATGTATTCTTTGGTTATTGGCGGTAGTTTTGCGGCATAATACGACGTTTATATAGACTTTTTACGGTTTTATTTTATAGTTTATTTACCTTTTGTGCTTTATTATACATCATACAGATAATTTGTTGATTTTAGTTCACAAAGTATATTATATTCCACTATATTTATAAGTAAACGTGTTTTCTGTGTCAAGTTGTGACAACCCTGACATTTTGTGAATATTTAAACTGTGTTTTTCTGAGTGAACGGCAGCTCAAACGCCCCGCTGTGTATATATTTAGTAAGTTTTCATAATATCCTTTATATCTGTATACAAAAAATATAAATTTTTTAGGTTTTATTTTTGTTGAAAAAATCCCGGTCTGCTGGGTACGGCCATACTAATAACTGCCGGCACTTAAAGGGTTAAACTATGAAGAGGTCTTATAACAGCGGAACCACCAAATGCTCTAGGTGTGCAAGAATTTTCAATCGAGGGCCATTTTACGAATGGAAAATGGTTCAAGAGACAGTGTGTGCCTCCAATAATAGCTTATTGTTGGAACTGTTGAAGGTCAATTTATTGGTCTCAATCCACTTTCAGACACTTTTGTAATAGATTCGGAACTCTGATCTTGAAAAGAGTTTATTATTTTATACATTTTGAAATAATCGCTAAACAGTCAGTACATTAAATGCCCAAGGTTTGAAAACAATGTCGGACCAAGATTCAACCATGTGGGACACCTGATTATATAGCAAAATATTTAAATTGATGTAATCTGTATCTGTTAATTTGTAAAAAGTAATAAAAGATCATTTGGATAATACCATATATGCTGTCTTCTTTCTTCTGCTAAAAGCACATTATGTTCGGCAGCATGGGTGAGTGGTGTGGTGGCTGGGGTGCCAGCGTGGTGGCGCTGCCTGCAGTGCTTGCGCAGGCTGCGAGACACAGGAGAGCCCGCCCCGCACCTGCCCAACGCTGTCAAGTATGCCTCTTCTTTCATCCTGCTCTTGCTGGCATCTGTGTGCGCTTCCTGTGCAGGTTTGATATTGAATATTTTTGATCAAATATTTAAATGATGTAGGATGAATGAATTATACTAGCTAAATGTTAACATTTTTGAAACAGCCGCTTTTTTATAGCAGCCAATTTAGTCTGAGCTTGGAAAATAATCATCTTCGTTCCAGAAATGATGATATTAGGACAGGTATTATTATAGATGCACTTATACAGGGGCGCCACGTCCATATGTACAATGTGTTAGGACAGGTATTATTATAGATGCACTTATACAGGGGCGCCACGTCCATATGTACAATGTGTTAGGACAGGTATTATTATAGATGCACTCATACAGGGGCGCCACGTCCATATGTACAATGTGTTAGGACAGGTATTATTATAGATGCACTTATACAGGGGCGCCACGTCCATATGTACAATGTGTTAGGACAGGTATTATTATAGATGCACTTATACAGGGGCGCCACGTCCATATGTACAATGTGTTAGGACAGGTATTATTATAGATGCACTCATACAGGGGCGCCACGTCCATATGTACAATGTGTTAGGACAGGTATTATTATAGATGCACTCATACAGGGGCGCCACGTCCATATGTACAATGTGTTAGGACAGGTATTATTATAGATGCACTCATACAGGGGCGCCACGTCCATATGTACAATGTGTTAGGACAGGTATTATTATAGATGCACTTATACAGGGGCGCCACGTCCATATGTACATTGTGTGTGGTACACACAAATGGCTAATTCAAGGGGCGCCTGCTTTGGATTGCATGTCTATGTTGGGCGTCCCTTGATGTGACTGTCTTCATGAGTCTTTTCTAACCATAAAATGCAAAATGATTAACTAAGTGAATTCTAATATTTAAAGGAAAACAATTAAAATTAAATGCATGTCAATTCAATAAAGTGGTATGTGATAACCCTTGCACATTGTTTAAATAGGGTTGTCACTTGATGCATACGAATACTCGGTGTATTTTTGTTTCTCTGGACTATGGAAATAAACTAGACATGACATAGCATACGGGTACTTATTTAAGATTAGCTGCCTCCAGCTTGAATACGAGTATAAACAAATTTGAGGGATTGAAGTATGTAATGATAATTAATGATTATTACCTGCCTATGCACATGGCTGCACAAATGGTGTACTTGCACAAAGATGATAAGCTTTATCAGATAAGGGATATCTACTGTGTTACGTCACTAATTTCATTATGATTACATTACTTACGCTACCTACTTCACACTATCGCTAGCTATATAATGGAATAAATATAGAGGGAACAAATCATCGCTATTTTTATTGCTATTATATTTACAGATATATATGAGAGCTGGTCGCAGTGCCCGTGGGTAGGTGTGTGGATGGGCTTCGGATGTATAGCGGCTCTTGCGGGTTACCTGTGGGACGTACGTATGGACTGGGGTTTGCTGGACCCCAAGGCCGGGCCTGACGCACCTCTGCTGCGCCAGGAGACAGTCTACTCTTCCACGGTAAAGCACAGTGGTATATAAATCAGCCTGATGAAATGTTCCAACATATGCTAATTGTATGGAGAGGAGATCAAATAACATTTTTTTTAGATAATTTGGTATTAGTGCTGTTCCCCAATATCTCAAGAGTGCTTCCTAATTAGTGCTGTTCCCCAATATCTCAAGAGTGCTTCCTAATTAGTGCTGTTCCCCAATATCTCAAGAGTGCTTCCTAATTAGTGCTGTTCCCCAATATCTCAAGAGTGCTTCCTAATTAGTGATGTTCCCCAATATCTCAAGAGTGCTTCCTAATTAGTGCTGTTCCCCAATATCTCAAGAGTGCTTCCTAATTAGTGCTGTTCCCCAATATCTCAAGAGTGCTTCCTAATGAACTCAACAGAAAATAACATATTGAGTATCTTATTTGAACCAAAAATCCTCAGGAAACCAAAGAGTTATCATTTCCAATTAATCAAAGAGGCAAAAGAAATCTATAAACATCCAAACAACCTTAACAGAGATGACGGATTCCACTTCAAATCAGAATGGTATACCATAATCAAATGGAAGCGAGACGTGGCAAAGTCTCAACCCTAGTGTAACCCATGTGTTTACATTACGGTTGAGACTCTGCTATAGGCCAAGCAGTATCCGGCGCGGATCCACTTATGTTGAAATTGACTACAAACAAGTCCTGAAGATGAAAACTGCAACGCTTTCAGAAGCGAAAAATTGGCATCAGAAGCCATGAAACACTACAAAACATCAAAAGATAAAAAAACGATAAAACGCTACAAAAGATAAAAAAAACTATAAAACACTACAAAAGATAAAAAAAAACAGTAAAACACTTCTTTCAATAAATACATTTTATGGTATATATGAAAGTTCTGTTAGAAGTAATATTTCCATTTGAAATAACCTTCCGCTCTCCCGACTACAAAGTAATGTGTAAATGTGGGGAATAGCAATACAGTGAAACCCCGTCTTTACGTGTCCGGAATTCACGTTTTCCCGCTATTTGCGTTCAATTTTTACGATCCCGTTTTATTTTAGTACATTTAGTACCCGCTTTTACGCTTTTATTTCCCGCAATTTACGTTTGAAATATTTAAAATGCAAATCAATTTATAAACATATTAAATTAAATGCGCGACAATTTAAAATATTTGAAATGAATATTAAGAAGCAGAAATATGTTGTTTCTATTTATAGACACGTGTGCACCTGCAGCGCTTATGGTCAAGGTTACACGAGTCGTGTTATACGATGCAATTGGTAGGAAATTTAGCGAATCAGAGGCAGGCAGACTGGATATTTGGTCAATCTGTGCTTGTATTTTAAACGTGTCGGTCGTGGACATACAATTTCAATTGTTGTGTATTTCATGTGTCAATTTACATTTTTTTTAATTTTTCGTTGAATCCCATCAAAAAATGTCTCAGTAAAACATTATCGATTCAAGAGAAAAGGAAAATTCTCGAAAAAGGGAATAAACACGTTGATTCACGTGTTTCGCTCGCGCGTGATTTGGGGATACCCATTACAACTTTGGTTACGATAATAAAAAATCGCGAATCGATTGAAAAAAGTGCGATGCAATGTGGTTCCATAGCGAAAAAATGCGTGTATGGTACATACGACCTTCAAAATACGATGATATAGTGCAATGCTTCCCAAATTGGGGGCCGCGGGATTTCTCGTGGGGGTCGCGAAAATATTCAGTACAAAGTACAAATATTCATGTGAGTATTAAATTGTTTCATGTGAGTATAGTTTTTATAAAAAAAAAAAGTTTTTAAGCAAGTTCCTATAATTTTGTGTTGAATATAAATATGTGTATTTTAATTATAATAATTATTGCCAAATAAATCTTCAACTATAAAAAAAATGTTTTTTTTTGGGGGGGGGGGGGGGGGGATTAATTACTTCAGATTTAGGGGGCCGTTACATGAAAGTAATTGGGAAGCACTGCTATAGTGGACAGTCACATCCACGAAAACTTATCCGGTGAAGAAGAGGTTAACTTAACCCATCCAATTCCAATAAAAGAAGATGCTATGAGGCATATTGAGGGCCTTACCATGTAAAAGTTACTTTACTAGCATTGAAAACGTACAAGACGAAACATTCTTATCGATTTATAAGATGGAAAGAGCTGTAAACCAGGACAAAAATATGTACCAAACCGATTTGCGTGATTATCTAAATAAAAAATAATTTTTAATTTTTTTTTCTAACCCCGAATCTACGTTTTCCCTCTAATTACGTTTTTTTTTTATCAGTCCCTTCAAAAACGTAAAAACGGGGTTTCACTGTAGTTCAGAATATGATTGGGCTTTCTTTAAAAAAGTTTAAGATTTGTTGTTTATAGTTAAGGCATTAACGTTGTGGAGGTTTAAAGACATAATTCTTACATATTAGCGGCAACGGAAATAAATTGGAGAGATTAGAGGCCCTAGAAATTTCTAAGTCAGTATACCGATCGGAGCATCTGTTGAATAGTTATTTCCCCAAAATCTCCCCGCTCCTGGCCGAAATTATACCTAGCCTTCCTCATCCCCCCGCCTCCAACCGTTGAAGTGTCTATATCGGTACCAGTTCGAACAGCATTTAGTCTTGTTTGCGCTCCCCTGAAGATGAGGTGAAAGCCTTGAAACCGGTAGGGTTATACCGTCATAAAAAAGTGGAATAAACAGTGTTTGTTAAAAATAAATTACAAAGTTTAAGATTTCTTAGTATTTTTGTGTAATGTTTTAATTTTCTCTCATACACACCCAGAAAGTAAGAAATAAATATGATGTTATAATATACAATACTTTGCAGTTGTTCTACTACTCGTCGCTACTGGGCAACTTGGTGCTCAGGTTCAGCTGGGTGGCGTCTGTGTCCCTTACGGAGACGGGCTATCAACATGCGGACCTTATCGTCACATTCTTGGCTCCACTTGAAGTATTTAGGTAATCTCTAAAAATGCAATTCACTCCTCTTGTATGTCAATTTATTTATAGCTTTAGCACCAATGACTAAAGGAAGGAAGGTTTGTCATGCCTTCGTAACTCTGCGTAACATTCTGAATTTATCAGGTCTGTAAATATGAAACCGGATTTTTTTTATAGAAAATACACATTTATTTGTATGAAAATTGTAAAAAATATTTTATCCAAAGTATTGCCCATCGCTAGCTACACATTTTCCCCATCTCTCTGGCAATTTGTGGATGCCACGCCAAAAAAACTGTTGCTCTTTTGAGGCAAACCAATCATCGAACCATTTTCGTAAGAAGTGAAGCGCGGCTCAGCAAGTTCCCTCATCCCTCAGCCCCCAACCGTTGAAGCGTGTATATCGGTACCAGTTCGAACAGCATTTAGTCTTGTTTGCGCTCCCCTGAAGATGAGGTGAAAGCTTTGAAACCGGTAGGGTTATACCGTCACAAAAAAGTGGAATAAACAGTGTTTGATAAAAATAAATTACAATGTTTTTAAACCTCCACAACGTTAATGCCTTTACAATAAACAACACAATTAATTACTTTCAAGAATGATCTCAAATTATGTTGTATAATTATCGAGCCATTTTCGTAAGAAGTGAAGCGCTGCTCAGCAAGTGCGTGTCCCATCGATGCAAATAAGTAGTAATCGGATGGAGCCAAGTCTGGTGAGTAAGCCGCATGCGAAAGTACTCGTATTTGCCAAATAAACGCCTCAATCGTTTCCTTGACCGGTTTTGATGTGTGCGATGGTGCATTATCATGAAGCAAAATCACTTTGTGTTGCCTCTTTTGATATTCTGGTCGTTTTTCACGCAATGCTTGGTTCAAATCCATCATTTGTTATCGGTAGCGTTCAGTATTAACGGTTTAGCCAGGTTTTAGCAACCCACCTTCTGATACCACCAAACACAGAGCATTGTCTTCCGTCCATAGCGATTTGGCCTTGCAGAAAATGTCGCTGGTTTGCTTGGAGTTACCCATGATCTTTTACAATTAAGATTCTCAAAATATATCCATTTTTCATCGCCAGTCACAATTAGATGGAGAAATGATTTTATTTTGTACCTGGCGAGCAGCATTTCGCAAGTGGTGTTTCGGTTTTCCTGCTGTCTTTCATTCAGTTCATGAGGAACCCATTTTCCCACATTCTGAATCTTTCCTATGGCTTTCAAACGTATGGAGACGGCTTCTCGTGTCACATTTAATTAATCCGCGAGTTGTTGTTGCGTTTGAGCGTCATCCTCATCCGACAATGCTTGCAATTCGGCGTCTTCAAACTTTCTCGATAGTCTTCCACTTTCTTCGTTTCTCACGTCAAAATCGCCACTTTTGCGAATTACAAATTATGAATTTTCGTTCTTTTACTTAACGGACTTTTACCATTTTACTCTACAAGACAAACTGTTGCTCTCGTGTTATATAATTCTGATAAACTCGTAGTTGTGTGGATTGGGCATTGAATTGTGTTTTCTTCTATTTTTGTGTCTGTTCTTGATTCATTGTATTATAATTGATACAAAAATTAAACATTAACTATGCCATAGGCATAATCTTAAATTAGATCAATTATATATAACACATCGATCAATAAGTCCCGGGACTAACTACTAAAACAACATTTGTTTGCCAAAATTCTTCTTTATTCATCAATATATTCTCCTTCAAGAGCGATACATTCATTCCAACGCTTTCCTAACTTTTCTATGCCAGCCGTGTAGAACGATTTATCTTTGGTTTCAAAATAGGCGTTAGTTTCGGCAATCATTTTTTCATTGGAGCTAAACCTCTTTCCTTGGAGCATCTTTTTGAGGTCTGCGAACAGCCAATAGTCACTGGAGGCCAAATCTGGAGAATACGGTGGGTGCGGAAGCAATTCGAAGTTCATGGCATGCAATTTGGACATCGTTACTACGTTCGATGCATTGTTGTTTCTGTTCCATTGTGAGCAAACGCGGCACCCATTTCGAAAAAAGCTTTTTCATGACCAAATGTTCATGCAAAATAGTGTTAACACTACCAAATGATATATTCAGGATGTCAGCTATCTCAGGTAACTTTACTTTGCGATTTTCCATCACGATTTTGAGGGTTTTTTAATGTTTTCTGGTGTAACAGCCTCATTTGGACGACCAGAGCGTTCAGCATCATTTGTGTCTGTACGACTGCGTTTGAATCAGCATACCACCGACAAATGGTTGTTTTCGACGGAGCAGAGCCCGGATAACACTTTTCAAGCCATCGCTGAGTTTGAACGGTATTTTTTCCCATTTACTACAATGTTTTATCATCACACGAAATTTATTTTTTTCCATTGTTTTGAAAATACCAAAAGTAGCGTCACTAAAACCACTGTTACTCAATGACACAATGTCGGAATGTCATGAAAGTTTGACACGTAACTTGTAAAGATTGGTACTAACTGAGAATGGTATGGATTTGTTATTAGAGGCGCCATCTGTTGGTTAGTCCCGGGACTTATTGATCGATGTGTTAATACAAAGGCTAATTATATTATATATATATGAGTATAAGTTATCTATTTGTTCTGAACTAACTGATCTATGGACCGTTAAATTGTTTGCACGCCTTTATTAGCTTATATTGTTTATTTGCATATTGTATTTGCCATTATGTTGCCATATGGGTGAGCTCTTTTGTAGAACAAGACTGAAACATTTTTGAATACCGTATTTTACGGACTATAAGACGCACTTTTTTCTTCAAAAAATTGCCTCCAAAATTCAGGTGCGTCTTATACTCGAAATTAATATAAAAAAGTCCAGTGTTTGATTTCAAATTCCCGCCAGTTTTGTAAATGGCCATATATTTGATGCCGTGGGAAACCTATCTCTATCTGGCAACATTGGATTCAACTGGCAGCAGCAGTGCACCGATGCTGAAGAGGAAGAAGAAGAAGAAAGTTCAAATGACGATTTTCAGGGATTTTAAAGGTCAGTTCGGTTTTATAAACTAAGAATTTTTTTTAGTCTGGCTTTGCAATCTAATAATAAAATTTATATTTTTTTTTTAAATTGCCTTAATATTAAAGTGCGTCTTATAGTCCGTAAAATACGGTATGTAATAATAAATCACTTTGTTATTATATCTGCTAAGATGATGATAGTCCACAATGGTATTTTGGTTTATGGGAGTGAAACTTGGATGTGGAAAAAGACTGAGAGGAGTCTAATAGTGTAAAAATACACACATCGAAAGGACGACATTGGTTGATAATTATGACAGAATATGGAATTGGGATGAATGTCAATTTAGAACTGATGTGTAGAATAAGATGAACAAGAGAATGCCGAGACGGTTTGGGCATGTCGAATGAATAAATTAAAAAAACACTAAAAAAACAAATATCATACACAGTGTGATTGTGAGTGGAAAGCGTGGTAGAGAAAGATCAAAGAAAGAATGGTTGGCTTAAGTGTGTCATATTTTGAAAGAGAATGTAAAGAAAGCAGAGAAATCATAGGAGCTGCATGATAAGGTGTATGTATGTATGTAGAAGAGGAAAAGGTGTGTGTTGCGATGTCTGAAATTCTCCTCTCTGCCCACCCCGACAGGGAGACGGCATGATGGTACGTATGTATGTTTTTTTCTAAGCGTGAGGTTTAGTTTTAATTAATGTATTATGATAGTCTACTATCTTGATGTTATAGTGTGAATCTTAATGTTATTGTGTGAATCTTGATGTTATGGTGGGAATCTTGATGTTATAGTGTGAATCTTGATGTTATGGTGTGAATCTTGATGTTATTGTGTACATCTTGATGTTATGGTGTGAATCTTGATGTTATAGTGTGAATCTTGATGTTACAAGTATGGTGTGAATCTTGATGTTATTGTGTGAATCTTGATATTACGGTGTGAATCTTGATGTTATGGTGTGAATCTTGATGTTATTGTGTGAATCTTGATGTTACAAGTATGGTGTGAATCTTGATGTTATTGTGTGGATCTTGATGTTACAAGTATGGTGTGAATCTTGATGTTATTGTGTGAATCTTGATGTTACAAGTATGGTGTGAATCTTGATGTTATTGTGTGAATCTTGATGTTACAAGTATGGTGTGAATCTTGATGTTATAGTGTGAATCTTGATGTTATTGTGTGAATCTTGATGTTACAAGTATGGTGTGAATCTTGATGTTATGGTTTGAATCTTGATGTTATTGTGTGAATCTTGAATCTAAAATAAAATAATTTTTGCAGGAGGTTCATATGGAATTTCTTCCGTCTAGAGAACGAGCACCTGAACAATTGCGGCAAGTTCCGCGCTGTACGCGATATTTCCGTCGCGCCCATGGACTCCGGGGACCAGGCCGCCATCCTCAGACTCATGGACCAGCCTGACGATGCGCCAGGATAAAGAGCCGCACCATCTTCCACTGTGCTACTATCCACACTGAGTGCTGGGAAACCATTCCGAGGTCTTCGTCTCTCTCTTGATTAATGGCCGTGAGCTCCAATATATGGATCGAGGAAATGTAAATTGAAATGTTCACAATTAGGTAATAATCCATTGTTCAGTTCATGTTGGGTTGCGACATGTGTACACAAACTTTTGCACACCAGGGGCTAAATTCATTTTTGTGTCAGCTACTGAATTTTAATACAAACAAATTAATTACAATGACGAATGATATAATATTTTAATACAATTTGTTAAACTGAATTATAATTTTGGGCACTATTCTTTTATATATATTTAAAAAGAATAACTTCATTGTTTTAGCTGCCTTATGACTTAAGTAATATCTTCTTTTTTTATCTTATACGAGATATCGGGCTTTTAAATAATGTTAGAAATTTATTTACGAGTATTTATACATGAAAAGTTATTTTAACACGTTCACTGCGTCGAACACGGCTCCCGTGTCCATACAAAATAGTCTTGAATGTTGAGTGCACTCATAAACGTCTCCCGATAAGGATTCGTCGCCGGTTTCATGAGTTTTGAAGACACGAAGGAATACACTTGTACTATATATGATGGTTCAATAGAAAGTAGAATTTGATTTTTAACAAAGTTATGGGTTTTCAAAAATTCGCGAATTTTCAGCAACTCTGTATGACATTTTATACGCAGTGAATGTGTTAATACATAATTTATGAAAATACAACTGATAATTTAAAGTGAACGCACAAATCATAAGGATTTGGGTTTCTTGCCTTTCACTTGTCATGTTCCCAGTAAACTAGGCTTTACCTGTATCTTATTGAGGAGATAAAGTGAGAGACTCTCATTTTGCGAAAGGGTTACTAGTTTTCTGTGGGTAATATAACGATTTGCCTTGATCTGGGTGATGTTGAACAAATGAGTGATGAAAACCTGAAACATTTATTAGGTGTTAACATAACGGGACCTTCGTGAATAATATGGTTTAAGCGGTCCTCATCGAAGTCCACTTGTCATCCGGAACGCTCCATGTCTTTCAGGTCGAAATTACCGTCTTTGAAACGCAAAAACTATCGACGAGCTGTCCTTTCATTCATAGCATATTCACCGTACACTTCGCAAATATCGCAAGCAGCTTTGGCAGCTTTATTCCCTTGATTGAACGCGAACAGAAGGAGGTGTCGAAAATGCTCACTTTCGTCTACTTGACATTCCATTTTGAAGGCTTATAATCAAATAAAATAATATATGTAACGTAAAAGTAAACACAATATCTTATAGAGCGGAAAATTTTCTTTCGAGTGACGTATAACATTTTATTTTACTTTTGGTGCTTATTTTTAAATTGGAAAAAAACGGACACAACTTATGTTAACACCCAATACAATGGGAATGTGAGTCGAAGGCATGGTGAAGGTTAATTAACCTGTGGCACCCTGCAGTGGGGGATCTCAGGGTACATGACATTGGGTCCCTGATACTTAGCGACAGTTCTACGCTGTTTAGCTCTATCTGTCACTGTTTGCTCCCAGTCATGAGCAACGTTCCCTCTAAGGTTCCCTTACCCGCACATCTGTTAAAAATTGTCCACACACATGTTTCCATCTTCCGCACACATCTCAAAGAAAGGAACTTGTAACCATATTTTGTTTTGCGCAATTATATAATTTATGATGAGTTCTCAGGTTCCTTTCTTTGAGATGTGTGCGGAACATGGAACACTATATTATGTTACGTATTTCGAATAAAGACTTCATGAATTATCCCTTGTTCAAAGGTCTTCGTGTTATTTTATTGGTGTTTTAAATTTTTTGCAAGCATTATAAAAAAAATTCTACACAAGTGTAGAATTTTTTTTATATATGAAATAACCTACATATTTAAAAAATGTAATTTATGATATCGTGGTACATAATGTTGACTACTTAGTTTTATCTATGCATGAATATGCACATTTGCGCACTTGCCTCTTTTTTTCTTGCACATATAAGTTGATGGGTCGCATACACAATGAAAAAATTAGAGGGAACGTTGGTCATGAGTATTAATAATTTTAAGTGTACAACCTTATATATCTCTTAATTTCACCTTCTGCCTTCCGTTAGCTAACCAAAGAGGATATTTCTTGAAGCATGCAAGCTACATGTCCAGACCAATACAAGCGACACGTCTCGATGCTACAGTAATTTTCTCTTCTCAAAACTTCACACTCTATGATACCATCGAATCTTAATTATTTGCCTGAGGTACCTCTGCTGACATTTTCCAAGTATGATTTGCAATCTGCTGACAATTTCCAAGTATGATTTGCAATCTGCTGACATTTTCCAAGTATGATTTGCAATCTGCTGACAATTTCCAAGTATGAAACAAATGATTTACATCCAAACATCATAGATGGTACGATTACAGCTTTATAGACTACCGTATTGGTCTTCAGTGTTAGATCATGATTATCGAACATTCGCCCACGAAGAGCCTGAGAAGGCACTTAATTTATTCAGAATGTCGTCATCAATGATTGCTTTGTCATTTAATTAATCAAAGAAAATATGGGTTGGAACTAATGAAAATATGGGTTGGAACTAATGAACATATGGGTTGGAACTAATGAAAATATGGGTTGGAACTAATGAATATATTGAAAGAAGATAATCTATGGAATCAAAGTATTTCGAACACGTAGTAGTGTATTGTTGTACAAAAAAGAGGTTTGTACGTGGAAATAGAAGCTTTGCCTGATGCGTAATATGGAAAAGGTTGAATGAAACGTACAAAAATAATCTTTAAAATTATTCATGTGATTTAACTTTTTTCAAATAAATTATAGTTTTTTTTGTTTCTGTAAATATACAGTTCCCGTACTTTCTTTTTTTATAGCTTTCTGAAATTTAGAACATTCAACAGAGATTTACATTTTATTTCTACAAATTTTTTTAATATAAAGTTATCAAATCCTGTTTCATATTTTTTTTAATGAAATAAAAAGTTTATTGAACTTTTTCATTCTATTGAAGTAGATTTGATACAACTCATAATTACGCCGCTATTATGTTTATCCAATATTTTTAGTTCCGTGTATGTCTGTTAAATAAATATATCCCTAAGAGACAAAATAAAAAGCTCACGCATTCGTGGAAGCCTAGGTGTTACAGACACCAACAGTAAGATGGAGGAGAGGCGATTGAGATGGTATGGGCACGTTGGACGCAGAGCACCCGATCACATTGTGAACCAGACAATCTCCATGGATATTCCTCGAATAACAACCAGAGGAAAACCAAAGAATTCATGGGGTGGTGCAAAAAGATAACCTAATGCAGAGGCACGGCCTGGGGGACGTAGTCCGGGATAGAAGAGCATACAACCTGAGGACGAGGAGAGCTGACCTCAACAGTCTTTGCAGGCAGTGTTTTGGGATGGAGCCAGGGAGATGTCTGTTAAATAAAATCTGAATTATAAATAAAACATGTAATTTTAGACCTTAACGCTTGTCTATCTGTGATGGATAGCGAGTGACCAGGCCTTATATTTTATTTAATTTCTCTAAATATACTGATTGCAGGGTCTTCATACTTTATGTATTCCTCATCAAAACCTGTATGATTTGAATGATGTCATTAGGAAATAAAAACATTTATAAATATCCACAGAAATAAATATTTTATATAAGAATCGCTAATTTTTCGAAGTGTGCCAAAAAGGTGCGCATGACTCATTCATTTTTGACAGTTCATATTTTACATCCGTTCCAGGGATTCATCACCAGTTTTATAATCCTGATTTTTGTTATTTTTTATCTGGTATTTTTTTTTCTATTGTTATTTTTTATCTGGTATGTTCTATTGTACCGTTGCTCTTTTTATGATAAATGTATATTTGTTACATTTTTCTTTATTATTTCATTTTCAAAAAAATAATAATTGAGATGGCGGGAAATATCGATAACGATTTGAGGCGACAGGCAATATATCAGAATCAGAAGATTTTGATCGAGAAAAAGAACCAGGTTATTCTGCAATGTTTGTCAAACACCTGTGTGTTTAGTACATAGAATAGTAACAAAAGCTATTTCGTGCCCCAATTGCGATAACTTTATCCACAGGATTAAATTTTGATTATATGTTTGTCCTATTTTATAAGTTTTTGTAATGTTTATATTTTCCAAATTGCATATTTAATTGATTTCAATTTTGTGTTTGTTTATATATTATTATTTTTGAATTTATATATTCATTTTATATTCTGTTAATATGTTATTTATTGTCTTAATTCGAATTTTATTTTTATTGCTAAAAAAATACTCGCTACATTTTATTGTATTATTTTATGAAAAAAAAAATTAAACGGTTGGAAACCATACGCAGATAGAGTGGGGATAATGATATCTGTGTGCACCATAATTGTCACTGTATAAACGAAATTCCTATAGAAATGTCGTCTCTCTGTTTCAGCTGTTATTTTATAATTTCTTGCACTTATTTTATATTATTCGACGTTTTAATACATAATAAAATGATTTTTGTAGCTAATTACAAAAAATAACCTAGAAGATTTTGCATAATTTTAATTTAAAACATACATTTTTTACTGTACACTTACAGTCCAACAACGTGGCTGGCGGGACGTTTTAGCACAGTAAGAGAAGTGTTAAGTAAATATCTCAAAAATGACGGCACAAAACATATTTTAGAGGAAAAAATAAAAAAACAATTGTACAAATGTAAAATAAAGTGTTTATTTTTAATAATGTATATTTTCAAATACATCATACAATAGAATATATATGTTATTCAATTTTAAGGAGGTAGGAAATTGCTGTGATTGAAAAACTAAAAAATACAATTTTTATTTAAAATATTGAGGTTGTCCACACACACACGCACCACGCACAAAACAACGCGGCGACGTGGCACATTGAATGTTTTATTTGTTACTTTACCTATAAACGTATCTATATAATGTTACGTATCTGAGTTACGAGTATTTGTTACTTCACTATGGCAAAGTATTATATCACAAAATATTCAATAGACCTATAAAGAAACGTTCATTGAAAAGAAAAAAAAAATCATATCTTCAACTCTATGCAGTCCATAGAAATGTGAATATATTCTTGTTCTAGAGATGCCTTCTACTATTTTGCATACTTTATATTGTAATTTATTTTTATCAATCACTGTTTATTCCACTTTTTTGTGACGGTATAACCCTTCCGGTTTCAAGGCTTTCACCTCATCTTCAGGGGAGCACAAACAAATCTTGTTTGTGCTCCCCTGAAGATGAGGTGAAACCGGTAGGGTTATACCGTCACAAAAAAGTGGAATAAACAGTGATTGATAAAAATAAATTACAATGTCTTTAAACCTCCACAACGTTAATGCCTTAACTATAAACAACATACTTCATATTGTTGAAAAGCTTGGAACAATTCAGTTTAATTCCACCCAAACCATTCCATCGGGTTCTTAGGTCAACAGATGCAGGGCCATTTATTTTTCTGTAGGCGATCAGTTGTGTTACTGTATCTTGCGCCTCTAATTATATGAAGGAGGTTTTGCAACTTGCAAACTTATATATACACAGTTTTAAACAATTCATACATAGGCTTTGTTCATTTCTAAAAAAATACATCTCGGGAAATGTTGAGAATACTCGATACAAAAGAAATTTATATCGAATATATTTTTTTTATTGAATAACAATTTATGGCATAGAAATAAAATCCTTATTGCCAGGTTCGTACTTCTATTCCATTACGGAAAGTTCACTTCTTTCCGTCTCTTCCATTACGGAAAGTTCACTTCTTTCTGTAGAATGGTGATGACCCCTCATGGCAGAAAAAACAATCCCTCCACGATAACATAAAAAATTCTCCCCTATTACACCCGATAACTTCTTGATGCTTTAACAATAACACCATTCAGTGAGGCGATACAGATAGTGCCTCTATAAAAACTAAAATCGTGCCTCTATAACACAAAAAAAAGGGATATATAAATCTCCAATAAAAACGTCATTCTGTCCCATCGATAGGCCACTCCATTGAGCATTAAATGAATTGTCTAACTGTCCCGATGCGACACGCAGCCTTGCTAACTTCGTATCATAGAATTTATTCACATTTCTGCAAAATACATTTAGTCTAAAAGAAATTTTACAATAATAATAATACCGGTTCGATAAATAAAAATCATTTAAGGTATAATAATAAATATCGGTGTAAATAAAATATTAATCTGTGATATTTTATAGATTTTTTTTTTATGTAAATAAAAAATTTTGAAAATAGGAATGTAAGATTTATATGTACATTTTTTTTTTTGAAAAATCTTTTATAATAAATTTTATTTCTTTTGAAATAACAATACGATAATATGAAAAATATCAAAAGAAAAGACAATTTATTTAAAAACTAATAAACAACATCCAAACAAATTTGAACAGTTTTTTATTACACCTAAATCACCTATTCTGTAGATGCAAGCATAAAAACGTTATGTACGGTTTGAGTGGGTTACAAAAATCATTTTAGTGACCGTATAACAAAATAATGATTTTAGCAAAACACTCAACGTTGAAGATAGCGTTTTTTCGTTTACAACAATTTATTCTTTTCACAATTATAGCGGTATTTTTTTAGTTTGCAAAATATTATACAGGATGCGTTTTATGTTCCAGGCCGATTTTGTTAGTTCATATTTGACAGTCGTGGAGAATGCTCGATAACAATTTATTATACAGCATCTAGCTCCGCAACAACGTGTTGAAGTTATTAAAATATTCTATTTAAATAAATTGTTCAATCGTGAATACGCGAACAAAATTGCGTGTTTTTTTTTTTAAGTTTAAATCATGTGCCAAGCAAGTCAACCATTCAGCGTGTAATGTATAATTTTGAAAATTTGCATACACTGGGGGATAAAGCAAAGTCTGGGCGACAACGTAGCCAACGTACGCCAGAAAAGATTGATGCAGTGAGGCAGTGTTGGTGAACGTCCGTGCACCTCTCATCGACGCCGTGCACAAGAATTGGGAATGTCTCTATCATGTTTGTTAAAAAGTATCAAAAAAGATTTGCATTTTTATCCGTATAAAATTTAATTGACACAAGAGCTACAGGAAATTGATCATAAACGGTGACGAGATTGGAGTGTTCGGGTTTTACAGCTCAGTATAGACGACCACCATTTTTGGCAAAAAATCATCATGAGCGACGAGGCACATTTCAACTTGGCTGGCTTTGTTAACCTTTCCTTCCCTGTGTTGGGTATCTTCTACACATTGCTTCTAATAACCACCAATATCTCTATAAATATTATAAATACAAGGTTAAGATTTTAGGTATTCCTCCATAATATATTTACGCATTGATTTAAAAAATAATATTAATAATAATCAGAATTTATCGACTACATCGAGGTGTTTTGTAAAGATCGAAAACAAATTCGCATTTAAACGCTGCGAGTGCCTCGTCTTGACGATAGGTGAATAGTATGCGGGAAGCGCGACACTATATTCGCATCTCACTCTTGCATACTAGACTGAATTGCGAGGAGCTGAATTTTCTCAACGTCGCAAGCAAAGGCGTATGTGCCGGGGTATGCGACTGACATTCCGCGCCACTAGTAGCTTCTAGGCTTGCAAATAGGTTAGACGTACGCCCGTTCCGTGAGCGTTTTTTAATGTTTTCAGATGGTTTTTTAATGTTTTCAGCAAATAAATCTCAATTATTATAATTTTTAACTTCAATTATAATTAATTAAGGGAATTATCTATGAATGTTCTCATTTTTCCGATTTAAAATCGCAAATTTTTTATTGCGTACTCACTACCCAATACCGTAACACGCGTATTATTTTTATCACCGTAAGGGAAGGGTTAATAAACAGAATAGCCGCTATTGGGGCATTGAAAATCCTCAATTGATACACCAATGACCATTACACCCTCGTCGAGTGACTGTATGGTGCGCCATTTGGGCCGGCGGCATCATTGGGCCATATTTCTTTGAGGATGCTAGAGGCAATGCTGTAACAGTTACTGGTGATCGCTATCGTGACATGTTGGTAAACTTTCTTGTACCTGAATTAGATCAATTGGGCCTACAGCACATGTGGTTCCAACAGGACGGTGCCACATCACACACAACTTGTGCTACGATGCAAATTTTGGGAGAAATTTTTCCCGGCCGAATAAAGTTAAAAAGTGGTGATATCGACAGGCCCCCACAATCTCCTGATTAGACTGCCCCCGATTATTTCCCATTTATTACTTAAAGGGAAAGAAAGTGTACACCGATAAACCAACCACAATCCCGATGCTTAAGGACAACATTCGAAAAAAATTGCTGAAATAAAATCAGAAGTCTGCGAGAATGTTATGAAAAATATGCTTGAAAGAGCTCGTGTTTGCGCCACGGCCAGAGACGGCCACTTGACCGACATTATATTCCATACATAATGGTAAATACCATATAATCAATCGATTAAATATAAATTGTAAAATTGTGCTTTATTTAACGTGTTCCCCGCGGGGAGCACAAACGCCTGTGATCTGACGACAATCCAAGTTTCAAATCACAAATACTTAAAAAAAATGACACAAAACCGGAATAAAAATTGAACTAAAATTTAAAATAATCTTTATTCTAGCGACATCTCTGAAAACCTTGTCAAATAATATATTAGTTTATGAGATATTGTTGAATAAACAGAGCGCCGAATTTTTTTGGTTTCTCAATATTTCCAGCATTAATGACCTGTCGCGCGGATCGAGTCCTGCGATGAGTCTCTCTTACGTAAATAAACATTACTAAGTCTCTCTTACGTAAATAAACATTACTAGTGCTATATGCATTTGATTGGGTGAGTGTCATGAAGCATTGATTTGATCGTAGCATTCCTTTGTTTATTTTACGTAATGTTAAGTTTATCTCCTCTATTTAATGAGTCTCCTTAAGAGTAATGACTATTATTTATTATCAGAAAATTACTTAAGTGTCATGTTTACTTGGTGTTGTAATCAAATATCAGTGGTTCTAAACAAAATATGTGTTTAAACTTAGAAATTAAAAAACGCTGAAATTGTGCCGCGCACAGGATTCGTGGAATTTGATTTTTAACGCGGTGAACAGGTTAAAAGTTATACATCAGTCTGGAACATAAAACGCACCCTGGTATTTTAAAAGAACATTCCCAAGATTTAGAACCAAAACAGGTAAATATTGGATAAAATCTGTCTTAGGATATATACAATTCCGAAACAAGTCTATATTAACTTATTAGTTCAAAGCATTCTTTTTCCCGATACAAAGTTTTATAAACGCACTTTGGAATTTTTCAATAATTAAAATATTCCGCACACTCGACATTTGCAAAAAAGCACAGCTTAACAATGTACCGAGGCCGTACAAAACTGGCATTTCTAAAATAATGTTTAGCGATTAATAAATGAAATAGTTTCGAGTGCTTTTATCTTTCAACGAGTTTCCTTACGGCCTCACACTTAAGCATAACATATCTAAATAACCTTACAGCTAATGAATACAGTATTCTAATATACAAATTGCCTATATTAACCATTTTCAGCACTATTGCAATAAAACTTGAATAAAACAACATTAAGTTAATACTTTTTGAGATATCAAGGGCCATAAGGGGTGAGCACCTCGTATCTGATATGTATACTATCTGTAATCAAATATTTTTTTATGTATTGGGTGTTAACATAAGTTGTGTCTGTTTGTTTTCAATTTAAAAATGAGCACCAAAAGTAAAACAAAATGGTAAAGGTTATACGTCATTCGAAAGAAAATTTTCTGCTCTACGAGATATTGTGTTTGCTTTTACGTTACATATATTATTTTATTTGATTACAAGCCTTCAAAATGGAATGTCGAGTAGATGAAAGTGAGCATTTTCAACATCTCCTTCTGTTCGCGTTCAATCAAAAGAATAAAGCTGCCAAAGCTGCTCGCGATATTTGCGAAGTGCACGGTGAATATGCTATGAATGAAAGGACAGCTCGTCGATGGTTTTTGCGTTTCAAAGACGGTAATTTCGACCTGAAACACATGGAGCGTTCCGGATGACCAGCGGACTTCGATGAGGACCGTTCAAACCATATTATTCATGAAGATCTCCTTCGAACCACCGTCGAATTGGCTGAGCAGATGAATTGAAGTCACATGACTGTATACCGCCATCTTAAATCAATGGGAAAAGTCCAGAAGTTCTGCGCATGGGTTCCACATGTTTTGAGTGAAAACAACAAAAATCACCGTTCGACAATTTCTGCTGGTTTGCTCGCGCGTCATCGAGCTACGCATGGCCACAAACAAAGGTTCCTTTACCGCATCATTACTGATTTAAGAAAGCGGTATACAGTTATGTGATTACAATTCATCTGCTCAGCCAATTCTGCGGTGGTTTGAAGGGGATCTTCATGAATAATATAGTTTAAGCGGTCCTCATCGAAGTCCACTGGTCGTCCGGAACGCTCCATGTGTTTCAGGTCGAAATTACCGTCTTTGAAATGCAAAAACCATCGACGAGCTGTCCTTTCATTCATAGCATCTTCACAGTACACTTCACAAATATCGCGAGCAGCTTTATTCCCTCGATTGAACGCGAACAGAAGGTGTCGAAAATGCTCAGTTTCGTCTACTTGCCATTCCATCTTGAAGGCTTGTAATCAAATAAAATAATATATGTAACGTAAAAGCAAACACAATATCTTGTAGAGCAGAAAATTTCCTTTCGAATGACGTATAACCTTTACCATTTTGTTTTACTTTTGATGATTATTTTTAAATTTGGAAAAAAACGGACACGACTTATGTCAACACCCAATATATATCTCGTTTGTGAAATAAATATCAGATATGAAGTATCGACTGAATTGTCCATGTGTTGTATAATATATCAGGAGTGCTTAACCCTGAGAGATGGGCGCACTGCTATAGCAGTGGAAGAAATTTGTTCTACCCTTGTATTCTAAATGAATATCATTCATTTAGAATACAAGGGTACATATTCTAAAATATATTTATGTTGTAAAAATAGTTTTATTTTGTTTTTTTGTTGTTTAAAATAAATACTTATCACGAATGTCCGAATCGTAAATATATCTCAGCACTAGATAGACAATTATATTTTTATAAAATAATACGCATTTTGAATTGCATCTAAAAGTTTCTCGAATGAGGCCTTGTTAGGTTACAGCTAACTTGATGCGGCCTTCAAACACATAAAAGGAAAAAGTGCACCACTTGTTGTAGGGAAATATGTGACATTACTGCTAAATGCACTAAAAAAATGTTAAATTCATTATATACGTAGAAAGTCTTCCGAGTTTTTCGTATGAAATTTAATGTGTCTTGTATATTCTCAATTAATTTTTCAATATTTTGCTTTAACGGATTAAACGATGGGAGAGATAGCTGGTGCTCAGCATCACAGGAGGACAATCCTGCAGTAACAGACTCTTGAGTCTATAGAAAGCTTAAGAAGAAGAAGAAGGATTGAGAGTAAATTAATATTCAATACAATAATTTCCTGGCATTTAAAAAAATCTTATTTGCAAAAAAAAATATTTAAATGCATTTTTTTAATCATGAAAGATTTTCGGATGTTTAAAGAACACTATCTGGAAAAACAAGTATATGAACATCCAAAGCAAGGTGAGGATATATCATACAAGACCTGTGTCCGCCTCATAATGACATACAGCATAGAGTCCAGAGCCGACACTTCAGAACCAAAAATCTCTTTCGAACCAGCGAAATGAAGGTACTCAGGAGTATCGCTGACAAAACCCTTCGTGATAGAGTACGAAACACAGAAATCCGAAGGATGTGCGAAGTTGAAGATATTGTCAGATGGTGACGACAGAGAAGGTTCTGGAACGAATACGTATCTAGAATGGCGGAACCAAGAGCCGTAAGAATGGCCAGGGACAGTATCACCCAAGCGAGCAGACCTCCAGGACGACCTCCCAAAAGATAGAAAGACAGCTGGCAGTCGACGTCACAAGAGGGAAACGATGATTCAGGACCATAACAGGCCTTAAAGAAGAGGAAGAAGAAGATGAAAGATATTTGTATATAAAAAAATTAACATGGTGCACGATACTCGTAGCTAAATGGTTTAAAATGATTTATCTGTAGATTTTTAAAAGGCAGATCGTAAGTGCCTCTCGTGTTCATAAAGAACATCAATAATTAGGATAATAAAACCGTGGACTTGGATAATACAGCTTCTATGTTTTGAGACTTTCACGGTTCTTCGTATCAATCGTATAAGTTTTATCGGAATGTTGTACCGAGTAATTTGGTTTATGAGGTATTATAAACTAAACCACATACAACACTCCAAAGACCTTATACAGCTTCTGTTCGGAAAGATATAATTTTTACGATCAAGTAATGACACAGGGAGATAAGTCTAATGGAGTTTGTATAGAAATATCAGATACATTCTTTTAAGATCGAATGCAATGCATATTAACCCTTATCATAGCAATATAACACAGGTGTTACACTAATTTAGGGATTTAAAAAAAATATTCCAGAAACTGTAACGTAATTTCAAATATGGCAACACATTCAAATACTATACATGCACTGTTGTGTGCAGTGATATCATCTGGTGATAAATATTGACAACGCTACAAGCTTACAAACGACATCGGGTCAACATGTCTGGACAGGGTGGGTGCGTTTTGAAAATTGGGGTAAATAATCTTTAAATATCTTATAAATATCACTACATGTAGAGAAAATTTTTAGTTGTTGATAATTCAGCTGTAAAAAACATTTTATTTGTTGATAATTCAGCGATGTAAATGTTGTTCTTGTTTTAGATTAAAGAATCATTTTATAGCCCTTTTTGTGTTTTATAAAAAATGATATTTTGGCAATGTAACGTGGGTGTTACATATAAAAAAAACTATAAGGAAAAGTGATTTTTTTACCTTAATTTCCCTTCATAACTTACCACATAACAAGGAATCACCAAAGAAAAATGTAAATATTTGGATAAATTGAACTTTGCCAAGATAAGGGTTAAACGAAAATAAATGTCAGTTTTTGCAATAGTGCTAAAAATGGTTGTACGAGTCTTACTAAATCGATTGTTAGTATAATAATTCTGTCTTAAAAGATATTCAAGCAGGGCGGGCGGGCGGTGGCGTGTTGAATCCCAAACTCTTTGGTGCTTTGCGTTGTTTACCTCTATACAAATATACGGACCCTTGAGGGACTCGAACAGAACTCAACATGTATGGCACAAATTGCAAATATATATTTCTGACGTAATTTAGAAACTCATCAAGAGAAAATGCCGCTTCAAACCAACAACTACAAAGTAATTTAATAATACCCGTGGAAATCATTATTTTTTACTAATATTTCAAGATTATTACAAGTAAATACAAAGAATTGCACTTTATTAATTGTTATCTTTGAAAATAATTAAGAGACAGTACCTTGTAATTGCCATTTTGGTTAAAAGAAAATTTTGCATGAATAGTTGCATTTACTAAGTTAAATTGCGCCCATATAAATTGTTGAATGACGACCAGATGACCTCAGAATAAATATCTAGTTTGGTGAAACGCTGAAAATCTATATTAATGTGACCTACAAGGTATATATTGTTGCTTGACTTCCATATATGTGATACATTGCCAAATTATATAGTTTTAAAAAAATATATACTCTAAAAATGCAACAGATACATCAAGTTTTATGACAACACTGCCTTTTTAATTGTTATTCTCTATAAAGAGATTATTTATTCTAGCCATAATTGACAACTACCCTTTTACTTTTATTTTGTTTGCATGCATATATATGTATGTATGTATGTATTTATGTATTTATGTATGTATGTATGTATGTATGTATATATGTATGTATGTATGTATGTATGTATGTAAATATGTATATATAACAATTGTAATTCGTAAAATTATAAAGTAATTTTGAACAATGTAAAAGAATTACCCTTTTAATTTTATTTTGTTTGCATACATATATATGTATGTATGTATGTATTTATGTATGTATGTATGTATGTATGTATGTATATATGTATATATAACAATTGTAATTCGTAAAATTATAAAGTAATTTTGAACAATGTAAAAGAATTACCCTTTTAATTTTATTTTGTTTGCATACATATATATGTATGTATGTATGTATTTATGTATGTATGTATGTATGTATGTATGTATATATGTATATATAACAATTGTAATTCGTAAAATTATAAAGTAATTTTGAACAATGTAAAAGAATTACCCTTTTAATTTTATTTTGTTTGCATACATATATATGTATGTATGTATGTATGTATTTATGTATGTATGTATGTATGTATACATATATATATATATATATATATATATATATATATATATATATATATATATATATATATATATATATATATATATATATATATATATATATATATATATATATATATATATATATATATATATATATATATATATATATATATATAACAATTGTAATTCGTAAAATTATAAAGTAATTTTGAACAATGTAAAAGAATTGTCCAAAATTACTTTATAATTTTGCGAACTTTTAAACATATTTGTAGTCAGGCTTTGATTTGGGGGGAAGAAAGGAGAGGGCAACTGACTCTAAAAGAAACAGCACATTGTTCATCTATCTCGACAATTTTGTCGCAAAAGTTAAATATAAAATTGTTACCGATAAAAAAATTGTACAACTTGCCAACTTAAATTCTAACATTATTTATGGTTTTATAATGCTCTTCAGATATCCTAATTAACTGCAAAAAAAAAACTCTAAATGTTTATTCTACAATAACAAAATAAGAAATTATATATAAAGATAAAAAAAAACTGTCGATATATTATAATAATCTGTAAAAAAATATGCTTTAAATAAGAAATCTGCACATTCTACTAATTGAAAAAAAAATCACTTATATCTGCAAAAAAATCAGTCTATGAGTGTTCTATTGAAACGGATTTTTACTAGATAACTAAAAAAATTTAAAATGAATGTAAAAACCCATTTGTAATAGAAAATCACATGATATAAGCTGCTGAAATAGCTAAAATAAGTCCCGTTGTTTGATAAATATATATTTTTACAATTACGTACGAGTATATACATTTGAGTATGGACTATTTTGTAAATACATAGATCGGAGTATAAATCAAATAAATACCGGAATACCCCGGTTATTCTGGTTTACATTTTGAAACCCAAAACCTTTTGTTGTAGTAACAATTTGAATTGTCGCAAAACATGCAACAGAGCTGTTTTAATTTTTGAGAGAATGTCTATTCTGAACCACGTTTTAAAATCATTTACAAAAAGGATTGATTGAAAAATCCACAAGTTTTACAAAGTACTAAAGTCTTCTTTTCAAAAAATGTAATATTTTTTTTTAAATGCTCATGCAGTTTAAAACACTTTCGAGACTAAAAACTGCATTACACTTATATATTTATATCAAAAACAATAAATAATCCATTTACATATTCATAAATAAGAGGTTTTAGCTTTTATTTCAAAAAATGTTGCAATAATCAGTGTAGTTTTTTTTCCAGCGTGATTTGCCTTAGTCATGGGGATGTTACTGCAAAAATATATTTTTTTCTTCAAAAATATATTAATTCTCGACATAAAATGTGTTTTAATCCGCTACAACAGCAATTATAGTAATTTTGTACTTTCAAACAGATTTTGAATATAATAAATGTCAATATAATATAAAACATATTTACTTGATAAAATATCTCACATTAAGAGTTCACACCTCGAAGAAAACAATGCTCATAATTGAAAAACAAAATGGCATAAAAACAATGTTCATAATTGAAAAACAAAATGGCATAAAAACAATGTTCATAATTGAAAAACAAAATGGCATAAAAACAATGCTCATAATTGAAAAACAAAATGGCATAAAAATAATTTGGGTAATTATTTTAAACAAAGGAAAAATAATAATTTGATAAAATTAATTTAGATTTTTAGTAATCGTAACGTTTTTTCTTCTTATTTGTAAAATTGTACAAAATAATGATAAAAAATGTTTTAGTTGAAAATGCTCCATATTTTATAGAAATTTATCTATAAACCGAATTTTTGTGAGCTATAAAATAATTTTAAAAGTGATTGTGAAAAAATTCCCTTTTGACGAATCTATAGAAAAAATTATCAAGATTTTCAAAATACACAATTCACGAAGATTTTAATTGATATTTATTAAATTATTCGCTAATTTTTTTTTTTAGATAAAAATTTAATTAAAAAGAATGTACAATTTTAGTCACGTAATATAAAATATTTGTCTAATATTTTAACACTATAAATTTGCCTAAAAAAAGTATACTTAAAGAAATAATAGAAAGAAAATAGAGAATAAAATAAAAAATTATAATATTATCCGAGATCGAGTTATTAGAATTGAATTAAAACTGGCACTTAAATTGGATATTAAGAACAACTCATGTCTGACCGTAGACAGGCTTCTATCTGACTGCACGATGCAGTGTCAGGGATAACCCTTAATAATACACATCACCGTGTGTGTCATGGCAGATCTATACCTTTCTATCCACCAATAACATTTGTACCTCGGCCACATCTTGCCATCCATCAAATCTATTTCCTCGTGCATCTCACTACTCTTGTCAGAATTCACCGTCTCCTTTCTATATTTTTTCAGTCTTCTTCAGTCCTTCTCCCATGATGTTCCCACCTGTCCGTCTTCGCGGACTTTTTTCATATTTGGTGTGTCGCTACCGGAAGAGTCTCTTTTTTGGACAGTTCTTTCAGCATCATTAAGTGACATCACGTTCATAAAAAAAAAAAATAGATTTTTATCCTCTAGGTCAGGGGTCGGCGGACTTTCTAGTGAGAAGAGCCAAATATTAAATAAACAGAATATCAACATTTTCATAGAGCCGCAACATAAATTTTCTGCGGCGGCGATAGTCCTACAAGTTCTTCTTTGGGACCTTGTGACCGATTACAAAGAGTGATACTTGTGCTGTGTCACTTATGTCACATGACTTATCGATTGCAATTAATATTGCAGAAGTCAGCTTAATGTCTTCGACTTGCTACTCTGTTACATTCTAAGACATTTTGGCAGTTCTGGTGCGAACACGCAGGTAGATAATATGCATTGCGATTGTGTTGTCGGCGGCCGTTTTCATGACCTTCTGATGAGGCTGCGGAGTGAAGATGAAGCTGGAGTTGAAGAGTCACAAATGCCTATGGAAAGAGCCGCGGTTTTTCGACCCCTGCTTTAGTGTAGTCGCGCTGGATGGGCTTATTTTGTCCCTCATAACACCATGCTCAACCGAACTTTATCAGTCTTCTTCTCCCTCGCATAACATCTTCTAATAATAAAATCACTTCATACAATATCAACTGATCTACATTTGGTGTTGGACATACATATATCCCATTTTGACACCCCCGATAGTTCACTTTCATTACTACCTGCATTTTTTTTATGCCACCATGCCCAAGGTCTGCCAACACTTCTCCAACCAAGAACGTTCTGTAACCATTTATCTGGTGCACCTAACGAAGTGGCCACCTGTCCTTTTCTGCCATGCCAGTCACTTAAGTCCAAAGTATCGTATAAAGTGACAATATCGATGATGATGCCTTGATGTGGATTATTCCTCGTGAGTACAGACTCTGCCTTTGATCAGATTCGAGTCCGACTCCAGTCAGATGTGAGTTAGGTCTAAATCTACTCTCGACAGGTATTTAGATTTCACTATCTTAACAATTGACACCCTCGCATTAATTAACATTCACCTAAATACTATACAATGTCATAAATCTCCTCCGGTCTCCTTCCATCGGGATCTACACACAGCGTAACCTTCATTTTAGGAATCTTTGGATTTCACTTTCAATCATTCCCTATCTTTACGAAGAGAACAAAACAAATTTTATAACAATTATTGTACATAGATCTATATGTTCTTGTTCCTATATTTCAGCAACCACTAAATTACTGCATTCGCAGTCTCATATGTATTTTGATAATTTTTGTTTATTGTGCAAATCGCAAAAAAATGCTAATAGCAATGGTTCTCAAAGTGTACACCTTACAGCGGCACTGCGAAATATTTTCACTGAAAAGAGATTTGTGGTATTTGAATCGGACCAACGATGGAAATGGGGGTGGCTGTGTCCGGTTCCATTCCAAGATTTGAGAAAATGTGCGATTAACAACAGGCTCACTTGTCCCACTAATTACAATTTATTCAATTATATGATTGTTCAAAATATGTACTGATTGCAAAACTTTTTTTTAAATACATTTTATTTATATTTTACATATCTAACCAAACTGCATCAACATAAGTGCAACTGTTATACTAGAGAAAATGTAGGATGGTCCCTGTGACGTTTGAAATGTCATGTATCAAAGGGATGGGATAAAATTGTTTTTTTTTTTTTAAATCTAATTGTTTTTTTATAAATCGAAAAATTGTTTTTCTCTAAACTGACATTATAATTCATAATTTTCATTATACTGACTTTCTAATGTATTGTATGATTTCTATATATCTTTAAATAGGCGAAGATCCACTGTGAATTAATACTAATTACGAACATTTAATTTTAGGTGTCAAAATTCGAAAATCCAATTATCGTATACCCCATCCCTAGCCAATGCAGACTAACGTAGTGATTTTTGACAAACGTCACCAAATATTATTTGATTCAAACAAATTGACATATTTTTGCTAATTTGTAACAAGATGTATTAATTTGTCATTATTGTTAGTTTTATGTAATGCATTTACCTAAATAACTTGCTATTTATTAGAATCGAGGCTTATATTTAAGTTGATAAAATAATTAAAATTATTGAACATCGTTACAAGGTTGTATTGGGGCAAATTTGTGAACCATGCTACATTTTCTCTAGTATAGGTATGTTTTGACGTGACAAAATCTTGACACAATAAGGGTGTCGTGAACCAAAAAAGTTTGCGAGGACTGGCTTAAAGTATTCATTCATTGAGATAACCGTTCTGTCAATCTACCTTGTCAAATTTTAATATTGATATTAAAAAGAAAATATTTGTTAAGAAGTTAGTTTCTTACAATTGTGAGTTTTTATTTAAGTAATTAAATAATAAATCTGTATCCTAGAGGATAAACCACGGAAGTCACTCTGCACCCTAGAGGATAAATGTCATACATGAATTGTATGATGCAATGTCGTTTATCCTCTAGGGTAAAATGTGACTCCCATGGTTTATCCTCTAGGGTATTTCTACAATTTAGTTATTTGAAGATTGAGGTGTTTGCAAATCTAGAAATTAATTATAACTAACCTATTTTTCACTGACATTTTCAACTTTATACTTGAAATGTTTAACTCAAGTCCTATTTCATCATTTGCCACTTCAGACTGTCACCAGTTCCTTAAATCAGGTTACGCTGTGTGCCCATAATAAATCATATCAAAGGTAACCGAATGCCTCAATTGATATATTTTGTTACCTGTATAAATTTACTTTTGAGACAATTTAACTACATTTGATAGGAATATCCATTATAATTAGTGTCTATTTACATAATATGGCATAAAAAGATAACATATTGTTAGAAATGTATCAGCTAATCACTATATTCAATAATATACGAAATTTACAACTCCGATATAATAATTAATCTTGTTAGAATAACACGGTAAAACACCGAACGACTGTGCTGGTAGTTGTGGGGAGAGCCACTCGTTTCGTAGGAAGATTCTCAAAGTTCTCAGTATGGTATTCTCTATTTTTATACATCTTTGTATTATTTAAACAATAAAAATATGTTAAAAACAGCAGGATTATAAAGCGCTACCGTAGACAATAAAACTATCAATAAAAAAAAAATGGCACAGAAAAAGTGTATTCACTTCTGTTAATTCTATTTTGTACAGGTATTTATATATACAGAATCAGGTCCACAATAAAAAGTATTTAAGCAATTCAAACTTAATCACTTACAAGCTTTATTTTTACTCAAAATATATCGCTTCATTCTTAGATTTTAAGAAAGATTCGAACCAAAGAAATAAATTTTTCAATTTATTAACAAGTTGTTTTTGGTGTATCGTGAATTGCTTTTATTGTTTCGAAAAAATAAATGAATATTTAATTATAAAAAATCTACTGTCAAATTAAAAACTGTGTAGATAGATATAAAGCTAATTAATTTTTAATTTAATCTTTCAACTGTCATAACGTATTTATCTAATTTAAAACATATTCTGAGGGAACCTAATTTGTACGAATAATAAACATGTATCACCATGGACACAAACCAAAAGCACCATTTTATATGTCAAGTGTAATTACTTAAGGGCATTACTTAAGACAGCCCTTCATCAGACATATTATATTATGTTTTACATCTAAAGCTACAAACAAGACACAAAGATAATAAATAGTACAGTTGGATTGTACTGTCCTGTGCTGTGACTTCACATCTAACTTAGGTTCCATCTTAAAAGCTGATCCAAGTTAACTAGTCACACTCAGATATTTCCCATTAATATTGAAATCTTGTTATGGTGTTATTTACGGTTATTGTGTGCACTCTAAAACAGGGGTCTCCAAACTACAGCCCGCGACAGCGGGCTGGATACGCCCGGTATCCGGAATGTCACAGTTTATTTTGATTACATTGTAAAATTTACAATGTAAGTAAATAATACAAAATAAATCCACACAAAAGTGACGTAACTTCTCTCTGCAAGATGTCACTACTATACATTTAGAATGGTCGTAAGTAGTCGTAACAATACGTAACGCACAGCACGCGCATCGACTATCTCCGCCGCAATGAAATGTCCTCGACACTTGCCCGTAAGTACCAACCGAAATTGGGAACGGAGCGGAGTCCACCCTCGCACCCTGCGCCATAGATATCTCACTCGCCGGCTAGTCCCAATATGAAAATTTGCGCGTAATTCAAAACTACAGTATGTTGGTATGATGAGCTAGCTAGGTCTTGGCCCTTGGGACTTAGCGGAGGAGTCAGTGTGGCCCTTAGGCTAAAAAGTTTGCAGACCCCTGCTCTAAAACAAGGTGTCTTTTAGATGGGTGTATAAAAGACATTGTGAGTTAGGCTATTGATTTTTGACTCACATGGTACAACCTTATAATTAGGTCCAACAATTTATCAAGTTGAGAGTTTGTGATCGAAGTATTCAACAACTAACCAACAATTGGTAAAAAGCATCAATCTATCTTTTAGGTTACAAATGTCTAGTTAACTGGGGATACGCCAAATGAAAGGCAACAAACCCAGATCCATATAAATTGAGTCTCCACTATAAATTTGTTATCTTTTGTTTACATACAATTTACTTGTGTTGTAAATAAATTAACGAATTAATTAAAAACACCAACAAGCAAAATCAAAACAAGTAAATGGTCACAATAATATAAATGGGGAATAAATATCTGATAATGGTAACTTTAGTTTGATCAGAAGTCCTTACATCAGATGCGAATTTAACTTTATCCCGCTGCTAATGAAAAAGAACCCATCTTCCGCAAATAACTGTTTTCTCTCCACAAACAACGTACAGTTTGCTGCGAACAAAACTCTATAGATAATATACTTCACAAAGAAGCAATGGTGAACAAGTGAAGACAGTTTGTCACGGACAAAATATCAGCTTATTTGGTCGATGTTAATTACGTTTATCAGACTCCATATTAAGTATCATACAAAAAGAATTTAAAGATATTTTAAACTATGTTTTACGCTGAACACTTGGCAGTCACAGGGATGCTGGATCAAAAGATCGCACCTCCTTGGATAATCAGCTCAGATTGTACGGAAATCATTTGCGAAATCTAATGTTTCATTTCTATCGTTGCGGACAAATTAAAATGTTGCCACGTTCGAGTTTGATTTGTAATAATAACGAGTTATAGATAAGTGTATTAAATTAAAATATACTCGTACCGCCACATTTTTTCTCTTTCTGATACGAGTGGCATAGAGCCAAACCAGCCTATCCAACAAAAGCAAAAAAATTAGTTAGTGTTAAAATTTGAGTCACATAACGTTTCTTTATAAGCCAGAAGTGCCTTGACTTTAAAATTCTAAATGGCACTGCTGCTGCCATCTATCATTTTTTTTACAAAGCGATTTTCGTGATATACTTTTATGTCAAATTTGCCTATCAAACAAAAAAATTTTAATCATCAAATAATCTTGTCATAATATTGAAGTCATTTTTTAATTTTTATTGTAGTAGTTCTGTTCAATGAATAAAGAACATTAATTACACATTTGATTTATAATAACCCATAGACTTAGAGCTCCATTATCTCATTTCAACATATTCGTTGTATAGGCTGGTTTGGCACTTCACCACTCATATATCCATCAGATTGTGGTTGCATCTAGTCATCGAATTAACAAAAATAACTATTTTAAATTCTACACATATTCTGCATAACTAAACAAAATACTTTTTTTTTTAATTGAAAACAAAACAATCTCACAAATACATATTATGTCCCGTTAATTGACTATTTTTTTAGGAGTAAATATACGAAATTTCAAAATGAAACTAACATTTCTACCATTTCCACTCAAATGTCTTTTCTAAGCTACTATATATTGAGGCATACAGAAATAGTGTAGAAATCGGAATCTTAACAAAACACATTTTCCCTCATCCAGAGATGTGTGTGTCCGTTTCCTCAGATCAGTCCCAGGCTCGACATAGCAATCTTCCACATACCCATTCTTTTCTTGGTTTCAGTTTCACATCTACCGTTATCAGCAACTATAGCAAGTGTTAAGGCCTCGGCCACACAGGTAGGAGCCTCGCTTGATGCTTAGAGCTACGCTACGAGTTAGGCGACATATCCTAGTGAACCAACGCACCGCATACTATCGCAATGGCTACACTGCACACTTCGCTCCACACTACATAAGGATTAGTCACCGAGTGAATTTCACAGACGTGTTGGTTAATTTTATTGTGTCACCAAGTGACTTTACAAGATGGCGGAAGTTTTAATAACAGCTGTGTATAAAAGGGAGCCGTTGTGGAACACATCGAGCAAATTATACCTGTAATAAAATCACTTTGGAATGAAGTTGCACAGCAAGTAAATAAAGATAAGGTAAGTTGTAATGAAATTGGTTAGTTTTGAGAGTGGCATCGTGTGTTGACTCAACAGCTCCCAACTGTCGAATGAATTTGTACGTAGCACTTTGGTGTGGCCATGCATGAAGTCACCTAGTATACGAGTCACGTAAAATCTAGCTTAGCACCTTGGTGTGGCCTCAGCCTAAGAGTTTGCTTTTGCCAAAGGCTCTTCGGACAGCGGAATGCCGAGATGAATAGAGAAGAATGTGTGCAATCTACATCAATCTCAGTATGGGTTACGTTTCTCAGCATTGGGGTCATGATGAAAGGGAAAACATTGAGGTTGGTAATAATTGTACGTTACCACTACTAGGTGATTCATTTTTCTTACCAACAATGTGGTTATTGCGGTCAAATCTTGATAAATGAAAACATTTATTAAATTGCAATGATTCTTGAACTGATCTTTATTAAATTGCAATGACTCTTGAACTGATCCTTATTAAATTGCAATGACTCTTGAACTGATCTTTATTAACGATTCAATTTATGTTCTAAACAATATCCTCCAACACAAATATGGATTGATCTAATATCGCAATAATTTTATTAATGTATTGATATAGATATATAAAGAACACTATCTCCGGATGTTTAAAGAACACTATCCGGAAAAACAAGTATATGAACATCCAAAGCAAGGTGAGGATATACAAGATCTGTGTCCGCCCCATAATGACATACAGCATAGAGTCGAGAGCCGACACTGTCAGAACAAAAAATCTCCTTCGAACCAGCGAAATGAAGGTACTCAGGAGTATCGCTGGCAAAACCCTTCGTGACAGAGTACGAAACACAGAAATCAGAAGGATGTGCGAAGTTGAAAATATTGTCAGATGGGGACGACAGAGAAGAAGGTTCTGGAACGAACATGTATCCAGAATGGCGGAACCAAGAGCCGTAAGAATGGCCAGGGACAGTATCCCCCAAGCGAGCAGACCTCCAGGATGACCTCCCAAAAGATGGAAAGACAGCTGGCAGTCGACGTTACAAGAGGGAAACAATGATGCAGGACCATAACAGGCCAACAGGCCTAAAAGAAGAGGAAAAAGAAGATTGATATCGAGTGTAAAAATCTGAAAACAATATTAATAAGTACAAATACTTAGTTATTTTATAGTAATTAATTTTCAGTTGACTACTAACATATCTTGGCTGAAAAACATTTAAAGAGGAAATAGTGAAACGAAATGTTCCGTAATTTGGAGTGGAACTCCTTGCAATCAATTCCGTACAATCTGAGCTTAGAATGTTGTCATAATTGGCTCGAGTAGTAATAATATGATACAAATTATAGAATATTAAGTGTTCAAAGATTGCGACGAACAATCCCGCTAGCGAACAACGATAAGGTGTTATAAGTACTCATCCCAGACGATCCCCTCGTCCGCAAGTTCGACTGGAGAATTCTTCAGATTGGGGACGTACGAAGGCCCGGGGGAGGCCGAATAATCATTCTGGTACTGGTAATTCTGTTGGTTGCTGTAAGGTTCGTATTCACATTTGACTTGGACATCGTTGTAGTTGTCGTAATTATTTTCGTAACCGGAATCCACCGTGTACGGTCCTTGCGGGAAATGGAAGTACTTGTAATCAGAGTAGGCCGGGCTGTAAGGGTCTGCGGAGGAGGGAGTCTGAGGATAGGACTGGGGCAGCAAGCAGGTGTGATCACACTCCCCGCTGTACTGGTCCACGTAGTTGCCGTACTCGTCTGTGTAGCATCGGTGCCGGGGGCCCGCACAGGCCACCGGGGTGCGCCACGTGTCGTCCTCTTCATAAACTGACAATGAAAAGTTATATTTTATTACAAATACAAAAATATAAAACTTTTTTTACTTCAGGTTTAATATTACTAAAGAAAATAAAGAAATGAATGGTGCAGTAAAACCCTGGTAAATCGTAATTCGAAAATTAATTTTCAAAACATTTGAAAATTTTTAATACATATTAATATAATAATTGAAAAATTTTGAAAGACTAAGTTATATAAAATTAACAATGCACACATTGACAATGATATTTGGGTCTTGAAATATTTGAAAAGTTTTGAATTATGTGGAAATTTCAAATGAATGGGGTTTAACTATAACAAATTAAAAGCAGAAAGGTTCCAAAAGGACTTAATTATCTATGCTAGTTTTTAGCTCGAAATTTCTCTCAGCATCCAATTTGATAGAAATAAATTTGATTATAAGAATCGCTCTTGATCGAGTATGATTGTCAGCCATCTTTTGGCTTCCATCCAAAAGATGCCTGTGGGTGTATTATTTTTAGAATAAGCTGTTACACTTCAGCAAGCAATTCAGACAGATTAAACCGATAGTTCTGATGGCAAGAAGGTCAAAGTTCCAAGACAGGTTTAATATGTTGCAACCTTTCATTAGGTAGAGTTTTATATAGTGCTATTTTTGTATTGCTTAATAACAATATAAGAATTTATGATACACAGCATTTAAGCTAAAAAAACACAAAAATCAGTCCAGAAGTGAATCCACCAGGTATCGAACCAGTGGCATCCTGTTAAACCACTTTGATTATAAGGATTTGATATCAATGTGTATAATTTCTATAAAGTATTTTTATAAATACAGGCGGCCCTCAACTTTCGCACATTCTACTTTCGCACAATTCGCTATTTCGCACAATTTTAAAAATTCAATTCTTTAAAGATTTTTGTCGATAATGCAAAAATTATTCGCTTCCATGCAGCCGCTCCCACTTTTTTGGAAGAGCTATAATATATGGAACGCAATAAACAATATTGGAGACTCGTGGGCTGAAATAAAAGAGTCAACAATGAAAGGTTCCTGGAAACAATTAAACCCACAAATGATTAGTTATTTTACAAATTCTGAAGAAACTCCGGAAACTATCACAGATGAAATAGTTAACCTATTTCATCTGTGATAGTTTCCGGTACCTCAGTACCTCTGTCAAATGAATACTTAATTGAGGAACAAGAGTTAAATGAAATACACAATGAAAGTGAGGAAGAAGAAGCTGATAAAATCGTCAAGACTTTGACAATCAGAAATATGAATGAATCCTTCATGTATCTTGACAATTTTTTGACTATCATGGAAGAATGTGATCCCAATGGAGAACGTATATCTCAAGTACGTAGGGCGATTGAGAAAGACACAGCATGATATAGAACTCTTTATCAAGAAAAGAAAAAAGGGTGGTATTCAACTAATTCTTGACAAATTTATAAAGAAAACACCTGAAAACATTTAAACACGCCTCGTTAACTTAATTATGTATATTGATAAATAAATATTTTTATTGTAATGTATTATTGATAAATAAATATTTTAAAATAGAACTTTTGATGTTTTTTTGACATCCCTCTACTTTCGAACATTCAACATTTGCACACATTTCAGGAACCAATTATGTGCGAAAGTCGAGGGCCGCCTGTTTATCTGAACATATTTCACATTTAAATAAGAATCATGGATTTCACAAAGAAATATAAGGATTTTTCATGTTAATGTCCATTAGTCATACTAAAATGACAAATGTTTAAAATCCTAATAAGCAATATAACATTTGTACGACGTCAGCAGAATAAAAGGTTTGCTGAGGAAATCAACAGCAATAAGTAGCTCTGAGCATATTTACAGTGTTATTTGGAAAATCAGCAAATTTATGCATTCACTGACCTAGAATTGAGTGACACATCAGTATAAAACCTAAGAATTTTTCATTCAATTCACCTGCGTAATAGTCTAAAGGAGGTTTCATATACATAGATCAATGTTTTATAATAATGTTCTGTAATTAATAATTTGAATAAAAAATGCAAAATTGATTCTGAGTCAGATAGTTCATCAAATTCTGAGTCAGATAGTTCTATTTTCATCAATCAGTTTATCTTGGATACATTGAACTGTTTTAATCAATGACAGATTTTAAATTTAAGAAGAAAAAAAAATTATCTCTATCAATAATGGTAGAACTACAGGAAAATAAGGATAAGGAAGGGAATCAAAGGAAAATTAGGATGAAGGGATATTCTGAGTAATTTTCAATTGTATACATTTGTTATTGAAGAATAAGACTGTATTCACAAAAAAAGCCTGCCTAGCCTAGTGAAGCAGTTCTCTTCTTCTTCCCAGTGTCATGTCAGATACCCCCAACGATGAATATCACCTGAGAGTAGGCATCTTTGTCCCCGGCAGACAGAAAAAGATCCCCAACGCTCCTTATACCAGTCCAATCACATATATTGCGGAGCCAGGAGATTTGCCTCCTGCCAACACCTCTTCGACCCTCTATTTTGCCTTGGATGATCAGGTGCAGTAATTTGTACTTTGCTCCTCGAAGTACATGACCCAAATAGGACACCTTTCGGATTTTGATATTAGTCAGCAACTCTCTATCAGCTTTGGCTCTTTGAAGAACCCTTGTGTTGCTAAGTGCTGACCATATCCGTCCAGGGTATCCGTAGCATTCTCCGGTGCATCCACATTTCGAATGCTTTCAGTCGGTTCATACTACCAACTTTCGAGGGTCCATGATTCTACTCCATGCAATAACACTGAGTTCTCAAAAGAAGTTCTCTATATCCACAAAATGGAGTGTTTTCAGCATTGTTATGTATTTGTTACTCTATGGTTCACCTTTTTTTTAAATATGTAAATATTAAATTGTGTTTGTAGATAATGAAAATAAAAAATATATATATTCATTAAGAGTAAGGAAATGTCGCCTCCTCATCGTACACCTGCGGCAGGGGCGTCCGCACGTGGGTTAAAAGGAGGCTCTTCTCTTGCTCTGGCCCACACTTTGAATGCGCAGAATAACAGTCATTGCTGCACATCTTCGATATGGGCCCCAAGAACACAATAGATCAAGGGTGCTAAAGAAAAATAGCACAACTAAAAAAAGGACTTATTGACATATGAGCCTTGTTTTTATATTACCGTATCTACCGAGTGGCCGCTGAAGACTACATTATCCATCTTTACTTTATTTAGATCTCTTATAAAGGATGTAGTTGGTATACCGAACCACTCTCTCAGATTCTTTAGCCATGATGGTCTCCACCTGCCAGATCCTCATCTTATAATTCAGGACAACATTGAAGGAAATCAAGATGTACGAAGAAGGCAGACAATATACATATCTGAAGAATTTGTGTCAATGATATGGCATCCAAGCGAGGGCGGACACTGTCAGGACAAAAAGTATGCTAAGGACAACAGAAATGAGAACTCTGCGCGCTATTGCTGGGAAGACTTTGCGTGATTGTGTAAGGAACACCACAATCCGAGAGGTCTGTGAGGTCCAAGATGTGGTCAGATGAGGACGACAGCGTCGACGATACTGGTACCACCATGTACAGAGAATGAATTCCACAAGAATTCCATACATAGCTCTCCATGGGGTGCCGGATGGACGGCGTCCGCCAGGGAGACCCCCGAAACGATGGAGAGATAGCTGGAGCTCAGCATCACAGGACAATCCTGCAGTAACAGACTCTTGAGAGTCTACAGAAAGTTTAAGAAGAAGAAGAAGATTTGGACAGACAACTAGCAACTAGTAAAGCTCTTCAGGGAGCTGTCAACAAGATGATAAAAGTCAACGTTTGCTAGGACAAGGTACTCCAATAAGATTATAAAACAATGGAAACGAGGAAAAAAATTAAGTATATGACGGAATTATGCTTTTAATAAGAGAGCCGGGATGCTTTGGGATAGTAAATAGTGGAACTTACACTCATTGTTCTCCAGGCCCCCTGCAGTGCCCGGTGGCGTGGGGATGGAGTTGACCAGAGGAGCCGTGATGGGCTCCACCCCTGCCCTGCGGGCCCTGCTGCCGCCCCTCTGCGCCGCCCCGCCCCCTCCCCCGCTGTAGTCACTGCTGTTGCTACTGCACTCCGGACTGTACGGTGAACTCTGCAAAATTACATAACACTTATGTCTGCGTAAACTTTACTTTTAAATCACAGGACAATTTTTATATAGCGCAGTTTAGAGAGAAAACTCTCCTCAAGGATGCTCCGACTCGGGATTTGAACCCACCATTATTAACCCTTCGTGTCCTATGATGTGTAACAAGTACACATTGCTTCTAAAAACTTTAATATCTCTATAAATATAATAAATACTAGGTTCAGATTTAAGGTATTCCTCCGTAATACATTTACGCATTGAATGAAAAAAATAATATTAATAATAGTTAACACTTATCAGCCACATCAGAAAAATTTTGTGAAAATCGGGAATAAATTCACCAATACAATCAAACGTGTGGGTGACAAAGCGATGCTATTCACGTCTCATTCTCACTCTACTTCGGTATATGTGAACGCAAGAAACAGAATCTCATCAGGTCAGAATCTTAGGCGGTCACTCCGTCCGTTTTGTGAACGTCGTCCGATGTTTTTTTTCATTTTTTCAGCAATTAAAATACAATTATTATCACTTTTGACTTCACATTTAATTAATTTAAGCGATTGGCTATGAATATTCTTATTTTTCTGATTTTAAATAGCTCATTTTTACGTATGTATTAATGTGTATGTGTATTAAATACGCATCACCGGAACGGGCGGATTTTTTTTAGCACAGGAAGAGAAAGATTAAACAAATAACAGGTATAACAGTGTCCGACCGAATCATGTACAACACTTTATTTGTGTACAGAACATGTAGAAAGATGTTTATGAAGCCTTGACTGAAAATCAAACAAATTTTTTATTTAAAAAAAAACTGAGTTCCAGCGAGAATCGAACCCGCAATCTTCAGGTTGGTATAGACATTTTATCAACTAGGCTACTGAGGTACGAGGCGTATCCAGAAAGTAAGTGTACTGAGGCTCTCACGACCGGATGGATTTTATTTTCGACATGTTGGCTACACTTCCGTGTAGCCTGACCCTTCCCCTCCGCAACGAGACCGGTTCGAGGTCAGTACGTTGAGAAGTGTCGACGCGACAACATGTTTCGTGAAAAATGTCAATCCAATCTCCCGCCAAGTGCGAAATACGCGGCGTCATCCGTTATCTCGTTTGGAAGGGAAAACCTCCGGTTGAGGTTTATAATGAGGTGAAAACTGCATATGGTGATAAAGCTATGAATCGTACGAGTGTGTACAAGTGGTGTCGTGAGTTTAAAAACGGTCGTACGTCTGTGCATGATGATCAGAGGAGCGGAAGACCTTCAATTGTGACTGACGAAATTGTGGAAAAAATCGAAAATGCACTCCGTGACGATCGCAGATTGACTGTGGATGAACTTTCTGCGATGTTTCCGCAAATCTCCAGATCTGTACTACACAAAACCATCACAGAAACCCTCGGATATCGGAAACTGTCCGCGAGGTGGGTCCCAAAATAGTTGACAGACCAACACAAGTTGAATCGAGTGGAGGCCGGGCAAGAGTTTTTGAGGTGCTGCAAACTCCATGGAGATGAATTTCTCCGCTCCATCGTTACTGGAGATGAAACTTGGGTTGCACACTACACGCGTGAAACCAAAAGGCAGTCTCAACAGTGGAGTCACACCTCTTCACCCTCCGCCAAAAAGTTCAAAACCACAATTTCAGCCAAGAAAATCATGGCATCCGTGTTTTGGGACTGTCAACGTATAATTTTAATTGAATATATGCCTCAAGGGGAGACCATCACCTCTGCAAGATACTGTGAGACCCTAAAAAATTGCAGAGGGCGATTCAGAACAAGAGGAGAGGCATGCTGACGAAGAGGAGAGGCATGCACGACAATGCCAGACCACACACGGCCAACGCCACGAAGGAACTGCTCGCCTCGTTTAAATGGGATGTCCTGAACCATCCCGCGCATTCCCCTGACCTAGCACCTTCAGATTACTATCTCGTTACCTCCCTGAAGCTGCACATGGGTGGAAAAAGGTTTTCAACCGACGAGGAGGTAAAGGAGGAGGTGGAGAAGTGGACGGAGGGGTTGGCGGGAAACTACTTCGAGGAAGGCATCAAAAAGTTGATACCCCGCTTCACCACCTGCATTGAGAGGAATGGCGACTATGTCGAAAAATAGCTTACATATATACTACGGTAACCACGTAATTTTTTTGTTTAAATAAAAAAAATTGTAACCTACAAAAATTCAGTACACTTACTTTCTGGATATGCCTCGTAATTAAATTGCATTTTCTCAAAAAAAAAAAAAAATTAAAAATATCTATTTTATTTTAGGAACTTTATATATATACTTTGTGTATTATTTTTGCCTCCGTTAACGTAACTATTTTGAGGAACGTATCCCTATAGTTAAACGAGGTATTACTGTATATCGCCCATTTCAAAATTCACCATGTGTTAAGTAGATCAACGTGTTTCATGAAATACACTTCAGCAAAATCAGTAGAGAAGAACCAAATTTTGACCAAAGAACTTTTGTATCATTGACATTGAATATAACCGGTGGACATGGTGAAGTATAATTTCAAATTGGCGATACAGTATAAAAGTGTCTTTAGAGTGGGTTTAATCACTGGATTAGTGTCTTTAGAGTGGGTTTAATCACTAGATTAGTGTCTTTAATCACTGGATTAGTGTCTTTAGAGTGGGTTTAATCACTGGATTTGTGTCTTTAGAGTGGGTTTAATCACTAGATTAGTGTCTTTAATTACTGGATTTGTGTCTTTAGAGTGGGTTTAATCAATGGATTAGTGTCTTTAGAGTGGGTTTAATCAATGGATTAGTGTCTTTAGAGTGGGTTTAATCACTGGTTTAACCAATGTCATTGATTTATTCCTTCAGTCCTATCCAGTGATAGGGTGTTGGCTGAAAAACATCTGGTGTCACCGTGGCTGGGCTCGCCCTATATTGGTGGGGTGTATGGCTGAAGGGATGTTATTAGACGAGCCTAGACCTTTTGATACCTTCTCTCTTAAATGTATTTTCTGCAATTTATGTGTTTTTGAAGTGTATTTAAATATATTATGTACATACTATGTTGCTATCAAAAAACTTATATTTATTTATTTATATACAAATAATTCTTCCAATGCGATACTGAAGACATCTGACAACTTCAAGTAGTATAACACTTATCTCCCAGTTGCAAGTTTCAGACTTGATTCATGATGATGACCAAAATAAAAAGTCTATTTTATCGATTCGAGGCTTTAAACATTTTTAACATCTTGAGATTACTTAATCTCGCAGATGGGTGTTGGTCCACATTTTCTTTTCATTTGTGGTGGATATCTCTATAGCTAGAAAGTTACCCTGAATATGTGCCCCTTTTTTCTCTTGATGTGGCCGTCCTCCTGCGAGTAGGTCATGTCCATGGCCCAGTAGGAGCCCTTGCCTGGGTCGTCCTTGCTGCGCGCTATCTTCCTGAAGCACTTGTTCAGCGACAGGTTGTGCCTGATCGAGTTCTGAAATACGACAAAATTATTACTGACACCGAGATACTGTACATGATGATGAATGAATGAAAAATTAAGGTTGATGTATTGAGTAAGATGAAGAAAAGCACTCTGGAGATGGTTTGGACATGTGGAATGAATGAATGAAGGACTAAGAAAACAAATATATAGAGAAAATTTGAGTAGAAGGCATGGTAGAGGAAGTCCAAGAGGAAGTAAAAAGTCAGAGAAATTGTAGGAAGTTTATGGATGTAGAAAAGGCGAAAGATGTGCGTCACGATAGGAAAGTCTGGCACTCTCCTCTTTGCCTACTTTGATCTTAATTTCAGTTATCTGCACTTCTCTTGCGGTATACATGCGCTGCACAACTACCATCCGGGTGGATTAGGGCAGTGTTCCCCAACCGGTGGTCCGCGGCCCGGTGCCGGGCCGCATAGACTTTCCGCCGGGCCGCAAACAGTATGTCAAATTTCAATAAATTCGCCATGCAAAAATATTAAATATAGGATTTTTTCGCTTGCACGTTGACTTGTATTTTTAGTAATTGTTAAATAAATATAATTGGTACGATAATGCGACACGATGGTCGCTGGTTTTCTCAGAATGGACAGTCATAAATCTTCTCAGATACACTTAGGGAGAACGGAAATATTTGCTCTTGGATAGTGAACTCGGATGCAAAACCCTACCTAAATATATTTCCAAGAATTTCATAATATATAATTGTTTTCATTTTGGAATGGACCGGTGAGAGTAACAGTACATACTCGTACAAGTAACATAATGTCAGAGACAGCACTGCAGCCAAGAATATCCAATATATTAGCAAAGATGCAACAGCAGGTTTCGCATTAGTTTGTTGAAAAAACCCCATTGTTTTTGTTAAATTTCAATTGTATCAGACAATGTTACAATTAAAATTGTAACTGTTATTTGTATATTTGTTAATTATAGTTACATATGTCCATCTGTCACAATATAAGATTAAAAAAATATTAAATAAAAAAACCATTTTTATTTCAGTATTAGTGGTCCGCGAAAAATTTATCCTTTTTTACCGGTCCACAGGTCTAAAAAGGTTGGGGAACACTGGATTAGGGAATCTAGATGTTTAGCATTTTGACATGTATTTAAAAGGCTCACCATCGAGTTGTACCGACAAAGGAACAATATTGTATGGATTTCGAATGGGAAGTGCTAATATTTGATTCTTTTTCTACTTATCCATAATCAATTGTCTTCCAGTAACCTCTTCTACTTTTTTAATGTGTATTGTAATTTTCGTTTCAATTGTGATAAGCATCTTCAAATAGTAAAACTTCTCCATTTCTCCCTTTGTCAGACAGTTCGTTATCAGGATAAATAACAGGAGACTGAGAACAGATCCCTGGGGTACTCCCGTATCCACCGATTTAACTCAAATGGCATTAACATAAATTGGCCGTTCCTCGAGCTGTGCACAATATTCCATTATATTTAAAAGTCTATATCTTGATTGGTATTAATTAGTCAATATAAGTATATTTTACTTCATTTTAAAGTGTTTATTTTGTTATTGCAATAGTCATTTATTATTGTGTAATATTTATTATTGTGTAATATTTATTGTTGTGTAATATTTATTATTGTGTAATATTTATTATTGTGTAATATTTAAATATTTTCATTTATGTTTGTTTTTTCGAGTCATCTTTCAGTTGGATCGATCTATGTTTGGCTCAAACTGTTAAGAGATATGGGTGGTGTGTGCACCTTTAGGAAGCATTTGAGGCCAACCCTTTTTGGAAAGTCTTGTAAAAATCTACAATTATACATGAACACTACATACATATATTTTTAGTCATTAATATATTGGGTGTACAAATAAGTCACCGCCGTTTGACAAAAGTTGGCGCCACCAGTAAGTTATGGTTAAAATTGTCAGATGTAAAATGTCATTATCGTAAGGTTGGACATCTGTCAACAACATGACCTTGAAATATTAGTGAATTTTTATCAGTATAACATATTTTTTTGTGTTCGAAAATGTCAAGTTTTGAGCCGAATAAGCGTCATTTGCGGGAACTTTTGATTTACTTCTTCAATTTGAAGAAATCTGCAGCTGAGGCGCATCGATTGCTTGTAGAAGCATATGGTGAGGCTGCCTTAAGTGAGAGAAGTTGTCGTGAGTGGTTTCAAAAGTTTAAGAACGGTGAATTTGACATCGAAGACAAAGAACGTAGCGGAAGGCCGAAAGTGTACGAAGACGCGGAATTGGAAGTATTATTGGATCAAGATTCGTGCCAAACGCAAGAAGAACTTGCACTTACATTAGGAGTGACTCAACAAGCAATTTCACATAGGTTGAAATCATTGGGAATGATTCAAAAACAAGGAAATTGGGTTCCATATGAACTGACACCGAGAAACGTTGAACGCCGATTTTCCACATGTGAAATGCTGCTTGCCAGGCATAAACGAAAGGGTTTTCTGCACCGTACAGTCACTGGTGATGAAAAATGGATCCACTATGATAATCCAAAAAGGAAGAAATCATGGGGAACCCCTGGCCATGCTTCAACATCTACAGCTAAGCCAAATATTCATGGAAAAAAACTCTTGTTGTGTATTTGGTGGGATCAGCTTGGTGTCGTGTATTATGAGTTGCTCAAACCGAACAAACTATTGCTGGGGCTGTCTACCGAGCACAATTGATGAGATTGAGTCGAGCACTCGAGGAAAAGCGCGCCCACTGCTACTCCAGACATGACAAAATTATTCTCCTGCATGATAATGCTCGTCCACATGTTGCGGCGCCGGTCAAAACCTTTTTGGAAACAATCAATTGGGAAGTTTTACCCCACCCGCTGTATTCACCAGACATTGCTCCTTCTGATTTTCACTTGTTTCGATCGATGACGCATGACCTGTCTGAGCAACACTTCACATCATATGAAGATACCAAAAATTGGGTCGATTCGTGGATAGCCTCAAAAGATGAAGCATTCTTCCGACGCTGTATCCGTATGTTGCCAGAAAGATGGGAAAAGGTAGTGGCAAGCGATGGGCAATACTTCGAATAAAACATGAGGTTCCGTTCTTTCACAATAAATGCCCAATTTTTGATAAAAAACGGCGGAAACTTATTTGTACACCTAATATAAAGTGTTTCATTCCTGATTTTTGTCTCCTCCACCATCCCTTCATTTTCCTTTGATTGATATCTCACTTTTACTTTAATATGTCCATAAATTTTAAAATATGAATATTTTTGTGACCATGTTGCTTTATTTACTTTTGTCTGGTTGGTTGAAAGAGATTGCCGCCTGGCAATAAACCCGCCAGATTGTATTTGTAATGAAGTGTTAACATATTGAAAGACACGATATCTGATCAAGTTTCATGTTGTTTTTAGTACCAAATATGTTTTTGACGTTGTTTCAATGTTGTTTTTAGTACCAAATGTGTTTTTAACGTTGTTTCAATGTTGTTTTAAGTACCAAATGTGTTTTTAACGTTGTTTTTAGTACCAAATATGTTTTTAATGTTGTTTCAATGTTGTTTTAGTACCAAATATGTTTTTAATGTTGTTTCAATGTTGTTTTTAGTACCAAATATGTTTTTAACATATGCATATTCAGGGAGTTCCTAATCTAATGGCCGCAGCCAATTCCTTCCTTTCCTTACATTATGTACTTTTATTATTATTTTTCTTGAATTTATTTAATAACTAAAAAAGATGTTTCACATAAATACATTAAGTCAAGCACACACAGGGGATACATTAAGTTATTATATGTGTATGCAACTCATTAGATCTGTACCTTAGAGGGTACACAGCACGGAAGTCCATTAACGACATCTTCAAGATGAATATGGGAAAAATGATGAAAGACAAAAATGCAAAGCAATATGGGAAATAATCAGTTGATTCATTAACCCTTCCCTTACGGTGATAAAATTGAAACGCGCGCTTCGGTGTTGGGTAGTGAGTACACGATAAAAAATTTGCGATTTTAAATCGGAAAAATAAGAACATTCATAGATAATCCCCTTAATTAATTATAATTGAAGTTAAAAATTATAATAATTGAGATTTATTTCCTGAAAACATTAAAAAACCATCTGGCAACGCTCACGGAACGGGCGTAGATCTAGTCTCGTTGCCAGCTCAACAGCTATTGCGGCGCGGCAGGGTTGGGGGCTAACTCGGGCGTGGCTTACACTTGCGCGGTTTGAGACAATTTAGATCCTCGCTATTCAGTCTAGTATGCAAAAGTGAGATGTGAATATAGTGTCGCGCTTCCCGCATACTTTTCACCTATCGTCAAGACCCAAGATCGAGGCACTCACAGCGTTTAAATGCGAATTTGTTTCCGATATTCACGAAATACTTACGATGTAGTCGATAAATTCTGATAATTATTAATATTATTTTTTAAATCAATGCGTAAATATATTATGGAGGAATACCTAAAATCTTAACCTTGTATTAATTATATTTATAGAGATATTGATGGTTATTAGAAGCAACGTGTAGAAGATACCCAACACAGGGAAGGAAAGGTTAAGAAACCCCTTAAAAGGCTTGTCATTTTTTTTCCAATATAATATATTTTTTAAACTATTCAATGATAAATAATTAAATATCATAAACAATTGCCAAAACGGGAACGTCTCTACTTCTTTAATGACATTTTCATTGTATACTTGCACACCATTACAATCAGGGATCCGACAGCAGAGAACTTGAGATTTTTTGATTTCGATTCACGAAAGGTAAATGTGATATACCTATGTATAATAATGAAGGATTGCAACAAGTTGAGGAATTCTGATATTTGGGTAGTATTTTCTTGGGTAGATGATGGAAGAGTTAAGAGGGATCGAACGGTGTGTAGCGATAAGAAACATAGTCAACGAAGCACTAAAACATGTATAGGGTTTTTTAAATTCATGAATAAAACAAGATGGCGTCGCGAACTTGCCTGGTGTTGACATTTGAGAAGTGTAATATACAACATTTATAAAAATGGAGTCGTATACAATACAATAACGCGTTCAAATTGTTGAATTATTTTATGTATTGTAATCTTCGGAAACGATGATGTTAATTGGTCACCAAGATCATGTGATCTGACACCGTTGGGACTATTTTCTCTGGGGTTACGTGAAAAGCCAGGTCTATAAGAATGACCCCTAATTAATTCCTGAGCTCAGAGATGAAATTATTCGCATTATTGGCGAGTTAGAACCGCAATTATGCCAAAATGTCATCGAAAATTTTGACAAAAGAGTGGATATCTGTGGAGCTGCAAGAGGTGGACATTTGGCGGATATTGTTTTTTGTGTTTAAATGTCATACATTATACTTCAATGACCAATAAAAAAATTTTTGAAATCAAAGCAAATTGTGTGTTTTATTCAAGAATTTAAAAAACTGCTCAATTTGAAAGACCCTTTATATACTGGAACCGGCCAGTATTAAAATCGATTATGATGATAGTCCACAACAGTATTTAGCAGATGTAAGGGAGTGAAACGTGGACGTGGAAAAATACTAAAAGGAGCCGAATAAACGCTTAAGAAATGTTTGCATTGAACAGAATATATGGGGTGACAATGTATGACAGAATACATAATTAAGTAATCACGGATTAATGTAAACTTAAGCCGATCAGTTGAGTTAGATGAAGAACACTTTGAAATGATTTGGGCATGAAGAACGAATGAATGGTAAAACTTAACAAAATAAATGTATATAGTGAAAATGTGAGTAGAAGGTGTGGTAGAAGACCAAGGAAAATATGGTTGGATAAATCCAACCATATTTTCGTGAATGATATTTTGAAAGAAGGAAAAGTCGGAGAAATCGTAGGAATTATGTGAAAAGGTGTATAGATGTGAGAGGCGATGAATGTATGCTGAGTTAGAAAAGTCAGGCATTGCGTTCCGCCATGTCTGTCTACTTAACTTGATCTATCTCGATTATGTTAGTAATTGAGTAAAGTAAGAAACAATAAAAGTCAGGCATTGCATTCCGTCATGTCTGCCTACTTAACTTGATCTATCTCGATTATGTTAGTAATTGAGTAAAATAAGAAACAATAAAAGTCAGGCATTGCATTCCGTCATGTCTACCTACTTAACTTGATCTATCTCGATTATGTTAGTAATTGAGTAAAGTAAGAAACAATAAAAGTCAGGCATTGCATTCCGTCATGTCTGCCTACTTAACTTGATCTATCTCGATTATGTTAGTAATTGAGTAAAATAAGAAACAATAAAAGTCAGGCATTGCATTCCGTCATGTCTACCTACTTAACTTGATCTATCTCGATTATGTTAGTAATTGAGTAAAGTAAGAAACAATAAAAGTCAGGCATTGCATTCCGTCATGTCTGCCTACTTAACTTGATCTATCTCGATTATGTTAGTAATTGAGTAAAGTAAGAAACAATAAAAGTCAGGCATTGCATTCCGTCATGTCTGCCTACTTAACTTGATCTATCTCGATTATGTTAGTAATTGAGTAAAATAAGAAACAATAAAAGTCAGGCATTGCATTCCGTCATGTCTGCCTACTTAACTTGATCTATCTCGATTATGTTAGTAATTGAGTAAAGTAAGAAACAATAAAAGTCAGACATTGCATTCCGTCATGTCTGCCTACTTAACTTGATCTATCTCGAATATGTTAGTAATTGAGTAAAGTCAGAAACAATAAAAGTCAGGCATTGCATTCCGTCATGTCTGCCTACTTAACTTGATCTATCTCGATTATGTTAGTAATTGAGTAAAGTAAGAAACAATAAAAGTCAGGCATTGCATTCCGTCATGTCTGCCTACTTAACTTGATCTATCTCGATTATGTTAGTAATTGAGTAAAGTAAGAAACAATAAAAGTCAGGCATTGCATTCCGTCATGTCTGCCTACTTAACTTGGTCTATCTCGATTATGTTAGTAATTGAGTAAAGTAAGAAACAATAAAATATTGCAAAAACGAGTGGAATTTGGTGACACGAGTTTGTGATTGAATGTGTATCATGAAGGGTTTGATTTTTCATATACAATACTTAAAACTATTAAAAATAAAAAAACATGTCTGAAACCACGTAGAGAATGGAAATCACAAAAAACAGAACTGAAGAAAAATAATTCTACTTACTTCAGCTATACAAAGTGCTTTCAAAATGAAACCGGACTATGTTAGCTGCTCGGTGACAGTGCGAGGTAGTCAGTGGCTTCGGCCTTTGTGTGGCATCGAGCTATGTGCACCAGCACCAGAGCTAATTTATTTTTTATTGTACTATTTAAAAGAAAAATAAATAAATCTCAACAATATGATTCCTCCTGAAGAAAGTATTACCTTCCATCCCGTGCCCGCTTCTCTGTAGTACGGGAAGGTCTGTATGATGAACTGGTAGATCTCCGAGAGGGTCATCTTCCCATTGGGGCAATTGTTGATGGCCAGTTTGATCAGACTCGCGTAACTGCAAACATAATAATAACTCGGTGTTAATATCAACTGTCAGAGACTGGGGAGCAACGTGTCACTAATGTTTTATAGTTACTATACTTGTATAAGATAACACAAGTAAAACAAAGGAACATGTTCGGAGCTATTAAGTTGAACTGATATATGTCACGACTTATCAGGTCTGTAAATATGAAACGGGATTTTTTTTATAGAAAATACACATTTATTGTATGAAAACGGTAAAAAATATTTCATTCAAAGTATTGCCCATCACTAGTTACACATTTTTCCCATCTCTCTGGCAATTTGTGGACGCCACGCCAAAAAAACTGTTGCTCTTTTGAGTCAAACCAATCATCGAACCATTTTCGTATATTTTCATAAGAAGTGAAGCGCTGCTTAGCAAGTGCATGTCCCATCGATGCAAATAAGTAGCAATCGGATGGAGCCAAGTCTGGTGAGTGAGCCGCATGCTGTGGTCTTTCACGTTCTTCATTTCTCACGTCAAAATCGCCACTTTTGAGTTTTTTAAAGCACTCAAAACACTATGATTTACGAAGAGCATGCTCACCGTAAGCTTCGACAAGCATTCGATGCGATTCTGCAGGAGTTTTCTTCAAATGGTAACAGAAAATCAATGCTGTCCGCAAATCGTAGTTTTCAGGCACAAAAACAGACATGTTCAACGCTATGAAAACATATGTAGTTGTATTAAACTTGTATTCTTGTAAGTTAAAAGTCTTTGACAAATGTAAACACAAGAAAAGGGCGCCAATGATGCGGTTTGACAGTCACTACATTGACAACTAGAGCCATCTATGAGCAAATTCCGGTTTCATATTTACATACCTGGTACACTAGCACGACATATTTAGCTTGGAAACACCAACACAAACCTCAATGATGTCCAGTTCAATGAGGTCATGCAGACAGATAACCAGTGGAACTTTGGACATTGGCTTCTACTACTTGTAAATCAGCTGCTTCCAAATCTTAAATGTAGAAATCATTTCCACCTTGTGAGTTATCGTAACATTCTTCTGCCAGGGTTTGACCTGCCAAGACTGCGTTGCACTCTGAATCGTCTTAGGTGTAACTGCAGACGCAGCGCTCTTTCCTTGTATGGTTGTGGAGGCTGAACATTTCAATGATGTGGAGCACTCTGTAAGCTTCATGATGGAAGTGTTCAAATATGTGACGAGTGCAAATTATGGAGTCTCATTAATGTATCTCGATAGTTTATATAGCACTATTGGGCGAGAAAACTCCTCTCAAGGACACTCTTTTTGGGTGTGATATGATTTTGAATTAGCCGCCAAGATCATACGATTTAACACCTCTGAATTTTTTCTTTGGGGTTATGCTAAATCACAGAATTACACCGACAAAACCAAGACTCTTGATGAACTTTAGGCCAACATTTGTCGTGTTATTGGCTCCATACAGCCGAAAATGCTCCACCGAGTCATTGAAAAATGGCATGATCCAATTGGCCAGTGCAAAAGCAGCCTTGGAAGCCATTTGAACGATATCTTGTTTAAATCATAAACGGCATGAAGTATTCTCTCAAATTAAACCTTCAGATCCATTTTTGGTTTATTAGTTGTTGTTTTATTTTATTTTAAAGTTCTATCTTTCTTAATGGGAAACCCATCTTATGATCGGTTAAGGTACATAAGCCATTAGCCAGCCACGGTCAACATACAAATGAAATTATCTTCAAACAATAATTGTTATTAAACAACCTATCCATTGAATTCAAATACACGGCCATTTTAAACATTTATATGTGTTTTATTTCAAAAACCAATCCTATCACACCCAAAAAAACACCTTATATATTACAGAAATTTTGAATATGTAATAAGAAATTACTTTGTTATTCCAATAATTACATTTACCCCGGCTACACCTGTTTCTACCTCCTATCCCGGGGCTATCTTCAGGCGGAATCATCCCGCTTTGTTACAAGAACAGTCCTCGGGTCAGACTGGTGTAATGTTACTATAGACCACCTATATCGGAATGTGTGTGGTCTATTGCGTCAAAGGAAAAATGTTCAAGCGATGAGAAACCTTTTTCCTGTGCGTCAATAGATCACACACACACACTGTCGATGTGGGTGGTCTATAGAAACTTGACACCGGTCTGACCTAAGCACTGCTCTCATAACAAATGGATTATTCCATCTGAAGAATGTCTCAGATAAGAGGTAGAATAACAAAATTAAAAAAATTGAAACAATAGTTTTTAAAGTATAAGGATAGGAATGTAGGGCAATAAGATTGATAATTCAGCAATAAGATTGAAACAATAGTTTTTAAAGTATTAGGATAGGAATGTAGGGCAATAAGATTGATAATTCAGCAATAAGATTGAAATAATAGTTTTTAAAGTATAAGGATAGGAATGTAGGGCAATAAGATTGATAATTCAGCAATAAGATTGAAACAATAGTTTTTAAAGTATAAGGATAGGAATGTAGGGCAATAAGATTGATAATTCAGCAATAAGATTGAAACAATAGTTTTTAAAGTATTAGGATAGGAATGTAGGGCAATAAGATTGATAATTCAACAATAAGATTGATTATTTTCCAACATCTCCACATATAGTATAAAGGGTATTTCAAATTGAGCGTTTTTTTAAATTCTTGGATAAAACACAGATGGCGTTGCAGATTTGCCTGGGTCTTGTAACATTTGAGAAGTGTAATGTACGACATTTATAAAAATGGAGTATGGAGTCGTATACAATACATCAACGCGTTTAAATTGTTGAATTATTTTATGTATTGTAATCTCCGGAAACGGTGATGTTAAATTGGCCACCAAGATAATGTGATCTGACACCGTTGGACTATTTCCTCTGGGGTTACGTAAAAAGCCAAGTCTATAAGAATGACTCCCAATCAATTCCTGAGCTGAAGGACGAAATTATTCGCGTTATTGGTGAGTAAGAACCGCAATTATGACAAAATGTCATCGAAATTTTTGACAAAAGAGTGGACATCTGTGAAACTGCCAGAGGTGGACATTTGGCAGATATTGGTTTTTTGTGTTTAAATGTCATACATTATACTTCAATGGCCAATAAAAAACAATTGAAATTAACCTTTCCTTCCTTGTGTTGGGTATCTTCTACACGTTGCTTCTAATAACCATCAATATCTCTATAAATATAATAAATACAAGGTTAAGATTTTAGGTATTCCTACATAATATATTTACGCATTGATTTAAAAAATAATATTAATAATAATCAGAATTTATCGACTACATCGAGGTGTTTTGTAAAGATCGAAAACAAATTCGCATTTAAACGCTGCGAGTGGCTCGTCTTGACGATAGGTGAATAGTATGCGGGAAGCGCGACACTATATTCGCATCTCACTCTTGCATACTCCACTGAATTGCGAGGAGCTGAATTGTCTCAACGTCGAAAGCATAAGCGTAAGCGCCGGGGTATGCGACTGACGTTCCGCGCCACTAGTAGCTTCTAGGCTTGCAAATAGGTTAGACGTACGCCCGTTCCGTGAGCGTTGCCAGATGGTTTTTTAATGTTTTCAGCAAATAAATCCCAGTTATTATAATTTTTAACTTCAATTATAATTAATTAAGGGGATTATCTATGAATGTTCTTATTTTTCCGATTTAAAATCGCTAATTTTTTATTGCGTACTCACTACCCAACACCGGAGCACGCATATTATTTTTATCACCGTAAGGGAAGGGTTAAAGCACATTGTGTGTTTTATTCAAGAATTAAAAAAAGTAGAATTTAAAAAACCGCTCAATTTGAATGACCCTAAAGACAAGACATATTTAGTATAACGCAGAACCGAGTGATACTGAATTAAAATAAAAGTCACTATCGATCTTCCGATATGTGATAGTAATACATTTAACTTTTGGTAGAGTTCAAGATAATATTAATGGCAAGAATTAGAAGACTGTCGCCTCCTCATCGTGCACCTGCGGCAGGGGCGTCCGCACGTGGGTTAAAAGGAGGCTCTTGCCTTGCTCTGGCCCACACTTTGAATGCGCAGAATAACAGTCATTGCTGCACATCTTCGATATGGGCCACAATTTACATCAAAAGTTTAAAAAAAAATGCAACATAATTATTATGTGGTTTTTGTATTTAAATATATATTTATATATAGATTTTTGATTTTTAACAAGTACAGTGAAATTCTTTAACCCTACCTTCCCTATGATGTGTAACTAGTACAAATTGCTTCTAAAAACTTTAATATCTCTATAAATTTAATAAATACTGGGTTCAGATTTTAGGTATTCCTCCGTAATACATTTACGCATTGAATGAAAAAATAAATATTAATAATAATTAGCACTTATCGGCCACATCAGAGATATTTTGCGAAAATCGGGAATAAATTCACCAATACAATCAAACGTGTGCCCGAGTGTGTGACGTAAGTATATTCATTCTAAAAAAACCACTATGGGTGAGGAAGCGACGCCATTCACGTCTCACTCTCACTCTACTTCGGTATATGAGAACGCAAGAAAGAGAATCTCAGTACGTTCGCTTCTCTCTTTTTAGTAGCCAACCAGCTTTCGTTCGAGGTGGTCGCTCCGTCCAGTTTGTGAACGTCGACCGATGTTTTTTTTCATGTTTTCAGCAATTAAATTTCAATTATTATCACTTTTAACTTCAAATTTAATTAATTTAAGCGATTGGCTATTAATATTCTTATTTTTCCGATTTTAAATCGCTCATTTTTACATATGTATTGAATACACATCAACGGAACGGGCGGATTTTTTTTAGCACAGAAAGGAAAAAGTTAATGTAGATAAACTGTACAGTAGAACTGTGCTCCGTCCGAACTCGGATCATTAACACTGTGTACATTATACCTCGAAGGAAGAAACAACTGCGAACTGAGATTCTATTTCTTGCGTTCCCATATACCGAAGTAGAGTGAGAGTGAGACGTGAATAGCGTCGCTTCCTCACCCATAGCAATTTTTTTAGAATGAGTATACCTACATCACACACTGGCACACGTTTGATTGTATTGGTGAATTTATTCCCGATTTTCACAAAATATCTCTGATGTGACCAATAACTGCTAATTATTATTAATATTATTTTTTCATTCAATGCGTAAATGTATTACGGAGGTAGACCTAAAATCTGAACCCAGTATTTATTATATTTATAGAGATATTAAAGTTTTTAGAAATAATGTGTACTAGTTACACATCACAGGACAGGAAGGGTTAAAACCAAGACGTTAATTTATTCCTTGGATTATTTTAAAATGAACTCTGGTTCCTCCATTAAAGTTTGTTACTTGATGTCCCAATTTTCTGTCTATAATTCAATATTTCTAATAATCTAATGACTACAATAATATTACTATATCAGCAAAATATTTAGTTCATTCATTTACGATGACCTTAAAAACTTGATGAAGTATCAAAATTTAAGTTATTCTACTTAAAAAAAAAAAAAGATTATTTATTGACCTCAATTTTAATAATTCCAATGATTTAATAATGCATTGTATTTGTATTAAAGTAAATCATGTTAAATTTGGCAATAATTATTAATGATGAATCGGTCATTTAATAAAGTCGAATTTTTACTAAGACAAAAATGTCTTAGTAAAAATTCGACTGTTCAAAAAAGTAACATTTTTTATTAAATAACATTCATTCTACTTGTCTTAAATCTGAATCAGTATTCTTATTAGAGGTAAGTAACCTTTAAGCGAGTGAGATTTTATTAGCGAAATAAAAAAATTGATTTTGTAATATAAAAAACGTAATTACGGCCGCCATATACAAAATAATTGAATAGATAAGAAAATTTGAGCCTTGTCCGTTTTATGGATAAATTCATGTATTCGGGAGAAAAACATCGGACGTACCGTGTACGTCTATACTCTCTCGAGATAAAAATTCGCTCGCTGTACACCGTACGACCATACTCCTTTAGAGGTTAACCTTTCCTTCCCTGTGTTGGGTATCTTCTACACGTTGCTTCTAATAACCATCAATATCTCTATAAATATAATAAATACAAGATTAAGATTTTAGGTATTCCTCCATAATATATTTACGCATTGATTTAAAAAATAATATTAATAATAATCAGAATTTATCGACTACATCGTGGGTATTTTGTGAAGATATCGGAAACAAATTCGCATTTAAACGCTGTGAGTGCCTCGACCTTGTGTCTTGACAATAGGTGAATAGTATGCGGGAAGCGCGACACTATATTCGCATCTCACTCTTGCATACTAGACTGAATTGCGAGGAGCTGAATTGTCTCAACGTCGCAAGCAAAGGCGTAAGCGCCGGGGTATGCGACTGACGTTCCGCGCCACAGTAGCTTCTAGGCTTGCAAATAGGTTAGACGTACGCCCGTTCCGTGAGCGTTGCCAGATGGTTTTTTAATGTTTTCAGCAAATAAATCTCAATTATTATAATTTTTAACTTCAATTATAATTAATTAAGGGGATTATCTATGAATGTTCTTATTTTTCCGATTTAAAATCGCTAATTTTTGATCGCGTACTCACTACCCAACACCGGAGCACCCATTTCAATTTTAACACCGTAAGGGAAGGGTTAATAACAAATTTTGAATATCGACTGTTAATTATTGAAATTAAAACCACAATTTATAAATTCAATAAATTTTATTTTATTGGTTGATTATATAAAAAAAAAAACTAGGATAATACTTAAAAGTCAAAATTATCGTGGAGGAAATAAATAAATATTAAAACATGCTCTACAAGAATGTAAATATTATTTATAAAATTGTGTAACTGTAATAAGATATTTGACTATGTGAATAAGAATTGCACGTGCAGTTTATCAGATATGGGAGTACCTACTTACTTTATCAATGTAATATAAAACCCCTAAGCAAACGTGTCATTAATCAAAATACATATCAACCCTTTGGCATGCATGGTATGCCGTATTGCTCGAGTGTCGCCAAGAAATTAAAGTCTTATTTCTCAATATTTTTAATATTAGGTCCTTACATATGAAATTGGCGTTTTGCCGTACTGGCAACTTTGATCTCAAATATCTTCTCTTTGGTTAGGAATTCCAAATTAAAATTTATACAGCTATTTACTCAAGTATTTGTGTTTCGAAAATTATAATTCATTTGTTTTTTCCTCAATTGTTTTTTTTCTTTGCGTCACTCAGTTTACAAAATGGAAAACTTGAAATATCGCGTTATTTACGAGTACGAGTTCCACCGTGGCACCAGTGCTGCAGAAACGGCTCGAAGGATTAATGATGTGTATGGCGATGGTGCCGCAAAAGAAAACACAGTGCGTTTTTGGTTCCAACGTTTTCGTTCTGGAAATTTCGACCTGCAGAATAAGCCCCGTGGACGGCCGGAGACCAAAGTTGATAATGAAGAATTGAAGGCTATTGTGGAAGCGGATCCATCGCAAACCACGTCCGAGTTAGCTGCAGGCTGCGGTGTTAGTGATAAAACTGTTTTAATCCACTTGAAGCAAATTGGGAAGGTGAAAAAGCTTGAAAGGTGGGTACCTCACGAATTGAGTGAAGCAAATCAACAAACGCGCGTTGACTGCTGCGTTGCATTCCTCAACCGGCACAATAATGAAGGGATTTTGAATCGAATCATTACCTGTGATGAAAAGTGGATCCTGTATGATAATCGGAAGCGCTCATCGCAATGGCTGAACCCTGCCGAACCAGCCAAACCATGCCACAAGCGAAAATTGACTCCAAAAAAGTTACTTGTGAGCGTTTGGTGGACTAGTGCTGGTGTCGTTCACTACAGCTTTCTTAAATCTGGCCAGACGATTACGGCAGATGTCTATTGTCAGCAACTGCAAACCATGATGGAAAAGCTAGCTGCTAAACAACCGAGGCTGGTTAATCGCTCTAGGCCACTGCTGCTTCATGATAACGCTAGACCACACACTGCACAACAGACGGCTACCAAATTAGAAGAGCTTCAATTGGAATGTCTAAGACATCCACCGTACTCTCCGGACCTTGCCCCAACAGATTACTATTTTTTTCGAAATTTGGATAACTTCTTGCAAGGGAAAAAATTCAACTCCGATGGGGCAGTCCAAAAGGACTTCAAAGATTTTATTGATTCCCGTCCGAATGGTTTTTTTAGTAAAGGGATCGATGAACTACCTATGAGATGGCAAAAGTGCATAGATAGCAATGGTACATACTTTGATTAAATAAATATATTATATTAAAAAAAAATCAACTTTATGTTCCTCCCAAACAAAACGCCAATTTCATATGTAAGGACCTAATATATCGGGTTTTTCAGTTTTCAATATTATTTAACCAAGGATCATATTAGTACAATTAAATAATAATAAGTTACGGAATTTGATGGAGTAAGGCAGGTTAGTTCTGCAGATAACGATATTATTCCTCCCACGCACGGGGAGGCCAGATAGCAACACAAAATACCACTCTCAACACACAATGGAATCTTTGGTTCGGAGACAAACAAGTCCCAAGGGTGACACATGTACTTTCCTGGTATATCCTGGACGATAGAAAACAATTTGTTTCACATGGAATCTACAACTCCGATTACTTCACTGCCTACTCAGGTGTTCCGCAGGGGTCTAATCTTGGACCTACCTTATTTCTTATTTTTATTAATGATATAGGTAGAGTTATAAAAAAATCCACGTTTCTTCTATTTGCTGATGACTTCAAAATCTTAAAAAAAAATCGTTCTTATACCGACTGCTTAGACCTACAGTCAGATCTCAACAACGTTTGTGAGTGGAGCCACAATAATAAATTATATTTCAATGCATCAAAGTGCAAAATTATGTCGTATCATCGCTCACATGTCTTGAAATTCCATAGATATACACTAGAATCTATACCTATACCCCGCATAGATAATATTAAAGAGCTGGGTGTCTTTTTCCACAGCAATCTCGCGTTTGGTCCTCACATAGAAGTTATGTGCAACTCAGCTTATAAAACTCTAGGATTTGTAATGAGAATCTCTAAGTCGTTTGAAAACCAATTGGTGCTCAAAACGTTGTTTAATTCATTGATCCGTAGCAAACTAGAAAGCAATGCTTGCATTTGGAGCCCGGTGGGAGCGCAGAACTCGCTCATGGTGGAGAAAGTACAAAAAAAATATCTACGATATGCTCGGGTATAACTCCTTGAGCGTAAGAAGAGATCTGCGTCTCTTCGTATACGTTGTCAAACTCGTTCGAGGAGTTGTGAGCTGTCCAGCATTACTACAAAGATTAGCGTTAAATGTTCCTAACAATTACACTAGACTGCGCCGGCAAGAACCGTTCTCAATAACATACGCAAGAACGGGTCTTCCAGCTGCTATGCCTGTTGGAAGGGCCTTAACTCTTCTGAACGGGACTGCTTCGGATATTGACATATTTCATATCACATTACCAAAAGCAAAAGCAAATTTTCTTCTTAGATTAAGCGCGTTAGAAAGCACTCAACAACATACTTAAGTGACTGAATATATATGTATCATATGTTTATGTGTATATACTCATTTGTATACACATGCATTATTTTTTATAATTTTCTAATTTTTTTTCTATGTAATTTTTCTTCTTTTTTAATGTCTTGTATTTTTCAAATTGGACTAAGCCTGTTTTGAAAAAATAAATAAATAAATATCATTACCGTATAAGCTAACTGTGCTGAGAAATATCATAATTCAATGCGTACTGCACTGGCATGTTGCGGTCACATTTCAATAACTATAGGAGTCCCTAAAATGGTGAAGGAAACACTTATTTTGGGGGATGGAGGTGTGTGTCATAAACTCTTATATACTTTATAAAGTTTCCAATGAAGAAAACAATGAAAAACCGATGACACATTTGAAATTCGTAAAACGATTGTTTGATCAATTAGTAGGAGATTATCGAGGAGATACTCCATTTCGACGACGCTCTGCTACTCTCCGTACAGAAGACCGACTTATAAATAAATTGCATATTCTACATTCTGAAACTAAGGACTGCGCAGTATATTCCAATAGAAAAATTCCGGGTGGAAGAAAAGTAACACGATTATATTGCGAAACCTGCGAAAGTAAACCTGGACTTCACGTTGGGGATTGTTATGTAAAATACCATACAATGAGAAACTTCAAATAATCAATTTTCATGTCCATTTTATTACTTACATACCTATTTTACAAAAACAAAATAAAAACATAAAGTGTTTTTATAAATTTAATTACATTTCAACGTAAATGTTTTTATTATTTTTTTTTTAATGCTTTGAGTTGGCGGTAGGCACTTAACAAAAAACTTTCGAGTGCAAGGGTTGAAAATAAAAAAAAAATTATATTTACAGAGCCGACTGTTCTCAAAGGCGGTCTAATTCAGGATTCGAACTCACTGAGATATTAAAAATATTACAAAACAATTACATATAAGTTGAAAATAAACATAACAAAACAAATATATATTAAGGATAAGAAGGAGATGGCTGCGGTCATTAGATGATGTGCTCCTCGCATCTGCATATGTTTAGAAAAATACATTTGGTAAGAAAACAGTAGAAAACTTACCAATAAAGAGGGGGCGCAAGTTGTTAACTACCTAGGGGCTTCATCTATACAAATGCGACACTGACTACATGGAAACATGTTCAAGGTGCAAGGGGCGACAAACTAAATAGTATTAAAAATATTTTCCTTATAATATTATTAATTACCTGTATGGAGGTTTTCCATCCTTCTGCCTGGCGCAGGAGACCCCAGTCGGGGTAGGCGTGGGCTCAGGGGAGGGGTACAGGGCCTGGGGCAGGGGCCCCAGAGGGCTGTGGGGCGGGCCCCCGCGCACAAACCCCGGGGACCACTCCACTCCCGGGGTGTCCCCCATGCTGCTGCTCCTCTCACACTTTGCAGGACCAACTGGCGCACTCTACGCTCATCCCCCACACCCTACTCTTCTATCTGAAAACAGGGAGACAATACACTGACTATACTTCAGAAATTGTAGCACGGATCCTGTGACAGTTCACAAATTTGACCCAATACAACCTTGTAATGACGTTCAGTAATTTTAATTATTTTATCAACTTTAATATAAGCCTCGATTCTAATAAATAGCTTGTTATTTAGGTAAATACATTACATAAAACTAATAATAAAGACAAATTAAGACATCTTGTTACAAATTAGCAAAAATGTGGCAGTTTGTTAAAATCAAATAATCTTTGGTGACTTTTGTCAAAAGTCACTACGTTAGTCCGCATTGGCTAGGGATGGGGTATACGATAATTGGATTTTCGATTTTTTTATACATAAAATTAAATGTTCGTAATTAGTATTAATTCATAGTGGATCTTAGCCTATTTAAAGATAGATACAAATCATACAATACATTAGAAAGTCAGTATAATGAAAATTATGAATTAAAACGTCAGTTTAGAGAAAAACAATTTTTCTATTTATAAAAAACCAATTTGATTTGTAAAAAAAAAAAGATTTTACCCCACCCCTTTGAGACATGACATTTCAAATGTCACAGAGACCATCCTACATTTTCTTAAATATAGGACAAAATTTTCATGGCTGATTTAATTCCAAATGTGCTAAATATATTAACAAATAGCCATTTTTTGTGTCATTTTGAAGACAGAAGAAAATAAGTGTTTTTTACTACAGCAAAGGAAAAAAATGCGACATAAACCAGAAAAAAATTCATACAGTGTATGGTGACGATGCAATAAAAGATCGTGTGTGCCAAATGTGGTTTGATAAATCCGTAATTTTGATACGACACTAGATCGTGTCCACTCTGGAAGGTTGATTACCACTGATGAAGACCAAATCAAGGCTTTGATAGAGAATTACCAGCGTTCTGCGATTGCTGATACCGAAAATGTTGAAAAACTAAAAAGCAACCTAATTCTAGATATAAACATTTTGCGCTTGAATTTGACCTAATATTACGAAATAACTTTTCACATAACCTCATTTATTCCTATCATTCTAAATGTATCACCAAACTTTACTTAGACCTCATGAGCTTAAGCCAACACTTATTTATCTGTACAATGTACCGTCGATTACTACAATTTAAATATTTACAAGTTATAAATTAAAATTTCGAGTGCGTGTGAATACAAAAATTTGAGGTGTTACAAAAAGTATAAACATTGAATCATTAACATGACTCATACAACATTACAATCAGAAAGAACTACAGTACCCGGCGGTAAGTAATACACATCGGGGTTAAGAAAGAGACTGTCGGCTATAATCGGGGACCTTTCATATTTGAAACAAGTCTATTCAAATAATTTCCACTGGAGTAGAAAACCGGAAAGAAAGAAACAAACATGAGAGATGTAGTATTGGAAGCAGATGCTCCATATCATATGAACCGCAAGGCGCACCAACATCTCTATTATCTAAGAATTAAAGATTATCAAAAGACTTTCGAAAACATGCTTTTATCCTAACATACTTTGGGTATGTTGTTAAAGAGAATGACGAGTGTCTGATAATTATTGTCTTGGTATTTATGCGCATGCATGGTCCAGGACCGGGAGGGATGAAGACAGGTGTTGTGCCGAGTTCGAGAGATAGCAGAGGATCACGACAACGCATTGAGCATGCGATGAAGAAGAAAAAGCATAACCAGTTAACTTTCTTTAACCTTTCCCTTCCTGTGCTGTGTATTTAATACACATCAAAACACATGTAAAGATGAGCGATTTAAAATCAGAAAAACAAGAATATTCATAGCCAATTGCTTAAATTAATTAAATTTAAAGTCAAAAGTGATAATAATTGAAATTTACTTGCTGAAAACATGAAAAAACATCGGCCGACATTCACAAAACGGGCGCAGAGACCACATCAAATGGATGTCCAAGAGCTACTGAGACCTGAGACGGACTAACACTGTGTATGTTATACCTCCAAGGAAGAAACATAATTGCGAACTGAGATGTAGTATTGGAACTATTTCTTGCATTTCCATATACCGAAGTAGAGTGAGAGTGAGACGTGAATAGTGTCGCTTCCTGACCCATAGCGGTATTTTAGAATGAATATACCTACGTCACACACTGGCACGCGTTTGATTGTATTGGTGATTTTTTTCTCGATTTTCACAAAATATCTCTGATGTGGCCGGTAAGTGCTAATTATTATTAATATTATTTTTTCATTCAATGCGTAAATGTATTACGAAGCAATACCTAAAATCTGAACCCAGTATTTAATATATTTATAGAGATATTAAAGTTTTTAGAAGCAATGTGTACTAGTTACACATCACAGGGAAGGAAGGTTTAACAAACTGGGTGATGTATCGTTCAAATGTAGCGTTCAAGAAGGGTTAAAGGCGTGCAATTATTCTCAACTCGTGATAGAATAATTGAAGACCTGAATGTAAATGGATTCTGCTTCTACAAGCAGAACCAAAAATAAGTTTATGAAAATGACAAATAGCATACAGCCATTCCTAAATAATTTTATTTAATAATGTACATAAAAGGCCTGATTAATAAATCCAAATAAATGTATTCTGTACAATCTAGAAACAAATACAGTCTAGGAGTGATAACATTTTGACAATAGAAATTTTAAACAATGACCGCATTGCTTTCCTCCACAATATTCCAATGATCTTGCTTTCTACACTGAGTCATGCTGTATTATGACCTTTGACAAATTATTATTTATTCCAATTTTCTTAGCAAGGGCATTGCCAGAATATTTTAATTACTATTAACAAATTTCTTATTTACAAATAATGTCATGTGTCTGAATGTTTTGGACTTATGTACTCATGGACTTATGTAAGATAATTCGACTTAGATACACATCTTCAATTTAACAGGAAGTAGGAGGAATCAGCTGTTTTTTAAAAGTTAAAAACAAATTATAATTTGTTTTATCAAACACGGTTTATTCCACTTTTTGTAACGGTATAACCCTACCGGTTTCAAAATGCACACCTCATCATCATGGGAGTACAAATAACACTGGATTCGGATAACGGAAATAATTTTTTTTTAAAGTAAACATTCGGATAGCGGAAATAAATTGGACAGATTAGAGACCCTAGAAATTTCTAAGTCAGTGCATCAAGGTGAACATCTGGAAAACACATATATCCCAAGAATCTCTCTGATGTTAACTGTTAGAAGTGTGTATCTCTATACTAGTTCGAAAAGAATTCAGTCTTGTTTGTGTTCCCCGATGATGAGGTGAAAGCCTTGAAACCGGTAGGATTATACCGTTACAAAAAGTGAAATAAACAGTGTTTGATAAAACAAATTACAATGATAATTATTATAGTTAAACCAAAATAAAGATGCAACGACTTCCAACTTTTTTTAAGTTTAAGGATATATAACATACTAAAATGTCAATACAAATTTATCAATAATAAGAATATGGAAAACTATTAAAAAATACTTCAATATCATAGAATATTTAACACTTAAATGTAAAAATAATCACACGGTAAACTTCAAGTGACATGCCTGTTTTATTTTACAAAAGCATTGTCAAACTGCATGTCACTTTAAATTAAGCAAATCTCACATATTAAATAAATAATAAAGTTTATTGTGTACATTTTTTCACATTTAAGTGTTAAATCATTCTGTTTAAAAAATGGAGTTCTATAATATAAATAGCAAATCAATAATTTTTTATATATTTGGTAATTTTAACGAAAAAAATAATAATATAAACATCTCTGGGTTTAACAAAATATATTAATTAATTTTTATTTCTTTAAAACAAAAAAAAAATATTCATCAAATTTGATAAATAAAAAAAAAATTGAATAATATTTACCCGCCAAGGATAGAAATTAGAAGTCTTTTTTCAATATTTATTTTCAAGGTTCATTTAAAAATATTAATTTTACTAATTAAATGAGCAGAACTCACCTAGACAGTTGAAAAAACTATTGTTTAAATGAATTAATCAAATGATATTATTTTAAGAAAATTAGTGAAAATATTTTTTAACGGGTTGGCTATTGTTAGCTCCGAAACAAACTGCACGTGCGACCTATACCCCCACTGGAGAGAGAATAGAGGAACTATTTATATTTAGGCCAATGTTCCATATTACTCGATGCATTTATCTATTATTATTTTATTTCCGTTAAATATTTATCTACGTAATAATTTGTTCCTTTCTGGACGTAGACATGACATAACACTTTATTCCGCATTGGTTCTAAATAATAATCGTATCCTTGAAACATACCTGAATTAAGGCTAAAAGGAAGAAGTTTCACAACTGATTTATCAATGCTACGGAGAGTGATAAGGGGGAAAATGCTACATATTAGTAAATAGAAGCGTCACTTCTGTATACTCACATCATTTTAAAGTTAAATGTTAATAATAAACAAAAATAATCTCAGAAATAAACAATAATCCTACGACCGAATCAAAAGGATGACATTTTTAAATGTTGTCATTTGTAAAAATTCCCTTTCGCCTGTTCCTTTATTGGCGGTACTTGATTAATAAATATTGATGAGTAGCATGAGTAGAAATTACTAATATTTTTTTTACAAATAATTTGATATCTTTAGCCCTTCGTTTACTGAATTTTGAAAAAATCGAAGTAGCTACTGGGTTTATTTTTTTAGAAATAAGTGCATATATTTTGAAAAGGAATATCAAGATTTTTTTTCAACTATTTTTTTACATAATTTTCAAAAGCTGTTACCACAAAATTAACATGATGTATTTACGACATATTGGTTTTCAAAATAGAATTACTACATGTAAAAACATAAAGAAGATATAAAAGTAACAAAAAAATAATTACCGCTTTCATCACTTGATAATTTGTAAAAATATAAACTTGAAAACTAGCTCAACAACGCACGTGTTAAACGTTCGCGACAGTGGCAACCAATGATTTAATATGGCAATAATTCAAACAATAAAACGCACTATTGGGTAGGTGCTGCCATCTGTTAGTAAAATAAAATACTTGTGCTATATTTTACTGTAAAGTCCCATCAGAAGTCGTTGATGGTTTTCGTTTCTATAAGGTTTATAACATATTCATTGGGACTTCAGAGTCCCGTCAGTAAATAAAGGAAAATGAAAAATTAAATACAATTTAAATAATTGTGAGGCAATAACTATGTATGAATGTTATTTTTTTATTTAAAATGCTTTTTATCATATTTTATTTCAGTTTATTTTCAACCTTGTATAAAATACTCTATTTAATCAATTAGATCTTTAAAAAAAATAAATGCACGTAAATGCAATAGCCACATACGTTGAGTACGTGTGGTAGTGTTGTTGCCTTTTCACGTACGATAGTGTTACCAAGATGCGCAATAACAAATCACGAGTTCCGTCCCTACTCTAGTGGTTCTATGGATAGAAGCTCGATTACTGTGTCCGAAGACAATATTGACACCCTGTCAAACTCTTTAATATTTCCGAATTATGAATTCGGGTATGTTGATGGGTGCCATATGAAAGATAAGTCATGATAATCCTAGATGTCAAAGTGTGAAATTACCATGGAGGAGGTAAAAGTGACTGAATGGTTTGAAAAAAAATCAAGACCGCGGGGTTTGATAGTATCTTCTTCATTGTGTGCTCAATGTTGTGCACGACCTGTCTTAAATCTTCCGGGCCATGTTAAATGCAGCGCTTAAAGAGGATCCTGTTAACTATTTTATTTACTCCATAACTCTTAGGACACCTTCATATTGCTTGTGTTCTCTCAACAGTCCCCTGATCACCAACTTCTCTAGACTATCATCATTATTTCTAGAAACATGCCCAAAGTACGTTGAAATTATTTTTCTGCATGTTGCCGAAAGTCTGTCGGTAATCACTAATTCTTGGATGATAGAGAAGTTGGTTCGCCTTGTAGAGCATTCGCCTTCAACATTACATCTCGAAGGCACCTATCATGTTTGTTTCCTTCTTTATCATCGTTAATGTTTCCATTCCATACAGTGTTATGGAGAATACTAAAGATTTAACCAGGCGTATACGAGTATAATGATAAATAACCCTTGAGTATATTGCATAAGAGGGGAAGTGGATTGAATGAATGGATGCGTCTATACTTCAATAAATGTTTGAACTCTGGATACTTTTTATGACTGGATGAAGACTATCATTATTACATTGCATTAGGGCAAAAACTCTTCAATATACTGTAACAGTTACAGAATATCAGTTTATTAAGTGTGGTAGAAAAACTTTATACGATGATTTTGATTGACAGAGTTAGGGAAATAGCTGTAATGAAAGTATGAAATGAGCGAGGTATTTTTTTATAGTAAAGTAAAAGTCCGTTAGTTCGAAATTCAAGGGACAAAAATAAAAAAAAACGAATAAAAATCACTAAAAAACCATTTGAATTTGTGTAGCACTTTCAAACGGCTGGAATTATGGCGGTCATTTGTTCTTACTATAAAAATAACGTAAGTCAAGTAAAATTTTGCCGACATATTTCCGCAGTATTGAGACATAATAATGTATTTAATAGTAAAATAAATAAAAAAATACGTACTATTTTTCATGGGAATTTAAAAAATACAAGATTTGTAACTTATTTGATTTTAACACGGTCACTTTTTACACAGATTAAGTGATTTATAAAGGTGTAATATAAATATGATGTCACTGATTTTTATTTGGCCATGCATTTGATTACGATATAATGATCTACGATTTTAAGTTTTTAAGATATTAATTTTCACAGTTGTCTATTATTAATATTCACAGAAAAATACTCAAAACCCTATATCAGGGGTGGGCATACATGAGGTCAACGAGAGCCACATTCTGGATTTTCATATATACTATATAAAGAGCCACACCATAGTCACGTTCTCACGTAGTATTAAATACACTAATTCTAATTTATTACATATTCTACACAAATCTTATTGCTATATAAAGTACAAAAAATACACATATGAGATAATTTAAAAATAGCGCAGAAAACGGTTTGCGCACATAAAGAGGCAGGAGATGCGCGCGCACCCTATAAATTGAAATCACAGCACACGTATACACCAATACTTGCTTGCGTCTTTATCAGTTGCATTCATACATGCGCGTCATGTCACTTACAACATTTAGAAAGGAAAATCGCGAAAATACAAGTATAATGGGGAAATAAAGTATTTATATTTTTATAAGAGACATTGGGTGCCGCACTAAACTCAACGAAGAGCCGCATTTGCCCATGTCTGCCCTGTACTTATTACGATAATCAAAGTTCGCGCCATTTAAATTTCATCACAGAATTTAAATTTCGTAAGAGAAAATAAGCAAATTTATAGAAAGGTTAAAAATAACAGTTTCACAAAAAAGTCTAAAATTATATTTTTATTAAATTCTTTTTACATGGTTTCTTTATTTTATTGGTGTGCTTCCCCATACATTACGATGAAATCTTGAGATGTTTCGATATTGAATCTTTGGATATATGGAGCCCCGAAAGTTTAAGTGCTCTCTCTCTCTCTCTTTGAATAATGGCCGTGAACTCCTATATATGAAGGAGTATACGCCAGTGTCCAGTGGCCGGCGCATAATAACATCAGTCGTCCCGCCTGTGGTCCTGGTTTTGTATTATCTCTAGTTTTGCCGCCAGGACCTGGCTAGGGTCAGAGATAATACATAACAGGACCGGCTACTACATGAACCCGTGAAATTCGAATAATTAGAAATTTTAAAAACATTACGAAATATGCGTTTTTTCGAATTATCAGTAGAATTTATTACGAAAAGTCGATTACATGACCTAAAAAATGGTGAAAACTTTGAAATTATGAATTATTGTTAAAATTAACAAACTTTTACTGTAGAGAATGCATGGACCAGATTCTTGTGTTACAGAAGATATCTGAGCAATATATCTTCTTCTTCCTGTCACTATCCCAACTCATTGCCGAGGTAGGCTGTTGGGGTCGGCTCTTCTCGTTTTCAGGCTGTATGTTCTTCAGTTCTGGGTGTCGCTTTCATCTAGGCCGTTTCTCTACAGGATTTTGGAGCATTGAGTCATCCAGGCGTTCTTTGGTCTTCCTCTGGACGGCTGTCGAGGAAGATCCACAGACATTACCTGATTTACAGTATGGTCTGGTGGTCTCCGTCTTATGTGCCCGTACCATCTCAGCTGTCGTTCTTCCCGCTTACTATTTATGTCAGTGACCCCCAGGCTACCACGAATGCGTGAGCTCTTAATTCTATATTTCAGTGATACTCCTGCCGACCACCTAAGCATTAGCATTTCTGCTGTTTCAAGTTGCCTAGAGTAGGAGCTGTACATAGTCCAGCATTCTGACCCATACATAATTGCGGGTCTAACGATAGTCTGGTATACCTTTCCTTTCAGTTTTATAGGCATTTTTGGGTCACACAAGACTCCTGTTATCGATCTGAATTTCATCCATCCCACACTTATTCTATTGTCAACATCCGCGGCGCACCCTCCGTCTTTGTGAATGAGTGAGCCCAGATACTTAAATGAGTCACAGCTGGCTAATATTTCCCTATCTCAGTTGCATTGAAGGAGTTGTGGCATTTTAGTTTTCAAATAGCAGATACAGGTATTCTGTTTTTTTCCTACTCATTTTTAAGACATTTTCCTCCAGCATCTTTCTCCATCTCTCCAGGGTGCTCTGCAAGTCACAATGGTTATCTGATATCAGTGCTACATCATCTGCAAAAAGCATAGTCTTAAGGATACCGTTCATTTCATGATTTGTTAGATAATTCATGGCAATTATGAACAGCAGTGGACTGAGGACAGATCCTTGGTGCACCCCCACTTTAATTGGTAAAATATAATTTCCACAATCTCTTCTTACGTGATCATACCCTTTCTCTAAGTCTACGAACATTCAAAATACCATTTTCCATATATTGTTCAGATATGAGCAATGATCATGTAAGAAGAGATTGTGGAAAGAATATTATAATATACTCGTAAATAACAAATATATAAGTACAACTGCAGTAGGTCAAAGGAGCATTTAATATAATATAAAAATATGATGTTATACTCCTTGGCATATGGGAGTGAGCTTGGACTTAGCAGAAGTAGGATAAAAGTAAGATCATTGCTATGGAGATGCGTGCAATAGGAAAATAATGTGGAGTATGGTATGTCTACAGAGCGGCTTACAATATTTTTTTTCTGATAGTGTACAAACTAGATAATTGGGTTACATGCTGTTGACCATTGATTGATCGAAGTGAAGCTGGATTTCTCACAGTATGACCATTGTCGTCGATTTATGCCAGTTGAGTAATTCTACTATTTGGGTAGTATTTTCTCAGAAGATGGAAGATTTAAGAAGGATATTAAATAGCGTGTAGCGATAGGAAACAAAGTCAATGGGGTACTAAAACATAGATACTCGAACTGTAGTATTAAAATTTCACAATAGTATTTTAATGTCAACTTTGATGTATGGGAGTAAAACATTGACGTGGAAAAATAATGATGGGAGCCGAATAAATGCTGTAGAAATACAGCATTTATTCGATTCTTTTCATAAACAATGTATGACAGAATACACTGTTAACCTTCTTGCTTAGCATGAATGCTAGCTGTTGACCACTATGTATGACAGAATACACTGTCAACCTTCTTGCTTAGCATGAATGCTAGCTGTTGACCATTATGTATGACAGAATACATTGTCAACCTTCTTGCTTAGCATGAATGCTAGCTGTTGACCACTATGTATGACAGAATACACTATCTACCTTCTAGCTTAGCATGAATGCTAGCTGCTGACCACTATGTATGATAAAATACACTGTCAACCTTCTTAGCATGAATGCTAGCTGTTGACCACTATGTATGACAGAATACACTGTCAACCTTCTTGCTTAGCATGAATGTTCGCTGTTGACCATTATGTATGACAGAATACATTGTCAACCTTCTTGCTTAGCATGAATGCTAGCTGTTGACCACTATGTATGACAGAATACACTATCTACCTTCTAGCTTAGCATGAATGCTAGCTGCTGACCACTATGTATGATAGAATACACTGTCAACCTTCTTAGCATGAATGCTAGCTGTTGACCACTATGTATGACAGAATACACTGTCAACCTTCTTGCTTAGCATGAATGTTCGCTGTTGACCATTATGTATGACAGAATACATTGTCAACCTTCTTGCTTAGCATGAATGCTAGCTGTTGACCATTATGTATGACAGAATACATCGTCAACCTTCTTGCTTAGCATGAATGCTAGCTGTTGACCACTATGTATGACATAATACACTATCTACCTTCTAGCTTAGCATGAATGCTAGCTGTTTACCACTATGTATGATAGAATACACTGTCAATCTTCTTCCTTAGCATGAATGCTAGCTGTTGACCACTATGTATGACAGAATACACTGTCAACCTTCTTGCTTAGCATGAATGCTAGCTGTTGACCATTATGTATGACAGAATACATTGTCAACCTTCTTGCTTAGCATGAATGCTAGCTGTTGACTATTATGTATGACAGAATACATTGTCAACCTTCTTGCTTAGCATGAATTCTCACTGTTGGCCACTATGTATGACAGAATACACTGTCAACCTTCTTGCTTAGCATGAATGCTAGCTGTTGACCACTATGTATGACAGAATACACTGTCAACCTTCTTGCTTAGCATGAATGCTAGCTGTTGACCACCATGACAATCTTGATAGCCTAATTTACCTTCCATCTCAGAAGTTAAAAATTGTTCCCCAATGGAATTTAAAAAAAAGAAGAGTTTCAGTCTGAACTTACACACAAGGCACAAGTATTATAACATCTTTCTGGTTGGGTGGAAGAAATTGCTGCATGTCAGAAAGCCTGCTACATTGTATACAGTACAATCTGGCAGGTTCATTTCCAACAAATCAGAAGAATGTCAAAGAGGTCTCACGTTAAAACTAGACTGGAACCCTTTTTAAAACATGTGTTAACCAACCAGTTCTGCTTTTGTATGGATTGCACCTTAAGACAGTTTGCAACTTTCAACCCCTCTCTTCTCCTTACATAATTTAAAAAATGCTTATCCTTTCTATTTTGGATGATGGTGTATTTAGTGCCACATAACAAACCACTACAGTTTATGTCTTGCTTTCTTCTCCGCAAATGCAATGATGTCATTGAAGTCAATATTCATTGTTAAGTAATACTTAGGTTTGCCTGTTAGCAAATGTGGCTCTGGCACTAATAGGAATCGAACCAAGAATCCTCCCCCTCAGGCTGGAAGACAGGGGCCATACCAGCTAGTCCACTGAGATAGTCAATACTAATTTGTATACAATGGAAGTGTTATATTATACAATACTATGCAGAGGTTTGTGTGGTGTTTTTTGTTGTTTTATATTTATAATTTTATATATATCACGTCTGTAAATATCAAACTGGATTTTTTTTATAGAAAATATAATTTATTGTATGAAAATGGTAAAAAATATTTTATTCAAAGTATTGTCCATCACTAGCTACACATGTTTCCTATCTTTCTGGCAATTTGTGGATGCCACGCCAAAAAAACTCTTGCTCTTTTGAGGCAAACTAATCATTGAGCCATTTTAGTAGGAAGTGAAGCGCTGCTCAGCAAGTGTGTGTCCCATCGATGCAAATAAGTAGTAATCGGATGGAGCCAAGTCTGGTGAGTAAGCCGCATCCGAAAGTATTTGCCAACTAAACACCTCAATCGTTTCCTTGACCGGTTTTGCTGTGTGCGATGGTTCATTATCATGAAGCAAAATCACTTTGTGTTGCCTCTTTTGATATTCTGGTCGTTTTTCACACAATGCTTGGTTCAAATCCATAATTTGTTGACGGTAGCGTTCAGTATTAACTGTTTCGCCAGGTTTTAACAGCTCATAAAAGATAACACCCTTCTGATCCCACCAAACACAGAGCATTTTCTTACGTCTATTGCGATTTGGCCTCGCAGTCGATGTCGCTGGTTTGCTTGGAGTTACCCATGATCTTTTACGCTTAGGATTCTCAAAATATATCCATTTTTCAACGCGTCACAACTCGTTGGAGAAATGATTTTCTTTTGTACCTGGCGAGCAGCATTTCGCAAGTGGTTTTTCGGTTTTCCTGCTGTCTTTCATTCAGTTCATGTGGAACCCATGTTCCCATCCTCTGGATCTTTTCCATGGCTTTCAAACTTTTGGAGACTTCTCGTGTCACATTTAATTGATCCGCGAGTTGTTGTTGCGTTTGAGCATCATCCTCTTCCATCAATGCTTGCAATTCTGCGTCTTCAGAGTCTGTAACAGTTTTCTTCAAATGGTAACAGAAAATCAATGCTGTCGGCGAATCGTACTTTTGAAGGACAAAAACAGATATGTCCAACGCAATGAAAACATAATATATGTAGTTGTATTAAACTTGTATTGTTGTGAGTTAAGTCTTTAACAAATGTAAACACAAGAAAAAGGTGCCAATGACGCGGCTTAACAGTCACCACATTGACAACTAGAGCCATCTATGAGCAAATTATTGTTTCATATTTACAGACCTGGTATATACATATATATATATTTTTTGCTTGTTTCATGTTTGTGTGCGGTATATTGTGGGATGAATGTTTTGGTCTGTCTGGAGTGATGAATTGAATTGTCTCATGCGTCTTTTAATAAAATGAGAAGCGTATTCTGCGATGATAATCTGAACTTGAAACATCGACAACGGTTAGTCAAATGCTACGTTTGGTCAGTGTTATTGCATGGAGTGGAATCATGGACCCTCAAAGTTGGTAGTATGAACAGACTGGAAACATTCGAAATGTGGATGCACCGGAGAATGCTACGGATACCCTGGACGGATATGGTCAGCAACACGAGGGTTCTTCAAAGAGCCAAAGTTGATAGAGAGTTCCTGACTAATATTAAAATCTGAAAGGTGTCCTATTTGGGGCATGTACTTAGAGGAGCAAAGTACAAATTACTGCACCTGATCATCCAAGGCAAAATAGAGGTTCGAAGAGGTGTTGGCAGGAGGTAAATCTCCTGACTCCGCAATATACGTGATTTGACTGGTATAAGGAGTGTCGGGGATCTTTTTCGGGCTGCCGGGGACAAAGATGTTTACTCTCAGGTGAGAGTCAACGTTGGGGGGACCTGACATGACACTGGGAAGAACAAGGAGTGATGAAGTGTGAGGAGTTTAATTTCGCGTGCTGTATGCATATGTAATTGAGTGTCACTGTCTGTCAGGTTGATGAGAATGTGCAACGGGGTTTTATATAATCCAAAATCGGAAAGAAGTATCGATTTATTTTTTCGTGCTATATGTCCTCAGTGAGATACAGGCAAAAGCCTAGTTTACTGGGGACATGACAAATGTAAAGCAACAAACCCAGATCTATTAAAATTGCGTGTCCGAATTAAATTACCTGTTGTTCTTTCACAAATGATGTATATTTATTGTCATGTGTAAAATAAATTTAACAAAATGCAGCACGATAATAATAAAATGATTAAAAGGATAATAAATAAAAGCCACGATGAAATTTCATTTCTGTATTTCAATGATGTATTTGTAAAAAGTGTTAAAACAATTAAATAAATGGTGGTTTCATTACGAAATAAATACACTTTTTTAATATAATTTAGTATTAAAATATAAATAAGAAACAAACCTATCAACCATTTTACTCAATTTTTTTATAAAATATTTAAAATTTCCTTAACAAAATGGTGCACAAGAAATAAACAAAATAATAATCTCACAACAAATTTCCACAGAAATAAACATGTAAGTACAAGAATAAGGTTAAATAAAAATGTAAAAACTCAATGATTTAGCAGCTAAGATCACAGATTCAAAAGTATTGTATGAGTGCATTCAATAATACTAACAATTCAAATTATATTTATCACCTAAAATAATACAACTATGTAATTTATTCAAGAAAATGTAACATGGTCGCTGTGACATTTTAAATGTCATGTCTCAAAGGGATGGGATAAAATAGTTTCTTTTACAAATCGAATAGTTTTTTTATAACTCGAAAAATTGTTTTTCTTTAAACTGACGTTTTAATTCCTAATTTTCATTATACTGACTTTCTAATGTATTGTATGATTTGTATCTTTTTTTAAGTAGGCCAAGATCCACTTTGAATTAATACTAATTACGAACATTTAATTTTATGTATAAAAAAATTTAAAATCCAATTATCGTATACCCCATCCCTAGCCAATGCAGACTAACGTAGTGACTTTTGAAGAACGTCGCCAAATATTATTTGATTTTAACAAACCGACATATTTTTGCTAATTTGTAACAAGATGTATTAATTTGTCATTATTGTTAGTTTTGTGTAATGTATTTACCTAAATAACTTGCTATTTATTAGAATCGAGGCTTATATTTAAGTTGATAAAATAATTAAAATTACTGAACGTCGTTACAAGGTTGTATTGGGGCAAATTTGTGAAAAGTCACAGGAACCGTGCTACATTTTCTTTAGTATAATATAACGATTCAAAAACATGCGTAAATATGTACAAAAAATTAGGAATGTTAGGGTTTCAAAGCACATTTTGAAATAAAATTTATTATACAAATAATAATTAAACTATGTTAAATGTTACGTACATACGTGGAAAAATCACAACAAATTAGATATCTAAAATATTGCACTAAATTTAAGATTGATTAACACGCAGAAGAATATTATTAAGATTTCTATTCAATATAAATATACCGGTATGTACTTGGTATAAAATATATCTAAGGAGATATATTTTAGATTTAAATTCAACTTTATTGGGTAGATTTTTAAGATTCGGATGAAAATCACTTGTTAAGAAATTTCTAACATTAATAGCAATTCAGTGAATTAAAATGATTTCATATCGATATTATCAGTCTAAAAAAGTAATATCTATATTTTAAAGTCTTATAAGAAAATGCTTCAGAAATATAATATCATAAATTCTTCAGCGATTCTTGACAATATGCTAAACATCATATGTTATGCTGACGATGCCACCATCATAGCCGAATCAGAGGAAGACCTGCAACAAATGCTACACCGATTCCACACTGCTTCCAAAAAATACAACATGTCTATCTCCATCAGCAAGACTAAATGCATGACTCTAGCCAGAGAGCAAGTTGGATGCAGTGTGGCGATCAACGACACACCAATTGAACAAGTTACAAAATTTAAATACTTGGGTGCTAGCATAATGACCTCTATGGCGAAGTGCTTGAACAATCACAAAAGGCCGCAGCTATTTCCGGATGTTTAAAGAACACTATCTGGAGAAAAAAGTATATGAACATCCAAAGCAAGGTGAGGATATACAAGACCTGTGTCCGCCCCATAATGACATACAGCATAGAGTCCAGAGCCGACACTGTCAGAACCAAAAATCTCCTTCGAACCAGCGAAATGAAGGTACTCAGGAGTATCGCTGGCAAAACCCTTCTTGATAGAGTACGAAACACAGAAATGCGAAGGATGTGCGAAGTTGAAGATATTGTCAGATGGGGTAGACAGAGAAGAAGGTTCTGGAACGAACATGTATCCAGAATGGCGGAACCATGAGCCGTAAAAATGGCTAGGGACAGTATCCCCCCAAGCAAGCAGACCTCCAGGACGACCTTCCAAAATATGGAAAGACAGCTGGCAGTCGAAGTCACAAGAGGGAAACAATGATGCAGGACCATAACAGGACAACAGGCCTAAAAGAAGAGGAAGAAGAAGAAATCCTTCAGCAAGAAGTATGGAGGCAGGCAGTCATAGAGAACTGCTCACTCAGCAGAGATGAAAATCCAGAGAATATTGCCTTTGGGAATGTGCATGTTGTCTGAGCTCAATTCACCCTGCCTTGCTTAAGAAAAATTAAATAATTTTTTTTTTCATCGACATTTTCCAGTCAGTTTATCTGATAAATTTCACGTATTTGGGTTTAGTAAGGACCGGCGCACCCGGCAGGAGTCTGTCATCTCTGTAATTCGGGAGAGGCGATGGTCCTGGCTGGGACATGTTCTGAGAATGCCCGATGATAGTTGGCCGAGGAAAGTGCTGTTTTTCTGTCCATCAGGATCCAGACGGCCTGGAAGACCCTCTCTCACGGTGTACCGTTCCTATGACAAGGAAGTCAGAGCGTCGTGGAATGTCGTGGAGGGAGATTACCAACACAGCCCAAAACCGTTCTGAATAGAGAAGACTGATGGCCTCCCTATGCTCCCTTGTGGAGCTTTAAAGGGTTAATTTAATTGAATTGAAGGACTGATGATATCTAACCATTTTCTTATTTAAAGTACATACCGACAATCATAAAAATGTCATATTAAAATGTAATTTAAATTGGTTTTCGTTCAATAATGTAATTTAATTCCTATTGTAAAAATGTTAAGCCTTCAATATTCAAGATACCGTTATTTCATATTTTAATATAACAAATTAAAATGAATTTTTATATAATGAAACATTAACTATAACAATTATGAAAGAAAAAAGAACAGTGAAATAAAGAGAATATTAAAAGTAAATTAAATTATAATAAATAATAACAACGCATGTAAAAAAAAAATAGTGGGTAACTTTTAATATGTATTGAAATTAAAAATTACTTGAAGAAAAAAATGCTATAACATAACCTACTCATATTGGGTGTTAACATAAATTGTGTCCATTTTTTTCCAATTTAAAAATGAGCACCAAAAGTAAAACAAAATGGTAAATGTTATATGTCATTCAAAAGACAATTTTCTGCTCTACAAGATATTGTGTTTGCTTTTACGTTACATATATTATTATTTTTTATTACAAGGGGGGATCTTCATGAATAATATGGTTTAAGCGGTCCTCATCGAAGTCCACAGGTCGTCCGGAACGCTCCATGTCTTTCAGGTCAAAATAACCGTCTTTGAAACGCAAAAACCATCAACGAGCTGTCCTTTCATTCATAGCATCTTCACCGTACACTTCGCAAATATCGCGAGCAGCTTTGGCAGCTTTATTCCCTCGATTGAACGCGAACAGAAGGAGGTGTCGAAAATGCTCATTTTCGTCTATTCGACATTCCATTTTGAAGGCTTGTAATCAAATAAAATAATTTATGTAACGTAAAAGTAAACACAATATCTTGTAGAGCAGAAAATTTTCTTTCGAATGACGTATAACCTTTACCATTTTGTTTTACTTTTGGTGCTCATTTTTAAATTGAAAAAAAAAAACGGACACAACTTATGTTAACACTTAATACATCTTAAAGAGTAAGACAACACAAGTCAAATTATGAGGAATAATAAAGAAGAAAACACATTCAATAAAAAGTAAATTAAGGAAAATGAGATATGAAATATTTCTTTGACAGAATAGATTAAAATTTTATTTTTTCTCATATTTAGTGATTTTTACTCTAAAGAACATCAAGCTCAATTAAATTTCAGTTGATTAAATGCAATGATATCTAAAATATAAACCTTAAAAGATAATATTAAAGATGTTCGAGTGGGTTTCATGAGAGTTTGCACTTTTTAACACATTGACAAGCTTACCATAGTACGTAATATACAAAACGTATCAATGTATTAGTAAGTATCTTAGCCGTGATTGGTTGATGTGATCCGTTAATATTCAACTGACATTCAACTTTGCCGTGATTGGTTGATGCGATCTGTTTATTTGACGAAAAATACTGTGACCATAATGTCTGAAGTTACGAAATTAGGAAAAAGGAAGATCATTGTGTGGACAGACTAAATAAGTGGTTTTGAATGTTTATAATTACATCAATAAATTACGGGACACTAGTGAGAAGGTAAATATGTTTGATTTTTATTTATTATTCAGTGAATTACTGATCTCAATCAATTTTTAGAGCTATGATAGTGATATTTTTTTCAAAATTAAATTATTAATGTAAGTATCTGTATAGTTGCATTGTTTGTTATATAACCAGTAGATAATTAAGATTGGTCTGAATAATTATCTAAGAATGAAGGTATGAAACAATGGTACGTAACCAGATAATATGCATTGCATATCTATGTAAATAATTTTTTGAATCAGTGTTAGGGTCATTTATTTATTTTTACAATACATACATACCTAGTTATAAGTTATTTTTAATTGGTCTTAGTATTTATTGGTGTTAATTGTGTTTCATTTGCCTATTGAATAAATAATTTGATTTTGTATTGACCATTCATTATTGTAAAATGAAAAAGAAAGAGTGGGAACAGTCCCAGATCAGTGAGCTGGAAAACCTCAACTCACGGGGATTATGTAGACAGTTCTACCGGAGGATTAATCAGCAGCGCAAAGAGTATAAACCAAGGGTAACTGCCTGTAAAAACAGACATGGCGAAACTCTTAACGATACAGTGGATATCTTGAAATGTTGGGCCGAACACTTTGAGGAACTTCTTAATAACAACCATTCCGATGACATTGATACAGAGAATCCCTATGCTGAGGACGAAGAAAACATACCACCACCATGTCTAATGGAAGTAAAAACAGCCATAAAAAACCTCAAAAATAATAAGTCTCCAGGACATGACGATATCCCTGGTGAGTTACTTAAGTACGGAGGAACTGAACTAACCGCTATGATCCATACCATCGTGGAGAAAACACGGGACTCAGAAACTGTACCAGACGATTGGAGGACTGGAATCATATGCCCACTCCACAAAAAGGGTGATACAATGCAATGTGCCAACTATCGAGGAATTACCCTACTGAATGCATCATATAAGGTCTTTGCCGGTGTCCTGTTCTCCAGATTGCTGCCGTACGCTGAAAATCTGGTAGGCCAATATCAAAGCGGATTTCGTCCGGGGAGATCCACTATAGATCAGATGTTCACTCTCCGTCAAATATTGGAAAAAACCCTAGAGTATAATGTCGATACACACCACCTCTTTATCGATTTCAAAGCTGCATATGACAGCATTAACCGCTCTCAACTCTATGCGGCCATGAAGGACTTGCGTATTCCTAACAAGCTCATAAGGATGGTTAGACTCACTATGAACCAATCACAATGTAGAGTCCGGATTCAGAATGATATCTCAGAACCATTTTACACAATGAATGGACTGCGTCAAGGAGACGCACTAGCTTGTCTACTTTTTAATATGGCTCTAGAGAAGTGTGTAAGAGAATCCGGAGTACAGACAAATGGGTCAATTTTCTACAAATCAAGCCAAATACTGGGCTACGCGGATGATATTGACATTATTGGTAGATCCCCACAAGCAATGATGGAGACATTTGTTCAGTTGGAGAGGGCCGCAAACAGAATGGGACTTCGCATCAACTCCGATAAGACCAAATATATGATAGCCACTAAAGCACCCCGTAATAACCAGACACCTACCACGATTAATATAAGTTCTCATACAATAGAACGTGTAAACACCTTCACCTACCTGGGATCCATAGTGACAAGTGTTAATGATGCATCTATCGAGATTAAACGTCGAATATTCATGGCAAATAGATGCTTCTTTGGTCTGAGAAAACACCTTATATCTCGGTTGTTGTCCAGAAGGACAAAACTTACCATTTATAAGACACTGCTACGACCTGTCCTCACATATGGGTCTGAATGCTGGGTATTGAGTAAGAAGAACGAATCTTCCCTTCTAATATTTGAAAGAAAAATACTCAGAAAAATATTCGGACCCATACAGGAAAATGGATCTTGGAGAGTGAGATATAATGAGTTATACAGCATATACAAAGAGCCCAACATTATAAAATACATCAAAATTGGGAGGCTACGTTGGGCGGGGCATGTAGCAAGAATGGGAGAAGAGGAAATGCCTAACAAAGTACTCTTTTCCAAGCCCCAAGGAAGACGTAGCGTGGGTAGACCAAAGCTTAGGTGGATGGATGGGGTGCAGAATGATGCAAACGTGGTTGGCATCAGGGGCTGGAGGAGTGCATCCCAGGATAGGGGGGAGTGGCAACGACTGCTGGAGGAGGCCGGGGCCCACAATGGGCTGTAGTGCCATTGATGATGATGATGATGATTCATTATTGTCATTAGGTGCATACCTCAATCTGTTATTATATTATTATTATGGTAAGTATTTTATTGGAATATAAAGTATTAGATAGACAATATTTAAAAATATATTACAAAATAAATTAAAATATGGTCACCCTAAACCAGCAGTGCAAACTCTCGTGAAACCCACTCTACCAACATATTCATTCATTTTATGTCATCGGGAATATAACGAAAAATCAAGATCGAAAACACATTTCTTTTGCTAATTGAAATATTGATTAAGCATACAGCATACATTACTGTTTGATTTTGCATCAAACAAATGCAAAATCAAGCAGTCAAGTATTCAGCTAATAAAATTGCATTTTATGGTTCAATTTATTATTATAATAGAGAAAATGTTGGATAATCCTTGTGACGTTTGAAATGTCATGTCTCAAAGGGATGGGGTAAAATTAATTTTTTTACAAATCGAATAGTTTTTTTATATATCGAAAAATTGTTTTTCTCTAAACTGACGTTTTAATTCCTAATTTTCATTATGTGACTTTTTAATGTATCGTATGATTTGTATCTATCTTTAAATAGGCCAAGATTCACTATGAATTAATACTAATTACGAACATTTAATTTTAGGTATAAAAAATCGAAAATCCAATTATCGTATACCCCATTTTTAGCCAATGCAGACTAACGTAGTGACGTGACAAATGTCACTAAATATTATTTGATTTTAACAAACTGACATATTTTTGCTAATTTGTAACAAGATGTATTAATTTGTCATTATTGTTAGTTTTATGTAATGTATGTTATTTACCTCAATAACTTGCTATTTATTAGAATCGAGGCTTATATTAAAGTTGATAAAATAATTAAAATTTCTACAATACAAGGTTGTATTGGGACAAATTTGTGAATTGTCACAGGGGCCATACAGCATACATTTTCTCTAGTATAAAAAACTCCCGATTCATATAACCCCATTACATACTAGATGTTATTTCATTGGCTAATATATAATACATTGAAATAGGTAAACAACAGCTTGGATCTTTTTTGCACATAAACATTAATACATTTTGATTTATTCAACAAATATTTTTATGAGAATTTTAAATAATTTTTTTAATTGTAAAAACTATTAATTTTTTTCACTTAACAAAATATAATAAAATTAGCACCAATAATAAAGTTTAACGATACATAATATTCCATATTATGATTTAAAAAAAATGTAAAAATGTCACTTACAGCCAAAGTATTGAATAAACATCCTAATCATAGACAATAACTTTGTGAATGTTGACATTGATTTAATAAATACAGAATTAAAAGATTTTTATATCAGTTTTAAACTGAAAAGAAATTTGTACAGAATTAGATTAATTAAAGGATGTAACCCAAGATGGCCGATCAAAGGCAGAAATTTGTACAGAATTAGATTAATTAAAGGATGTAAACCAAGATGGCCGATCAAAGGCAGAAATTTGTACAGAATTAGATTAATTAAAGGATGTAACCCAAGATGGCCGATCAAAGGCAGAAATTTGTACAGAATTAGATTAATTAAAGGATGTAACACAAGATGGCAGATCAAAGGCAGAAATTTGTACAGAATTAGATTAATTAAAGGATGTAAACCAAGATGGCCGATCAAAGGCAGAAATTTGTACAGAATTAGATTAATTAAAGGATGTAACCCAAGATGGCCGATCAAAGGCAGAAATTTGTACAGAATTAGATTAATTAAAGGATGTAACCCAAGATGGCAGATCAAAGGCAGAAATTTGTACAGAATTAGATTAATTAAAGGATGTTAACCAAGATGGCCGATCAAAGGCAGAAATTTGTACAAAATTAGATTAATTAAAGGATGTAACCCAAGATGGCCGATCAAAGGCAGAAATTTGTACAGAATTAGATTAATTAAAGGATGTAACCCAAGATGGCAGATCAAAGGCAGAAATTTGTACAGAATTAGATTAATTAAAGGATGTAAACCAAGATGGCCGATCAAAGGCAGAAATTTGTACAGAATTAGATTAATTAAAGGATGTAACCCAAGATGGCCGATCAAAGGCAGAAATTTGTACAGAATTAGATTAATTAAAGGATGTAACCCAAGATGGCAGATCAAAGGCAGAAATTTGTACAGAATTAGATTAATTAAAGGATGTAAACCAAGATGGCCGATCAAAGGCAGAAATTTGTACAGAATTAGATTAATTAAAGGATGTAACCCAAGATGGCCGATCAAAGGCAGAAATTTGTACAGAATTAGATTAATTAAAGGATGTAACACAAGATGGCAGATCAAAGGCAGAAATTTGTACAGAATTAGATTAATTAAAGGATGTAACCCAAGATGGCCGATCAAAGGCAGAAATTTGCGCAGAATTAGATTAATTAAAGGATGTAAACCAAGATGGCCGATCAATAGAATTAAGAGCTCACGCATTCGTGGTAGCCTGGAGGTCATGGACATAAATAGTAAGCTGGAAGAGCGACAGCTGAGATGGTACGGGCACATAAGACGAAGACCACCAGACCATACAGTACATTAGGAAATGTCTGTGGATCTTCCTCGACCAAAGAACTCCTGGATAGTCCTCCTCGACCAAAGATCTCCTCGACCAAAGAACTTATCAAAGACCAAAGAACTCCTGGATAACTCAATGCTCCAAAATCCTGCAGAGAAATGGCCTAGATGAAAGCGACACCCAGAACCGAAGAATATACAGCCTGAGAACGAGAAGAGCCGACCCCAACAGCCTACCTAGGCAATGAGTTGGGACAGTGCCAGGAAGAAGAAGATTATACTGTACCAATTTAAAATCTGTGCCTCAAAACTAAAAAAAATATTATTTTTTTAAAAAGGCCCTAGATTTCACAAAATTTGCTAACTTCATAAAATAATGTATGATGTGTTGTTTATAGTTAGGCATTAACGTTGTGAAGGTTTAAAGACATTGTCATTTGTTTTTATCAAACACTGTTTATTCCACTTTTTGTAACGGTATAACCCTACTGGTTTCAAGGCTTTCCCCTCATTTTCAGGGGAGCACAAACAAGACTACGTATGCCACAATAATTTTTATGTGATAATGGTTTGATTTTTAAGAGTAAGTAAATTCCATTCAATTTGTCGGAAAGTTCTATAAAACAAGATATGGAGAAGTGTTGTTATAAATTATTGCCGAGGAGTATTACTGGAAGGTAAGGACAATTTATTTCTATATCTGTCATTGTCTGGACTTTGTATTTATTGAAATATTTCATCAGTACAGAGATTCGACAGTACTTAAGAATTTTATCTTTATTCTTGTACCAATTTTTTTTACAGAGTTTAATTTCACTTAGAACAGTTTAATAATGAAAAACAAAAAAAAAACACAAATAGAGAAATACAAAAAAAAATTAAAGCTCTTTATAGATTCAATTTATGGTCCTTTGAAAAAATTAATAGATTATTATTTCTGTATCATATTGTATAAATAATATTTTTTTATAAAGACATTTAATTCAATGTAATTAAATTAAAGAAAATATAAGAAAATACATGTAACTCTGGGGTTTAGTTTCATTTTTAATTTCTTGGGTTTCAATGAAAAATAATTAATTTAACCCTTCAGGCACGCATGATGTGCACCGCACGCGCATCAAAATTCCCACAGGGACGTATGACGTGCACTGCACGCGCACCAAAAATCCCACACACAAGGATGAACGTGAAACAGTGCTCTGTTTCACGTTCATGTTCACCAATTTCGTTCGTTTCATGTTCGACAATGACGTGATCGATATTATCGTGACAGAAACCGACAGATACGCAGATGATACCGAAAAAAAACAAACACTTTTCTCGGTTATCAAATTTACATTTAGACGCAATACTACGCGTCTCTACTTCAAAAATGCAAGCTAATATAAAAATACTTGCAAGTCAAATGCAGCCAGAAAAATCTCATTGATTTTATTAACTACAATAAATGTTGTAGTAAATAAAATCAATGAATAACATATCGATCAATAAGTCCCGGGACTAACTACTAAAACAACATTTGTTTGCCAAAATTCTTCTTTATTCATCAACATAGTCTCCTTCAAGAGCGATACATTCATTCCAACGCTTTCTTAACTTTTCTATGCCAGCCGTGTAGAACGATTTATCTTTGGTTTCAAAATAGGCGTTAGTTTCGGCAATCACTTCTTCATTGGAGCCAAATACCTTTCCCTGGAGCATCTTTTTGAGGTCTGCGAACCGCCGATAGTCGCTGGGGGCCAAATCTGGCGAATACGGTGGATCCGGAAGCAATTCGAAGTTCAATTCATGCAATTTGGCCATCATTACCATCGACTTGTGATACGGTGCATTGTCCTGATGAAAGAGAACTTTTTTCTTCTTCATATGGGCCCTTTTTTTTCAATTTCTGCCTTCAAACGCTCCAATAACCGTATGTAATATTCGCTGTTGGTGGTTTTTCCCTTTTCAAGGTGATCGATGAATATTATACCATGCGCATCCCAAAATACGGAGGCCATAACCTTCCCGGCCGACTGTTGAGTTTTTGGTCGCTTCGGACTACTTTCACCGGCTGCTTTCCACTCAGCTGACTGCCGATTTGATTCCGGAGTATAGTGGTGGATCCAAGATTCATCCATTGTCAAATACCGACGCAAAAATTCCTGTTTATTTCGCGTAAACTGTGCCAAACAGCGCTCTGAATCATCGATGCGTTGTTGTTTCTGTTCCATTGTGAGCAAACGCGGCACCCATTTCGAAAAAAGCTTTTTCATGACCAAATGTTCATGCAAAATAGTGTAAACACTACCAAATGATATCTTCAGGATGTCAGGTATCTCACACAACTTTACTTTTCGATTTTTCATCACGATTTTGAGTTTTTTTTTTATGTTTTCTGGTGTAACAGCCTCATTTGGACGACCAGAGCATTCAGCATCATTTGTGTCTGTACGACTGCGTATGAAATCAGCATACCACCGACAAATGGTTGTTTTCGACGGAGCAGACCCCGGATAACACTTTTCAGGCCATCGCTGAGTTTGAACGGTATTTTTACCCCATTAAAAAACAATGTTTTATCAACATACGAAATTCGGTTTTTTCCATTGTTTTGAAAATAGCAAAAATAGCGTCACTAAAACCACTGTAACTCAATGACACAATGTCGGAATGTCATGAAAGTTTGACACGTAACTTCTAAAGGTTGGTACTAACTGAGAATGGTATGGATTTGTTATTAGAGGTGCCATCTGTTGGTTAGTTCCGGGATTTATTGATCGATGTGTTAAAATATTTGTACACAAATATTGTAGGTATACTGTAATGACATATGGCCCAAATGCGGCCCGCACTAATCCCCAACGTAAAATATTTGGCCCTGTTACAACAAAAGGTTGCCGACCCATGATCTAAACTGATTAAAAAAAAAAGCATTCCAGTGGTTCTAAAAGTGTTAATTGAATTAAATTATGCTATAAAACCTTATTATATATGCTATGAAACCTTATTATATTAATATCAATTTTACCTCTATATGCATAAAAAAAAATTAAACGTCCCTGGGACTGAAAATATGTTTTAAGCATACACGAGCCTGAAGGGTTAAGCGGAATGGTTCCCGACCATTCTGAAGGTGATCTACAATTTTAAGGATGCTAGTTGAGTGAAGAAAACAGTATTTGGAAGAAGAGTGGAATAAAATTAAATAATTTGAACAACAAATGAAAGGCAACAAACCCAGATCCATTAAAATTGTATGTCCAAATCAAATTACGTATTATTTTTTTCGCAAATTGTGTATATTTCTTGTCACGTGTAATAATAAATAAATGAAAATTTTGAAATATTTTTTTGAACCAATTTTAACCATTAAAATGATAAAACTCTATATTTTGTTGGTATAACATTGTTATTTTGGCACATGAGAATATTATTGAAAACAGCTGGTATATGCAAGTTATAGACAAAGGAAACAGCTGTTATATGCAAGTAATAGACAAAGAAAACAGCTGTTATATGCAAGTAATAGACAAAGAATTTTTCATTCACAATTTGTTAATATTAGAAAAATTACAATAAAAAAATATAACATGAAAACATACGTCCAGAATGCTCAGTTTTTTTAAATCTGATACAATTATCTCAGATACGAACTTATTCTTATTGTGACTCTCTAGTGATTATTTTTAGTACCTAGGCCCAAATCTTGTTTTTATCTCTTAGGCCTCGGGGTCACATAGGTAGGAGCCTCGCTTGGTGCTTAGAGCTATGCTGTGAGCTAGGTGACATATCCCAGCAAACCAATGCACCCCATACTATCGCAATGGCCACACTGCACGCTTTGCGCCACGCTATGTGACTATTATAGTCACCTAGTAGCCTAGTTCTAATTACCAAGCGAGGCTCCTACCAGTGTGTCTGTGGCCTTAGTAATCACAGTCTCGAGTAAATATTTAACCTTTCCTTCCCGGTGTTGGGTATCTTCTACACGTTGCTTCAAATACCCATCAATATCTCTATAAATATAATAAATACAAGGTTAAGATTCTAGGTATTCCTCCGTAATATATTTACGCATTGATTTAAAAAATAATATTAATAATAATCAGAATTTATCGACTACATCGTAAGTATTTTCTGAATATCGGAAACTAATTCGCATTTAAACGCTGTGAGTGCCTCGATCTTGGGTCTTGACGATAGGTGAAAAGTACGCGGGAAGCGCGACACTATATTCGCATCTCACTTTTGCATACGTCACTGAATAGCGAGGAGCGCAATTGTCTCAACCTCGCAAGTGTAAGCCACGCCCGAGTTAGCCACCAACCCTGCCGCGCTGCAGTAGCTGTTGAGCTGGCAACGAGACTAGACCTACGCCCGTTCCGTGAGCGGTGCCAGATGGTTTTTTAATGTTTTCAGCAAATAAATCTCAATTATTATAATTTTTAACTTCAATTACAATTAATTAAGGGGATTATCTATGAATGTTCTTATTTTTCCGATTTAAAATCGCAAATTTTTTATCGCGTACTCACTACCCAACACCGGAACACACGTTTCATTTTTATCACCGTAAGGGAAGGATTAACAAAGCTTATAAATGATTGTTTTACGTTTCGAAAGAGACCCATTTTGAATACAGTAATATCTCACTTTGTTACCTCACTATAATGTTGATATGACGTGCCAACTAGATTTCAATGAAGTTTATACTGAAGATATTCAGACATAACTGAATAATAATGATAATCCTCTCGAGAATGAGGAACTACAAGAATTGACTGAAGGAACCAGAAGATACTTATTCTGATATCGGTGTGGAGGAGCCACCAGCTCTAGTTTTAATAGCAAAAATGTTATCCGATTGTCTCAGTCAAGTGTCTCATCCATTATGCCATGTTTACACGAGCTTATAGTTCAGAAATTCTAGGATGGGTCCTGTGGCGTTTTAAACATCATGTCTCAAAGGGATAAAATCGTTTTTTTTTTACAAATCGAAGTTTTTTTATAAATCAAAAATTGTTTTTCTCTAAACTGACGTTTTAATTCCTAATTTTCATTATACTGACTTTCTAATGTATTGTATGATTTGTATCTATCTTTAAATAGGCCAAGATCCACTGTGAATTAATACTAATTACGAACATTTAATTTTAGGTATAAAAAAATTGAAAATCCAATTATCGTATACCCCATCCCTAGCCAATGCGGACTAACGTAGTGACTTTTGACAAACGTCACCAAATATTATTTGTTTTAATAAACTGCCACATTTTTGATAATTTGTAACAAGATGTATTAATTTGTCATTATGGTTAGTTTTTTGTTATGTATTTACCTAAATAACTTGCTATTTATTAGAATCGAGGCTTATATTAAAGTTGATAAAATAATTTAAATTACTGAACGTCGTTACAAGGTTATATTGGGGCAAATTTGTAAACTGTCAAAGGACCCATCATAGAATTTCCGAAGTATAGTACTTATTGTTTGTACTAAGCTGCTTAGTGACCAGTGAGAAATAATCGTTTACACATTGGTGTTAGGAAGAGATATTAGTAGCACGAATGGAAAACCGCCAGACCATCCGTCCGGAATGGAAAACCGCCGCTTTATTTTGAGAAATGTGTTCGAATACCAAAAAAAGTACAAACACGTGCGCTCACTTGCCGTTTCAATTTATCACTAAACACTTGCTGCGGCTGTTTTTTCGACTCTGCAAGCGACAAGTGCTTAGTTGAATTATGGTGGGGGTAGCTGCTTGTCGCTTAGTAAATAATTCGGCCTCCTATTCACTTGCACTTGCCAGATTTACTAATGCTTAGTACTAATGTGCTTGTTTACACGTGGATACAAGCGCGAGTGACAAGTGCGAGTGAGAAGTGTACTAATGACAAGTACTAAGCTCGTGTAAACATGGCATTAGACGTTTTATCAGAAAAATGTTTCTGATTTTGCGTTAAACTGTGCAGTAAAAAGAAACATATTAAATGCTTTAACCTGTTACAGTGGGATGTTATGCGAATAGGAGAAAAAAGCAAAGCAATCGACGCTTGATTCATTATTTCCAAAAAAATAAATGTCACTTCTTTTACGTTCCTATTTTTTAAAATTTTTGTCAAATGTTTGATTATATTTAAACACATTTGCATAAACTTTTTTTATTAAATTGCATTTTGTCAATAAAAAAAGTTACCGTTTAAAAAAATGTCAATAAAAAAAGTTACCAGTTAAAAAATTTTGAGGAACATATCTCTATCATTAACCCTTCCTTCCCTGTGATGTGTAACTAGTACACATTACTTCTAAAAACTTTAATATCTCTATAAATATAATAAATACTGGGTTCAGATTTTAGGTATTCCTCCGTAATACATTTACGCATTGAACGAAAAAATAATATTAATAATAATCAGCACTTATCGGCCACATCAGAGATATTTTGTGAAAATAGGGAATAAATTCACCAATACAATCAAACGTGTTCCAGTGTGTGATGTAGTATATTCATTCTAAAAAAACGCTATGGGTGAGGAAGCGACGCTATTCACGTCTCACTCTACTTCGGTATATGAGAATGCAAAAAATAGAATCTCGGTTCGGTCGCTTCTCTCTTTTTAGTAGCCAACCGGCTTTCGTTCGAGATGGTCGTTCAGTCCGTTTTGTAAACGTCGTCCGATGTGTTTTTCCTTCATGTTTTCAGCAATTAAATTTCAATTATTATCACTTTTGACTTCAAATTTAATTAATTTAAGCGATTGGCTATGAATATTGTTATTTTTTCCGATTTTAAATCGCTCATTTTTACATATGTATTGATGTGTATTGAATACACATCACCGGAACTGGTGTTTTTTTTTAGCACAGGACGGGAAAAGTTAAACGAGGTATTATTGTAATGGAAATATAAACACAGCGAGAATCGCAATTTGGAATGATTAAAGTGATAAGGGTGTATTTGAGGAATTAATGATTTTGAATAAGTAAGAGAATCAAATCAATATTTTAAAAGTTGCCATATATAGGGAAGAAATATGACAATATAAATTACATACAACATTTGGGTTTCTTTTTCAATATTTTCACATCAAATAAAGACTAATAAAAATTTTTAAGATAAATAATATAGTATTTTTTTAAGATAAATAAATAAATCATCTTAACAATTATGTAATTATATAAAATATCTGATTAATTTAAAAAATATGATAGCTGATTAAAGAATGAGATGAGATTTCATGAAATCCGAGAGTAGATGAGACTGAATAAATAAATAAATAAATTAGACTAAATTAATGGTAATCACTGAACACTGTAAACAGCTTTGCATCGAGTTCCTAAGATATTATTCAATCATAAATATAGAATAATATAAATTTAATAACTATTGTACCCTCCTTACGTCTATTGTCTATTACGATGGAGTTTTTTTCAAGGTGATGGTGGAACTTGTTGGATAATCTGAAAAAATAATATGGTCAATTAAATTATCATCTAATTTAACCGGTTTAAAACCAGTTAGATGTAAATTCTTATGAGCTAAGACATACTTACAACTATACTACCTTGATCAAAAAGTTTTAGGACTTTATTCATAAAATCGAAGACAAGTTTATGCATCAAAATCGATATGGTCCCCTTCAAAGTACTCCCCATCGACTGCAACGCACTTACGCCACAGCGTTTGATCCAACCCTCGAAACACCGCTGGTACTCAATTTTCGGTATGTCCATCAGAGCCGTCTTCGATTTTTTCATGACATCCTCTCGGGTGCTGTAACGCGTTCCGCGGAGCGGTTTTTTAAGTCGGTTGAACAGGAAAAAGTCGCAGAGAGCCAGATCAGGTGAATTTGAAGGCTGCTGGATAGTAGTCGTGTTGTTTTTGGTCAAAAACTCATGGAAATCATGTCTTTCGCGATTTCAACGCGGTCTTTTTTTGCATGAAATTGAGGTGTTTCGGCACCAGTTTTGCAGCGACACGTCTGAGGCCCAAATCACTAACCAAAATGTCTTGAGCGGATCCATAAGCGATGTTCAAGTCCTCTGCCAGCTCTCTGATGGTCAATTTGCGGTTTTCGGCCAACATTTCTTTGATTTTATCGATGTTTTCATCGGTTTTCGGCTGCCACTGCGTTCGTCAACCTCGACCAACTCATGATCACTTCTGAAGCGTTCGTGCCACCGAAAAACACTTCTCCAACATTTCCAAGGTCTGCGGACCGTTAAATCTGTTTTTCACACAAAATTTAATGCAAACTCGTTGAAACACAGTTGATGCCATTTTCAAACTTGTAAAAAATCGAAAACACGCACAAAGGTAGATGTGCTCGGTACAGCGTAACTTTTACAAATGTCAAGCCATGACGCTGAAATTTGGAGGGAAGAGTCAATGATAGATGTGGTAACCTAACAAAAAAAAAAAAGAATTCCAATCGGGTGACTGACAACGCCACACGGTGGCCTGTCCTAAAACTTTTTGATCAAGGTAGTATCTAAGTTCATAAATGTTTAATAAAAAATAACAGATATAACATAACAGTTGTCAATCGTAAAAAGTAATATAAAATTATTATATTACACTTTCGTTGTACACAGTACAACCTGACAGGCTTATTGATATATGGCAATCTCTTTCAATCAACGAGAGAGACGTTAGATGCCTTAAGTGAAAACCATTCTGAAATTCTTCTTAAGAAATCTGGGTTTCAACAGCAATTTAACTCGCAGCCCTCGGGTTGGAAGACAAGCGTTTTAACAACAGGGCCACGGAGGTAGTCATCAAAATTATCTGTTCTTTATGAATGGATAAGGAAATTTTAAGTGGACTGCATCGAAAGCCGAGAGATACCAGAGATAAGATATTTTTATTTGGAATTAAAAATTTATTAAAAAAAGTAATTATTTATTCCTAAAAATATGATTTTTTTACACATATTCACACTTGCAACTTTTATGCGGTGTGTGGTTAAGTTTTTGTTTTTGAAATGTTGCTACTATTGTTTTTTCTCTTTTGTTTATTTAACTGAATAGTTTAAATCTTATATATTTCTGGTGTATGCTTTTTTTAATGGTATTTTCAGTGACAAGGGTATTTAATTGAGACGTGTGATAAGCTGGTGGACTTAAAATAGTAATTCGAATATGTTATTCTTATATGATTATTGAAGTGTATATATTTAAACTGTCTCACATGTGACATGTCTTAGAATGCGACATGTCTCACAATGCGACATGTCTCACAATGCGACATGTCTCACAATGCGACGTGTCTCACAATGCGACATGTCTCACAATGCGACATGTCTCACAATGCGACATGTCTCACAATGTGACATCTCCCACAATGCAACATGTCTCATAATGCGACATGTCTCACAATGCGACATGTCTCACAATGCGACATGTCTCACAAAGCAACATGTCTCACAATGTGACATGTCTCACAATGTGACATGTTTCACAATGTAACATCTCCCACAATGCAACATCTCCCACAATGCAACATGTCTCACAATGCGACATGTCTCACAATGCGACATGTTTCACAATGCATCATCTCCCACACTGCAACATGTGTCACAATGTGACATGTCTCACAATGCAACATAAAGTATTAGAAATTTTTCTCCTATGACTGGGGACGTTAGAAATCATTCAAATTATTTAAGTAACTTTTGAAAGCATATATTTTTTTAAATATGTAAATTATTTTTTGTAATTGTAAATTCCAACGTAATTGGGCTAAGCCTGTATTGTGAATGAAAACAAATAAATATATATATAACATACTTTGCTGATGGAGTCCATCCTCTTCTGTGAAGTGGGAGGGCCGCTGACCATATCTGGGACATATCTGTTTGATAGTAACCTGCCTAAGCTGAAATGTAAACATTGTAATGTACGCAATATTCTACACCTTCTTAGTATTCCATCCATAGTACATTCCGGTTAGTTGGCTAGCGTTAGAAAAGCTAATTTCGAGAAAAGCATAGGCGAATATAATATATCTATTTTTAATAATTAGTATTGCATGATAGATACTGTAAAAGTGATTAAACACTAGTTTATTAAATATGCCAAGTTAATATTAGGTTACTCTGAAAATAATGACCCATTTTAACCTTCAAATACAATCAAACAGAATCAAATAAACACTATTATACTTGAGAAAATGTAGCATGGTCCCTGTGACAGTTCACAAATTAACCCCAATACAACCTTGTAACGATGTTCAGTAATTTTAATTATTTTATCAACTTTAATATAAGCCTCGATTATAATAAATAGCGAGTTATTTGTGTAAATACATTACATAAAACTAATAATAATGACAAATTGATACATCTTGTTACAAATTAGCAAAAATATGCCAGTTTGTTAAAATCAAATAATATTTGGTGACGTTTGTCAAAAGTCACTACGTTAGTCCGCATTGGCTGGGGATGGGGTGTACGATAATTGGATTTTTGATTTTTTTATACCTAAAATTAAATGTTCGTAATTGGTATTAATTCATAGTGGATCTTGGCTTATTTAAAGATAGATACAAATCATACAATACATTAGAAAATCGGTATAATGAAAATTAGGAATTAAATTGTCAGTTTAAAGAAAAACTATTTTTCCATTTGTAAAAAAATGATTCGATTTGTAAAAAAATAATGATTTTACCCCATCCCTCTGAGACATGACATTTCAAATGTCACAGGGACCATCCTACATTTTCTCAAGTATAATCAAAGTAAGAGCTATTTGATTCTAAGTATTTTTGCTAATAAATTACAAGCTTATCTATATGCCTTTAGAAAAAATTCAGGCGGATTGAAATCCAAGAATTATTTAAAGACATTTTCTGCTGCTCCTCTATTATCGATTTGTTTCTACCATAAATAGTTATCGAAATACTTGAAAAGATGAAAATCGGTCGGCGATAGATCGGGTGAGTAAGGTGGATGAGGTAATAATTTCGTATTTCGTAGTCCGACTCGCCAATTTGTTTTAATAGTCAATTGCGCTATATGAGGTAGGGAGCATTGTCGTGAAGCAAGATGAGTACTCTTCAGTTAACCTGTTCACCGCGTTAAAAATCAAATTCCACGAATCCTGTGCGCGGCACAATTTCAGCGTTTTTTAATTTCTAAGTTTAAACACATATTTTGTTTAGAACCACTGATATTTGATTACAACACCAAGTAAACATGACACTTAAGTAATTTTCTGATAATAAATAATAGTCATTACTCTTAAGGAGACTCATTAAATAAAAGAGATAAACTTAACATTACGTAAAATAAACAAAGGAATGCTACGATCAAATCAATGCTTCATGACACTCACCCAATCAAATGCATATAGCACTAGTAATGTTTATTTGAGTAAGAGAGACTTAGTAATGTTTATTTACGTAAGAGAGACTCATCGCAGGACTCGATCCGCGCGACAGGTCGTTAATGCTGGAAATATTGAGAAACCAAAAAAATTCGGCGCTCTGTTTATTCAACAATATCTCATAAACTAATATATTATTTGACAAGGTTTTCAGAGATGTCGCTAGAAAAAAGATTATTTTAAATTTTAGTTCAATTTTTATTTCGGTTTTGTGTCATTTTTTTTAAGTATTTGTGATTTGAAACTTGGATTGTCGTCAGATCACAGGCGTTTGTGCTCCCCGCGGGGAACACGTTAAACAGTGCCGGTCGTCGCGTAGTTTTTTTGAAGACTTATTTTGAAGAAATTTCGGTTTTGCAAAAATATTTTACAGAGCTATTGCACAGATCGATAACGGTCATCAAAAATAATCCATTTCACAATACGATTGAGAAATGGACACTTCAAGGTGATTTTTATGATAATCATTAAGTTCGTTTGGAACCCACTTAATAAACCGTTTCACCTTTTCCATTTGCCTTAAATGTACAAAAAAGTAGCAGCACCGACACCCAATTCTTGTGCCATTTACCGCTACCGTTTGTTGCATGTTTTCTTCCAATAAAGCTTTTGATTCATCGTTCTCAACAGTAGCAGGACGTCCGCGATCCTGTTCATCAAGACTTACGTCTCCGTTCCTAAACTTTTCAAACCAACACCGCACTGTTCTTTCAGAAGTGGTTCTTTTACTCCATGTTTGGTTAACATTGAGTACTATTTGAGATGCATAATATTCAAGTTTGAATTCATGCAAAAAAATTACGTATAATTTATCTTTTTTTAACATGGAAATAAATGTTTCCATTCTCTGGCACTACCATCGAGAGGAAGGGAAGATGCAGACTCAGCAGACACACATGAAACGCATGGCAACTAATGAAATGTTCACCATCCCTAGAGTTAAAACCTCTTTTGCCCAAAGGCAATATGCTTATTTGGCTCCCATTACATACAATGGCGTGCCGACTTCAATAAAGGTAAAGGTAGGAAAACCATTTAGACAGTCGATCGGAGCGTGGTTGTTATTGCGACAGGATTTTGAGTACTTGGGCTTTCAGGATGAATGACGAGTGGAAGGGATTTATGTGAGATTTGTGATTGTGTGCGGTATAGTGTGGGATGAATATTTTTGGTCTTTCTGAAGTGATGATGTGTGAGGAGTTGAATTTCGCAAGATGTTTCCAGTTGTAGTTGAGTGTCACTGTCAGGTTGATGAGAGCGTGCAACGGGGTTTTGTTTCTGTGTAATCAAAAATCGGAAAGAAGTATCGATTTATTTTTTTCATGCTAAATATCCTCAGTGAGATACAGGCAAAAGCCTAGTTTACTGGGAATACGACAAATGAAAGGCAACAAACCCAGATCCATTAAAATTGTATGTCCAAATCAAATTATCTGTTGTTTTTCTCAAATTGTGTACATTTCTTGTCATGTGTAATAATAATAATAATAATAATAATTATTATTATTATTAAAGCTTTAGGAACGTTTGTTCCTTAAAGGAGAGATGATGAGGATGATCGTTGATAAATAAAAACTTGTCGAAATTGGAATATGCAAAGAGGAATTTTATTGACAAACGTCGGTATTTATAATGTTTTGGACGTGTGCGGGAATGCGCACGAGATATATCGCTGTCTCGTCTTTGCGCTTACAATATGTTTATTGTCGATGCGTAGGTAATCCTTTGTTTTAAGAGACAGCGCGGAAGATGTGTTGCTCTCTCCTTTCCTCATGGAATGCGCTAGTGAGTTGAATGACCGACCACGTGGACTTTGTCCGTTGTTTGTCTCGCATTGTTAAGGTGGGCAAAGGTCGTCTCGTGGGTCCAGTGACCGCACGTATAGTCGCTACAAAGCTATTTAAAGTCCTATTGCGGATAGTGCTGTTTTATATAAACAATTGGAGAGAGTTTGAAATGCTTTAGAATATATAATTTAAACAAATTAATAACCAAACATAACTAAAAATAACCAAGCATAACTAAAAATAACCAAGCATAACTAAAAATAACCAAACATAACAAAAAATAGCCAAACGTAACTAAAAATACTTCTCTGAGTGAATAATGCAAATAAGTGATTTGTAATTTTTAACTTAGATACAAAAATGAAAGATTTCTACATTGAAAGCAAATTATAAGGGAAAAGACACACATTCAATCAAGTAAGTTAAAAAAAATATTTGACAGAATTTTATTTTAAATTTAAATAAAATAACCTTTTCAGTGAGACAATTTCTGAATTTATTCAATAAATCTTTTGGTCTTCCTCTTCTTCCATTCATTTAAGATATACTTTTACACATATTTGTTTTGCAACATTTTCAAAATCCATTCTTTTACAGTCCATTAATTAGACTAAAATAATGTAATAATTTTTTTGCCGTTTTCTATGTTTTAAAATCTTATCAAAATAAATTCTACCGTTAATCTGAAAAACTGCATATTTCGTAATGTGTTTTCCGGCAAAAATGTGTCGATGAATTTTATAATAAAAATATGTTATTTTCCATATCGAAGGCGGACCTGATAGCGCAATGACCGGTATATTACGTACCGACAAGCGGTTGAATTACCGGGGCTCCTTCTTGGCATCATCTGGTGATTTCATTCTCGGACAATCTGGATCTTGTAAGCCTTAAGATGCAAATCAAGCTTCAAAATTCGTCGTAAAGTTGTTCTCTTGATATTCAAAGCCTGTCCTGGCTTCTCTCACGAGTTGATTGTTGCGGATTTTGTTGAACTGAAACACGAACTCGCTCCACAATGTCGGGCGTTCTCGCAGAGATCGGCGGACGACCGCGATCAATTATTGTTATTGTCGACCCAGTTGTTTCGAACATTCTAATCCATTTACGTATTACATTGGCGCTTGGAGCCTCACGTATGTCCCACAAACCGTGTTCCTGTCGGTACAACCGTCGTACAGTAATCATAGATTTATTGTTTTCATAATACGCACGGATACAAAATGCGCGCTGCGCTCCCGTGTACGGCTCCATGGCGACTAAATTTCTGAGAAGCGACACGTTGAGCAATATACCGCCCCGCCTCCCCGCGCTGCGCGTATCCGAGAAATTAAGGACGCAAATCACCAACACCCTTATGGCCCACCCTGTACAATATCAAAATTTCTCAAAATTTATTATCTTTAAGTACAAGCTTTTGACTGTTTTTTCATATAAATAATTGGTTATTTTTTAATTTTACTTTTGACTGTTTTTTCATATAAATAATTGGTTATTTTTTAATTTTAAGAAGATTTATTTGTCAAAAACTTTGAATTGTAGATTTAATATCGTAATCAAGTATGCGACCAAATAAAAACCAGCGACATCATTATATCATTATAAAAAAACACATTCATATTCGAAAACAAGTGACCAAATCAAAATCAAATAAGTGACAATTAGTCTTCTTCTTAAACTTTCTGTAGACTCTCAAGAGTTTGTTACTGAAGGATTGTCCTCCTGTGATGCTGAGCTCCAGCTATCTCTCCATCGTTTCGGGGCTATGTATGGAATTCTTGTGGAATTCATTCTCTGTACATGTTTGTACCAGTATCGTCGACGCTGTTGTCCCCATCTGACCACATCTTGGACCTCACAGACCTCTCGGATTGTGGTGTTCCTTACACGATCACGCAGTCTTCCCAGCAATAGCGCGCAGAGTTCTCATTTCCATTGTCCTTAGCATACTTTTTGTCCTGACAGTATCCGCCCTCGCTTCGATGCCATATGTGAGGATAGGTCACACACAGTTCTTATAAATGTGTACCTTGCTATCCGTTCTCATATCTTTATTCCTCCATATGACATCTCTCAGGCAGCCCGCCACAACTGCAGCTTTATCTACCTGAGGCCTTACTTCTCTGGGGAGGTCATGAGAGCTGAGCAGTTCACTGCCGAGATATCTGAACTGGGTTGCTTGTTCAATTGGCTCGTCACGTACTAAAATTCTGCACTCTAGTGGGTCTTTGGAGAATGTCATACACTTGGTTTTTGCTACGGAGATAATCATATTGTACTTTGAGCAGGATTCATCGAACTTCGTGAGCGTTCTCCGTAAGTCATTTTTATTTTCAGCTATGAGTGTAGCGTCGTCAGCATAACAGAGAATTCCCACCGCTTCCTTACCAAGACTGTACCCCAGCTTGAGAGATGCAGCCTCTGCAATGATATTATCCGTTATGCTGTTAAAGAGAAATGGGCTTAGGCTATCGCCTTGTCTGATTCCAACTGATGTTTTTATGGGTTTAATATATTTCCCATTTGCTCTGACTTTTGTGTTACTATTCAGGTTGATCTCTCTTATGACATTAATGAGTGATGGAGGTATCATTTTTGTGGATAAAGTGTTCAGAAGGTTCTTCAACCGAATCCTGTCGAAAGCTTTTGTAAGATGGACTAAACAGAGGTAGGCTGGTTTGTTGTATTCTAATGCTTTTTCTTTAATTTGTCTAAGTGCGGTGTCTAACTGTGCGGCTGCCAGACAATTCGGTATCACAGAAAATAATGTTAACTGTACATTGTTTTAATAAATCTTTTTCGTTAAACATTTTGCATTTTCTTCTTCTCTCTGGCTCCATCCCAACTCACTGCGAAGACTGTTGGGGTCAGCTCTCCTCGTCCTCAGGTTGTATGCTCTTCTGTCCCGGACTGCGTCCCCCAGGCCGTGCCTCTGCATCAGGTTATCTTTTTGCACCACCCATGAATTCTTTGGTCTTCCTCTGGTTGTTATTCGAGGAAGATCCATGGAGATTGCCTGGTTCACAATGTAATCGGGTGTTCTGCGTCCAATGTGCCCATACCATCTCAATCGCCTCTCCTCCATCTTACTGTTGATGTCTGTAACACCTAGGCTTCCACGAATGCGTGAGTTTTTTATTTTGTCTCTTAGGGACACACCAGCTGACCATCTTAGCATGCGCATTTCAGCAGTTTCTAGTTGCCTAGAGTAAGAGTTATACATCGTCCAGCATTCAGAGCCATAGAGGAGTGCGGGTCTGACAATCGTTTGGTATACTTTTCCTTTTAACTTTACTCGCATTTTCGGATCACATAGAACTCCCGTCGTTGATCTAAACTTCATCCATCCCACACTAATTCTATGTGTTACATCTGCTGCACATCCTCCATCGATATGGATGAGTGTGACCCAAGATACTTAAAGGAGTCACAATTTGGTAATGTTTCTCCATCCATTTGCATTACGGGAGTGACAGCATTTGTGTTCTCGAATGGTAGGTACAGATACTCTGTTTTCTTTCTGCTCAGTCTCAATCCATTGTCCTCCAAGATTCTTCTCCACCTTTCCAAACATTTTGCATTTTATTTTTCATAATATTGTAATTGTGAGGGAAATGTTTTTTTTCTCTCCACAAAGCAGATTAAAAAATAGGGGTCGCCTTATAATCAGGGTCAGGCCAATATGGTATGCAACATTTGAATCTGTCAATAATAGTGAATTTGAGTCCCAAGTTGGCGCACCCTTGAGAATAGTTTGCTCTTTAATACATTCACCGTGAATAAAATTTAACGTAAATACAAGTTGCGCTGAGAAATTTAGCAAAGATACAAACATATTATCAACCGAACATGCCTGGCATGTCGTGCGCATTGGGTGTGTGCTTGTATAGACATGCGAGGCGTGCACTCAGCACTGAATGTGTTAAACTGCACTATTTCAAATGTCATTTTATTTTATTTTAGCATTATTCGTTGTTCAAAAACTATAATATTTGTTAATCAGTTAATTACTTTTCAAAAAATACTCAATAATTGATGAGTAAAACTCATAAACCACTCAAGAGTCAAAGAATACGTAGAGAGTTATAAGAAAAAAACTGTCCGGTATTTGAGTAAATTGCTTGTGGATATGCGCCCAGTGACATCTTTGGTTGTAAAACAGAATCACTTTTAGTTTGAATTCACACATATGCCATTTATGGGTATATTTTCACTTGTTGATAGACTGTTTTTCCATAAAAAAAAACAAACAAAATATGGTTATTATGTGGTTTATGAGTTTTACTCTTCAATTGTAGATTTTTTCATGAAGAATGCATTTATAGATCATTCAATCAAATTTTATAAATAAAAAGCAAATGAAAAAGTTCCTAAAATTACTCAATCAAATTATATCGAAAGACCAAGTAATGTCGTCTTCGATAAATACATATTACATAAATATAATATTGAGCCCATAAACCACGGTATAAGCTGGTGAATCTACATATAAAGATCCGTGTGCCGGCTGCAGAAGCTCTACTCAGTGAAGAAGATAAATGAAAGGAGGAACATGTTTTACCTAGACTTTCTTCTATTGTATCTGTCAGAGATATGAGAGTTGCAATACCTATCGAAGTAATCTCTGTAAATGGTGTAGCGGTTGGGCTGCCAGATGGAGTTGGTCAGGTTATAGTGCTTCTTGAGGAACATTATCAGCTTCGGTGATGGACGGTCGTAGGCCATTGCTTCTGGACTCAAGTTCTCAATCTAAAATCAAAACAATTAATTAATTTCGAGAATGATCTTAAATTATGTTGTATACCAAGAAGAACGTCATCACCAATATGTAGATCAAGACAGTTCTTTGTCATGCAATTGATATATCAGGTCTGTAAATATAAAAACTGGAATTTTTTTATAGAAAATACACATTTATTGTATGAAAATGGTAAAAAATATTTTGTTGAAAGTTTTACCATCGCTAGCTACACATTTTTCCCATCTCTCTGGCAATTTGTGGATGCCACGCCAAAAAAACTGTTGCTCTTTTGAGGCAAACCAATCATCAAGCCATTTTCGTAAGAAGTGAAGCGCTGCTCAGCAAGTGCGTGTCCCATCGATGCGAATAAGTAGTAATCGGTTGGAGCCAAGTCTGGTGAGTAAGCCGCATGCGAAAGAATTTGCCAACTAAACGCCTTAACCGGTATAGCTGTGTACGATGGTGCATTATCATCATGAAGCAAAATCACTTTGTGTTGCCTCTTTTGATATTCTGGTCGTTTTTCACGCAATGCTTGGTTCAAATCCATCATTTGTTGTCGGTTGCGTTCAGTATTAACGGTTTCGCCAGATTTTAGTAGCTCATAATAGATAACACCCTTCTCATCCCACCAAATACAGAGCATTATCTTCCTTCTATAGCGATTTGGCCTTCCAGTCGATGTCGCTAGTTTGCTTGGAGTTACCCATGATCTTTTACGCTTAGGATTCTCGAAATATATCCATTTTTCATCGCCAGTCACAATTCGATGGAGAAATGATTTTCTTTTGTACCTGGCGAGCAGCATTTAGCAAGTGGTTTTTCTGTTTTCTTGCTGCCTTTCATTCAGTTCATGTTGAACCCATTTTCCCACCTTTTGGATCTTTCCCATGGCTTTCAAACGTATGGAGACGGCTTCTTGTGTCACATTTAATTGATCCGCGAGTTGTTGTTGTGTTTGAGCGTCATCCTCATCCAACGATGCTTGCAATTCGGCGTCTTCAAACTTTCTCGGTGGTCTTCCACGTTCTTCGTTTCTCACGTCAAAATAAACCACTCAAAGCACTATGATTTACCAAGAGCATGCTCACCGTAAGCTTCGACAAGCATTAGATGCAATTCTACAGCAGTTTTCTTCAAATGGTAACAGAAAATCAATGCTGTCCGCAAATCGTAGTTTTCAGGCACAAAAACAGACATGTTCAACGCTATGAAAACATATGTAGAATAACACAGAGGAAGACTAAAGAATTTATGGGTGGTGCAAAAAGATAACCTGATGCAGAGGCACGGCCTGGGGGATGTAGTCCGGGACAGAAGAGCGTACAACCTGAGGACGAGGAGAGCTGACCCCAACAGTCTTCGCAGACAGTGAGTTGGGATGGAGCCAAGGAGAAGAAGTTGTTTCGGCTTAATAATTAATTCTTTTTATATTAATTTTAATTTTCTGTTACTGTATACAATTCTCTTTAAGTTTATAATGTAATTGAGTTTAACCTGTATATGTAAGGTTAGTAAAATAAATAAAAATTGCAATTGCAAAAACAAAAGTGTAATAAACAAAATTGAGTTTAACCTGTATATGTAAGGTTTGTAAAATAAATAAAAATCGCAATTGTAAAAACAAAAGTGTAATAAACAAAAACACAATAATATAAATCCGCCGGATGTAATTAACAAATACAAATCAGCCTGAACTGAAATGATGCCAATAAAATGTAACGGCTCCCATTTGATTTTCCACGCACCAATGCACAGCATTTTATTTGATCCTCCTACTGTTAACACAAAATAATATTTGGTAGAACATGATAACAAAGGTTTATGATAGTGCTTCTCAAATTTTTTCATATTATGGCCCCTGAAATCTGAAAAAAAAATTATAACGCTCCTCAGAAAAATTGTTCAATAGCACATTATTTCCCATGAATCATTCACTTGTTAATAAAGCAAAGATTGAATGAAATATAACAAAAATTAACTTGAAATTTAGCTAACACAGCTGCAGTTTCTGGCGGAGATAGGATTGTGGCGGTCGCACACTCGGAACACTGTGGGCGTCCATACACACGGTCAATGACCGATGAAGTGACCTTTGCATTCCTTAGCAATGCAAAACAAACAATTACAAAGTCCACGTGCCGGCCATTCAACCCGTACCCAGGAGCGGACCGCATTCCATACTAGAGAGAGAACGCACCACGGCTGTCTCGCCAGTTCCGTATTTGAATGATACCTACATACAACAATTAATCGTTTTGCATTCGCAGAAACGAGACGTAGGCATATCGCGAGCGCATTCTCGCGCACATTCTAAAAAGATATAAATACCTATGTTACTAATAAAATTCCTCTCTTTCCGCATTGCGATCTAACAAGTTTTATTTATCAACAAATCATCATCATCTCTCCCTTAAGGACTAGCTCCTAAAGGATAAAAATATGATCACTTCTATTTGTATGTACCAGGTCTGTAAATATGGATTTGAACTCTGACAACAAATGATGGATTTGAAACGAGCATTGCGTGAAAAATGACCAGAATATCAAAAGAGACAACAACAAAGTGATTTTGCTTCATGATAATGCACCATCCCACACAGCAAAACCGGTCAAGGAAACGATTGAGGCATTTAGTTGGCAAATATTTTCGCATGCGGCTTACTCACCAGACTTGGCTCCATACGATTACTATTTATTTGCATCGATGGGACACGCACTTGCTGAGCAGCGCTTCACTTTTTACGAAAATGGCTCGATGATTGGTTTGCCTCAAAAGAGCAACAGTTTTTTTGGCATGGCATCCACAAATTGCCAGAGATGGGCAATACTTTGAATAAAATATTTTTTACCATTTTCATACAATAAATGTGTATTTTCTATAAAAAAATTCCGGTTTCATATTTACAGACCTGGGTAAAGGGTTTTTCAAATTGAGCGGTTTTTTTAATTCTAGGATAAAACACAGATGGCGTCGCGAACTTGCCTGGGTCTTGTGAAATTCGAGAAGTGTAATGTATGACATTTATAAAAATGGAGTCATATACAATATAACAATGCGTTCAAATTGAGAATTATTGTATCTATTGTAATCTCCGGAAACGGTGATGATAATTGGCCACCATGATCATGTGATCTGACACCGTTGGACTATTTTCTCTGGGGTTACGTGAAAATCCAGGTCTATAAGAATGACCCCCGATCAATTCCTGAGCTGAAGGACGAAATTATTCGCGTTATTGGTGAGTTAGAATCGCAATTATGCTAAAATGTTATCGAAAATTTTTGACAAAAGAGTGGACATCTGTGTATCTGCAAGATGTGGACATTTGGCGGATATTGTTGTTTTGTGTTTAAATGGCATACATTATACTTCAATGACCAATGCCTGGGTCTTGTGACATTCGAGAAGTGTAATGTATGACATTTATAAAAATGGAGTCGTATACAATACAACAACGCGTTCGAATAATTCATAATTCCATTCTTGGTATTCAAATGGTTAATACGAGGTATGATAAGTAGCATACTTGCAGCATGTAGTCGAATATTTGGCGCCCCCACCCGCGCCTCTGCTGGTTGGTGTAGACATAGAAGTCCAGCACACAGGGGATGTCCACAGCCACTTGCTCGTTTACCCCGTCCGTGAGGAACAGCTTCTTGCGGCCCACTTTGATGTAACCTGTAGCTGCGCCTTGTCCACTGATAATACATAAGGTAAAATAATTAAAGAAATAAAGAAGCACTACTGTTTTTGAATCTGATATCTGTACTCCAGAGGTCTACATTTATGGTGGTTTTTTTAAATGCGAAAATTTGCAACCTTAACAAAAACTAGGGGCATCAATCAAACAAGGGCTAGTACATTGAAATTGGGGTCATCAATCAAAAACTAGGGTCATCAATCAAACAAGGGTTAGTACATTGAAATTCGGGTCATCAATCAAACAAGGGCTAGTACATTGAAATTGCGGTCATCAATCAAAAACTAGGGTCATCAATCAAACAAGGGCTAGTACATTGAAATTGGGGTCATCAATAAAAAAACTAGGGTTATCAATCAAACAAGGGCTAGTACATTGAAATTGGTGTCATCAATCAAAACCTAGGGTCATCAATCAAACAAGGGCTAGTACATTGAAATTGGGGTCATCAATCAAAAACTAGGGTCATCAATCAAACAAGGGCTAGTACATTTAAATTGTCACACATAATTTTCTGGACCAGTTTTAAGAATAAACTGAAAAAAATATAGAAGTTGTTGAAGCCCTCTTAGAAGCATCAAAGAAAATTCTTATTTCTTCGATAACCTTCGCTCCAAACGAACATGTATCCAGAATGGACAATACTTTGAATAAAATATTTTTTACCGTTTTCATACAATAAATGTGTATTTTCTATAAAAAAAATCCAGTTTCATATTTACAGACCTGATATGTCATTGTGTGTTGGCCGAAACACAACAGCTAACTTTAAATAAAGCAATATATAGGTTACATCTATCTTGAACAGGAGCCCGCAAACTATGGCTCGAGGGCTAGATTCTGTTGGGTTTATTGGGCCCGGGGACAGTCGGGCAAAAAAAAATTCAAATTCATTGACTCCTATAAAAATAATAACACTACTGTATACAAAATATCATTAATCACGCACAAGCAATGAATGATCAATGCTCAGCGCCATCTGTGATATATATCAATATTTGACACAGTGCTATTTTACTATTATTTATTTTAATCACTTATTCATTTTGAATGCAATATGCTCCTTTATATAACTTTTTAGATCTGGCCCATCCAGCAATTTCGATATTCTTGTGTGGCTCTCCGTTCAATATGATTGGGAACTCCTGACTTATAGGATGGGCAGACAATCTTACTTAATCGTTTCCTAATGGCCTATAACAGTGTTTTCCAAACTGGGAGGCGCGGACTAATACAAAAGGAGGCGTGGAAAGTTTAACAGAAATTAAATTTTCATAACATAACATATATAAATAAAAAAAATATATATACATATAAAAAAAAATTTCATAATATAACAATAAACTTTATAAGCTATTTTTTAAAGCATTTACCGCCATATCTCGTTGTTTCGGAAACTGATTGAAACCTCTGGTTAGTTTATAAAAGGGCCGCTAGAATAGCCAGCTGCAGTCACCTTCAAAACATTAACCTCAAATTCAAACGTCACTCGTAGCTAAAGTGTCAACATACTCGTAAGCGTTTCAGCGGTGTGCGATTTTGTATTTTTATTGTTTTTGGCGTGATTACTTACTGATAATAATCGTTAGTAATTTAGAAGCCTGTTTAGTAGAAGAAAAAGAGCTAAGAGTAGCACTCTCCTCTACTCTCCTCAATAACACCTACTCGAAGATTTGATAAACTTTGTGCTAATAAACAAGTGTATCCATCGCATTAAAAACAAATTAATTTAAAAGTGAATATACGAGGCGTATCCAGAAAGTAAGTGTACTGAGGCTCTCACGACCGGATGGATTTTATTTTCGACATGTTGGCTACACTTCCGTGTAGCCTGACCCTTCCCCTCCGCAACGAGACCGGTTTGAGGTCAGTACGTTGAGAAGTGTCGTCGCGACAACACGTTTCGTGAAAAATGTAAATCCAATCTCCCGCCAAGTGCGAAATACGCGGCGTCATCCGTTATCTCGTTTGGAAGGGAAAACCTCCAGTTGAGGTTTATAATGAAGTGAAAACTGCATATGATGATAAAGTTATGAATCGTACGAGTGTGTACAAGTGGTGTCGCGAGTTTAAAAACAGTCGTACGTCTTTGCATGATGATCAGAGGAGCGGAAGACCTTCAATTGTGACTGACGAAATTGACGAAATTGTTTTGGGACTGTCAAGGCATAATTTTAATTGAATATATGCCTCAAGGGGAGACCATCAACTCTGCAAGATACTGTGAGACCCTAAAAAAATTGCGGAGGGCGATTCAGAACAAGAGGAGAGGCATGCTTACAAAGGGAGTCTGCCTGCTGCACGACAATGCCAGACCACATACGGCCAACGCCACAAAGGAACTGCTCGCCTCGTTTAAATGGGATGTCCTGAACCATCCCGCGCATTCCTCTGACCTAGCACCTTCAGATTACTATCTCTTTACCTCCCTGAAGCTGCACATGGGTGGAAAAAGGTTTTCAACCGACGAGGAGGTAAAGGAGGAGGTGGAGAAGTGGACGGAGGGGTTGGCGGGAAACTACTTCGAGGAAGGCATCAAAAAGTTGATACCCCGCTTCACCACTTGCACTGAGAGGAATGGCGACTATGTTGAAAAATAGCTTACATATGTACTACGGTAACCACGTAATTTTTTTGTTTAAATAAAAAAAATTATAACCTACAAAAATTCAGTACACTTACTTTCTGGACTTACCTTGTATGTAGTAAAACCTTGTTATTATTCTGTCTTAATTTTTTTTTTGTAGGGGAGAAGGCGCTACGGGAGGGAGGCGCCACGATAAGATTGTTTGTAATTTATTTTTAACAAACACTGTTTATTCCACTTTTTTGTGACGGTATAACCCTACCGGTTTCAAGGCTTTCACCTCATCTTCAGGGGAGCGCAAACAAGACTAAATGCTGTTCGAACTGGTACCGATATAGACACTTCAACGGTTGGAGGCTGCGGGGTGAGGAAGGCTAGGGATAATTTCGGCCAAGAGCGGGGAGATTTTGGGGAAATAACTGTTCAACAGATGCTCTGATCGGTATACTGACTTAGAAATTTCTAGGGCCTCTAATCTGTCCAATTTATTTCCGTTGCCGCTAATATCTAAGAATTTGGCATCATCGATAGAAAAAATAAGCCTCCAACCGTTGAAGTGTCTATATCGGTACCAGTTCGAACAGCATTTAGTCTTGTTTGCGCTCCCCTGAAGATGAGGTGAAAGCCTTGAAACCGGTAGGGTTATACCGTCACAAAAAAGTGGAATAAACAGTGTTTGTTAAAAATAAATTACAATGTCTTTAAACCTCCACAACGTTAATGCCTTAACTATAAACAACATAAGATTGTTTTTAAAGAGAGGCGTAGTAACATAAAGTTTAGAAACCACTGGCCTATAATCATAATATTATATAAGTCCTCAATGGTTATTTACATCAAATAATGAACCAATGGTAGGTTATATATTTGTGAACAGTTATCATATTGATAATCATGACATTTTGTTGACTTTCTAGAAGAGTTGAACACATATAATTGAGAGAATTATATTATCAATAATTAAATAATATTTGTCTATTGATCCACTTTCTGTTGAAGGGTGAATCATGTTTCTGACAAATAGTCTTACTATGTGCAAAGATAAGCCCTAATATTAAAAAATAAAACATTTTAAAAGAATATTCTCTAAAAAATTGTTATCTTAATATAAACTGCTTTGATTGCAAAAGATGGAGAAAATTAGGAAATATTTAACATATATAAGGTAAAGCGAAAAGAAATGTCATTTTTCATTTTGCATCACGTTGAAACCAGTTTGCCACCAGCTACCATTGGGTTAACACGTTGCGGTTGGCATCGTTTTGAAGCTCTATTAATATCCTTTCTGTTTTGACATTCTTTTTTTGGTTTTGGTCCATAGTACAAAAATGCAAAAGCCAGAGATTTAAGAGACACATTTGCGGTATTTTACGCTGTTTTTATTCGATAAAGGATTGAAATCAAAAGAAGCTACCCAGACCATCTGCGATATTTATGGAGACATCTTGAATCCTCGAAAGTGCCATAGATGGTTTCAAAAGTTTAAAAAGTGGTGATAGGGAATAAAAGGACAAACCAAAATCAGGAAGACCTCTTAAAATCGATGATGACACTTTAAACTCAATAGTGGAGTTTGATCCGTGTAAAATCATCAAGGAATTGTCGCAAGACATCGGTTGTCCATGGTCAACAGTGAAGGACCATTTGAAAAGGCTCGGGGAAAAAAATAGACAAGGAATTTGGGTGCCGCACGAACTTTCTCCAACGGCCATGGAACAACGAATAACAATCTGTTCATCTTTACTCTCCAGATATGAAACTGATCCGTTTCTTAGAAGAATTGTTACTGGGGATAGGAAGTGGGTCCTCTACACCAATCCGAGGAGAAAAAAACAATGGCTTTCGACGAATCAGGTAAATAAAACCAGCATAAAATACCGGAAATGTGTCTCTTCAATCTCTGGCTTTTGCATTTTTGTACTATGGACCAAAACCAAAAAAGAATGTCAAAACAGAAAGGATATTTAATAGAGCTTCAAAACTATACCAACCGCGACGTGTTAACCCAACGGTAGCTGGTGGCAAACTGGTTTCAACATGACGCAACATGAGAATTGACATTTCTTTTCGCTTTACCTAATATATAGTATGTAAACACTTTTGACATTACAACATTATATAAGGTGGCCACTGAAAGACTGAAGGGTTTGAAAATGTCATAACTTGTTCATTTTCAATTTTTTTAATTTTATTTTTTACAGGTTATAGAGCTTTACTACCCCAAGATACTCAACAGCGCCTGCAGTACGCCATTCAATTTCAACACATAGCCAGAAATAACAACTTTTTGAACAACTTGATAATAAGTGATGAGGCCCATTTTCAATTTTTTAAATTTTCTTTTTTACAGGTTATAGAGCTTTACTACCCCAAGATACTCAACAGCGCCTGCAATACACCATTCAATTTCAACACCTAGCCAAAAATAACAACTTTTTGAACAACTTGATAATAAGTGATGAGGCCCATTTTCATTTAAACGGGTACATCAACAAACAAAACTGCAGATTTTGGGGTACTGAGAATCCCATGGAATTACATCAGCATCAATTGCACCCCCAAAAATGCACTGTTTGGTGCGGTGTTATGGCTGAAAGAGTTATCGGCCCCTATTTCTTTGAAAATTAGGAAGTCATCTAGAAAGAATCAACGGGGCCCTGTATAGGACAATGCTTGAAATTTTTTTACGCCCAGCAGTCGAAGATAATCAGGAGATATGGTTCCAATAGGGCGGAGCTACTGCGCACACTGCCAGGGCGACGATGGCAGTGTGCGCAGTACAGCGATGTACATCCTTCAGCCTTTCATGGGTTACCCCGTATAAGATTGTCATGATAAGTAATTGTATGCATTCAATTCAATTCACCCTTTAAAGCTCCACAACGGAGCACAGGGAAGCCACCAGTCTTCTCCATTCAGAGCGGTTTTGGGTGGTGTTGGTAATATCCCTCCACGACATTCCTAACGCTCTGACCTCCTTGTCAAATGGAACGGAACACTGTGAGAGAGGGTCTTCCAGGCCGTCGGGACCACGGTGGATAGAAAAACAGTGTTCTCCTCGGCTAAGCATCATCGGGCATTTTCAGAACATGTCCCAACCAGGACCATCGCCTCTCCCGAATTACAGAGACGACAGACCTCTGCCGGATGCGCCGGCGTACAGCGTAGTTTGTTTGCATAGTTCACGAAAAACAAGACAAACGACAAAATAAAAACAGGTGATTTAAAGCGAATCTGAGTTTGATTAATTTTATATGGACCTGAGTTTGTTGCCTTGCATTCGTCGCGTCCCCAGTAAATTAGGCTTTTGATTATATCTTACTGAGAACATATAAACATAGAAAAATAAGTTGACTTTTCCTCCCATTATTAATTATTATACCTCTGCCATAAACTCTCACCAACTTGATGAGTTGAGACCTTATTATATGTATGTACGAGGCATATCCAGAAAGTAAGTGTACTGAATTTTTGTAGGTTACAATTTCTTTTATTTAAACAAAAAAATTACGTGGTTACCGTAGTACATATGTAAGCTATTTTTCGACATAGTCGCCATTCCTCTCAATGCAGGTGGTGAAGCGGGGTATCAACTTTTTGATACCATCCTCAAAGTAGTTTCCCGCCAACCCCTCCGTCCAATTCTCCACCTCCTCCTTTACCTCATAGTCGGTTGAAAACCTAGTAAAGAGATAGTAATCTGAAGATGCTAGGTCAGGGGAATGTGCAGGATGGTTCAGGACATCCCATTTAAACGAGGCGAGCAGTTCCTTCGGGCGTTGGCCGTGTGTGGTCTGGCATTGTCGTGCAGCAGGCAGACTCCCTTTGTCAGCATGCCTCTCCTCTTGTTCTGAATCGCCCTCCGCAATTTTATTAGGGTCTCACAGTATCTTGCAGAGTTAATGGTCTCCCCTTGAGGCATATATTCAATTAAAATTATGCCTTGACAGTCCCAAAACACGGATGCCATGATTTTCTTGGCTGAAATTGTGGTTTTGAACTTTTTGGCGGAGGGTGAAGAGGTGTGACGTGAAAGTTTTTAAACTCGCGACACCACTTGTACACACTCGTACGATTCATAGCTTTATCACCATATGCAGTTTTCACCTCATTATAAACCTCAACCGGAGGTTTTCCCTTCCAAACGAGATAACGGATGACGCCGCGTATTTCGCACTTGGCGGGAGATTGGATTGACACTTTTCACGAAACGTGTTGTCGCGTCGACACTTCTCAACGTACTGACCTCGAACCGGTCTCGTTGCGAAGGGGAAGGGTCAGGCTACACGGAAGTGTAGCCAACATGTCGAAAATAAAATCCATCCGGCCGTGAGAGCCTCAGTACACTTACCTTCTGGATACGCATAGTACTATAAGAGTCATCCCTTGGTGTACTATGGTTCGAAATATAAGAATGATAAACAGTAACAAATAAATAGCATTTAGTAAATAAAATAAGTATCTCACTTGTTATAAACAGGATCAATAGCCATGTATATCCTATGGTTAGTGGTCATCAAGTTTTTGAAGGTAGTGATGGGTTTCTTTAGCTGCTGTTCATGCGCTGAGAGCTCTCCAAGAGAGTCTATCAACTTTTCTAGCTGTAAGTAGTATCGCCTGCAAAAATAATAACCATTCAATCAAATCGCACTGTTGTTACCTTTAACTTTCGAGTTATAGATGAAATAAACTTCACAGTTTTTATACAAAATTGGGGAAAATGTTTGTCTATTTTAATTTTTGATTTTTTTATGGATGCGAATGTATGTATATATTTAAAAATTAAAATTTATTAAAGTAAATTGTTAAAAAAAATACATTTGTAAACATAATAGCTAATATGGAATCATAAAGATATGTATTTACTCCGTAATCTCATTTAATGGTTGTTGAGAATGTCACTTTATTATTTTGTTTTTCAAGAAACAATTTATCTATTTAACCTTTCCCTTCCTGTGTTAAAAAAAATCCGCGTGTTCCGGTGCTGTGTATTCAATACACATGTAAAAATTAACAATTTAAAATTGAAAAAATAAGAATATTCATAGCCAATCGCTTAAATTAATTCAATTTGAAGTTAAAAGTGATAATAATTGAAATTTAATTGCTGAAAACACGAAAAAAACATTGGCTGACATTCACAAAACGGGCGAAGAGACCACCTCAAACGGATGCCCGAAGACTACTGAAAAGAGCGAACTGAGATTCTATTTCATACGTTCCCATATACAGAAGTAGAGTGAGACGTAAATAGTGTCGCTTCCTCACTCATATAGATTTTTTAGAATGAATATATCTACGCCACATACTGGCACACATTTGATTGTATTGGTGAATTTATTCCTGATTTTCACAAAATATCTCTGATGTGGCCGATAAGTGCTAATTATTATTAATGTTATTTTTTCATTGAATGAGTAAATGTATTACGGAGGAATACCTAAAATCTGAACCCAATATTTATTATATTTATAGAAATATTAAAGTTTTTAGAAGCAATGTGTACTAGTTACACATCACAGGGAAGGAAGGGTTAACCCTTCCCTTACGGTGATAAAAATAATACGCGTGCTCCGGTGTTGGGTAGTGAGTACGCAATAAAAAATTAGCGATTTTAAATTGGAAAAATGAGAACATTCATAGATAATCCCCTTAATTAATTATAATTGAAGTTAAAAATTATAATAATTGAGATTTATTTGCTGAAAACATTAAAAAACCATCTGGCAACACTCACGGAACGGGCGTACGTCTAACCTATTTGCAAGCTTAGAAGCTACTAGTGGCGCGGAACGTCAGTCGCATACCCCGGCGCTTACGCTTATGCTTGCAACGTTGAGACAATTCAGCTCCTCGCAATTCAGTCTAGTATGCAAGAGTGAGATGCGAATATAGTGTCGCGCTTCCCGCATACTATTCACCTATCGTCAAGACGAGACACTCGCACCGTTTAAATGCGAATTTGTTTTCGATCTTTACAAAACACCTCGATGTAGTCGATAAATTCTGATTATTATTAATATTATTTTTTAAATCAATGCGTAAATATATTATGGAGGAATACCTAAAATCTTAACCTTGTATTTATTATATTTATAGAGATATTGATGGTTATTAGAAGCAACGTGTAGAAGATACCCAACACAGGGAAGGAAAGGGTAAAGCAACACTTTCTCAAATATCCTTTTTTATTTCTCTCAACAAGAAAACCAGGTTGTATAGTATATTTTAAGAATAAGTTAGGTTACAGAATGAAATTTGTAGTGAAATATATTAACAAAAATGAGAAGAGTTAATGTGTGGTTTTGCAACATTGATTTAAGATTTATGATCTAGATTTGATATTTACTATAAATTTAATAGTGATTGCTAACAAAACAATGCTGAAGAATAAAAGGCTGATTGCAGAATTTGTACTGTACTATTCTTTCAGCATGAATGCCAAAAGTGACACTTGGTATGGTGAGGTGCGGGCAGTTGACTCGAGACGGTCCCGTATCGTATAGTCAACTGCGTATATTGTAAAAATATTAATATTTTTAAAATCATTCCGACTTATATATTAGGTGTACAAATAAGTTTCCGCCGTTTTTTATAAAAAAATGGGCATTTATTGTGAAAGAACGGAACCTCATGTTTTATTCGAAGTAGTACCCATCGCTTGCCACTACTTTTCCCCATCTTTCTGTCAGCATACGAATACCGCGTCAGTCATCATCATCATCTTTTGAGGCTATCCACGAATCGACTCAATTTTTGGTATCTTCATATGATGTGAAGTGCTGCTCAGACAGGCCATGCGTCATCGATCAAAACAAGTGGTAATCAGAAGGAGCAATGTCTGGTGAATACAGCGGGTGGGGTAAAACTTCTCAATTGAGTGTTTCCAAATAGGTTTTGACCGGTGCCGCAACATGTGGACTAGCATTATCATGCAGGAGAATAATTTTGTCGTGTCTGGCGTAGTAGTGGGCGCGCTTTTCCTCGAGTGCTCGACTCAATCTCATCAATTATGTTCGGTAGACAGCCCCAGCAATGGTTTCATTCGGTTTGAGCAACTCATAATACACGACACCAAGCTGATCCCACCAAATACACAACAAGAGTTTTTTTCCATGAATATTTGGCTTAGCCGTAGATGTTGAAGCATGACCAGGGGATCCCCATGATTTCTTCCTTTTTGGATTATCATAATGGATGCATTTTTCATCACCAGTGACTATATGGTGCAAAAAACCCTTTCGTTTATGCCTGGCAAGCAGCATTTCACATGTGGAAAATTGGCATTCAAAGTTTCTCCGTGTCAGTTCATATGAATCCCAATTTCTTTGTTTTTGAATCATTCCCAATGATTTCAACCCATGTGAAATTGCTTGTTGAGTCACTCCTAATGTAAGTGCAAGTTCTTCTTGCGTTTGGCACGAATCTTGATCCAATAATACTTCCAATTCCGCGTCTTCGTACACTTTCGGCCTTCCGCTACGTTCTTTGTCTTCGATGTCAAATTCACCGTTCTTAAACTTTTGAAACCACTCACGACAACTTCTCTCACTTAAGGCAGCCTCACCATATGCTTCTACAAGCAATCGATGCGCCTCAGCTGCAGATTTCTTCAAATTGAAGAAGTAAATCAAAAGTTCCCGCAAATGACGCTTATTCGGCTCAAAACTTGACATTTTCGAACACAAAAAAATATGTTATACTGATAAAAATTCACTAATATTTCAAGGTCATGTTGTTGACAGATGTCCAACCTTACGATAATGACATTTTACATCTGACAATTTTAACCATAACTTACTGGTGGCGCCAACTTTTGTCAAACGGCGGTGACTTATTTGTACACCCAATAGTATACTTGTTAATTTATGTAATTTGTTTGTGTTGTCTTTTTTTTTGGTTTTGTTGAATTGTTATAATTTTTTATTTTAAGATTATTTTTCTGTGTAATTAATGAAGCACTATTTTTTTAATAATTGTGTAAGGTATATTTTACAGCTGATGAAAAATAAATAAATAAATAAAACGATACAAAAAGCGCCCGATAATGACAAGTTTGTGCAGTTACCGTCACATAATAATACCATTGAAAAACATTTATGAATTGACTTCTAAAATGCTCTAATTCAAGTACATTAAAATTTCTGAGAAAGGAACAAAACAAAAAAACATAATTAATAATATTTTAAGAAAAAAAAATCTTTAAGTTGACACCCGTAAATTGTGGTGTATCTGATAATGTTTTTTTTATATTGAGATTACCTCACGAAACACCTGAGGTAATAGAGGTCGATAAAAAAATAATGCTTAATAAAATAATGAAGCGAGATTCTAGAAACCGCGTAAATTCCCGTTTTGGCGATGGAATTACGTATAACCTTCTTCTCGGTGCTGCACGCCTATAATAGTTATACAGTTATAATTTGACATTGAATCTTAGAAACGATACGGACGCCCACTTTAAATTTAATATATAACAAACAAATATTCAATTATTAATCCACCCAATCTTCCCTCTATAATTTGCATAACTAACTTAATAAATAAATAAAATAAACGAGAAAAAAATTACCGTCTGTCATTATCATTTATTTTATAATACGACACGACATCTGATTCATTTATGATCACAAAATTAGTGGAAAGTAACTCTTTTACGTGATACTGGAACTCCATTTTTATTATATTTTAATAAAACAAAACAATTTATTTTCAAATATAAATAATGACAACCCGGACCGAAACCACTCGCGCAATTTTTGACATAAGACTGGTTATCCGGTTGGTCGCGAACTATGAGTAAATGGAAAGTAGTCTGTCTAAAGAACTTAAAAACGACTATAATTTTTGTATTGTAGTTTGATCTTTGAAATGCTTCGCATTTTATAAAAAACGAGAAGGGAGGGAAATCTTTTTTTTTTGCCTTTCACCTTCCATATTCTTCGACATAATACAGCCATAAATAAATGTCTAAAAATATTAGACCGAGACTTTAGTTTTAACAGTAAAAAAAATATAGCCTTTATTTCTAAAATACATAATTTACTCTTATAAAAGTGTTATTCGTTCATTTGTGCTATTTTTTTATATTTCAGGATGAATATATTTTTAAATTCAAGTTATATTATATTATATTATACATATAATAAACGTTAAAACTTTTATAATTTAATTAAATATCATAAATTTGTGATTTTGAATTGATCGTAAAATAAGAAATATATTTCAACACCAACTTGTACAAAAAGGTTGGATTCAAATCAGTCAAAGGTCGACTGAATTCTAATAGTTTCCTATGATTTTGCTATTTTTAGTAACCACGTAACCAATCGCATTGATATTGATAAGAAACATCTGATCGTGAGAATTTAACTTCTATCGGCTCTAATTTACTCGGATAGATAAAATCTATCAAAAACATTTATTACTTTTTTGAACTAGGTACATTGCAGAACTGAATCCAATGGAAAATTAAATTGCCATCTCTATTGAAAAGTGTCTGCAGACCAGGGAAGCAATCGAAGCATGCGATCCACGACTCACTTCACGCATGAGTGCCCTTTTGTGTCGGAACCGCCATCCGCCTTATAAGGAATTATAGCTCTTTTGACACTTATCATACGGCTCAAAGACACGCTTTACGTTATTGTATGCGTAATATTTACCGCAGTGCTACTCAAACTTTTCAGAATATATTCATATAAGGTAAAAAATAAATATGACACGTGTATGAGCAATTTGAATAATTCGAATATTTTTTGTCATATAACATTTGATATGACATTTGCTGATGATATAAAGAAAAACTCTCCATCTCCAAGATTTAAAGTAATAATATATTTTTTAATACTGTGCATAAGCGTATGAAACAACTAAAATATATTTAAATTCGACAAAATTGAAGGTTTCTTAAGATTTAAATTATTTGACAAACAATAATATTTGAGTTAAGAATATTTTCCAAAGAAAGGGTTTTAAAATAGTATTAGAGGCTAGAAGGAAATTTGGAGGACTGAGGAAAATGTAGCACAATGGAATGATTCAAATTCTGAAAGAGTGTAAAATCTTAAAAACTAAACATATATGTCAATCTAGCAAACTTAGTCCAGTCAGATTCACTGCTGGAGTAAAGTCTTCATACGTCCATCTAGCAAACTTAGTCCAGTCAGATTCACTGCTGGAGTAAAGTCTTCATACGTCCATTTAGCAAACTTAGTCCAGTCAGATTCACTGCTGGAGTAAAGTCTTCATACGTCCATCTAGCAAACTTAGTCCAGTCAGATTCACTGCTGGAGTAAAGTCTTCATACGTCCATCTAGCAAACTTAGTCCAGTCAGATTCACTGCTGGAGTAAAGTCTTCATACGTCCATTTAGCAAACTTAGTCCAGACAGATTCACTGCTGGAGTAAAGTCTTCATACGTCCATCTAGCAAACTTAGTCCAGTCAGATTCACTGCTGGAGTAAAGTCTTCATACATCCGTCTAGCAAACTTAGTCCAGTCAGATTCACTGCTGGAGTAAAGTCTTCATACGTCCATTTAGCAAACTAAGTCCAGACAGATTCACTGCTGGAGTAAAGTCTTCATACGCCCATCTAGCAAACTTAGTCCAGTCAGATTCACTGCTGGAGTAAAGTCTTCATACGCCCATCTAGCAAACTTAGTCCAGTCAGATTCACTGCTGGAGTAAAGTCTTCATACGCCCATCTAGCAAACTTAGTCCAGTCAGATTCACTGCTGGAGTAAAGTCTTCATACGTCCATCTAGCAAACTTAGTCCAGTCAGATTCACTGCTGGAGTAAAGTCTTCATACGTCCATCTAGCAAACTTAGTCCAGTCAGATTCGCTGCTGGAGTAAAGTCTTCATACGTCCGTCTAGCAAACTTAGTCCAGTCAGATTCACTGCTGGAGTAAAGTCTTCATATGTCCATTTAGCAAACTTAGTCCAGACAGATTCACTGCTGGAGTAAAGTCTTCATACGTCCATCTAGCAAACTTAGTCCAGTCAGATTCACTGCTGGAGTAAAGTCTTCATACATCCGTCTAGCAAACTTAGTCCAGTCAGATTCACTGCTGGAGTAAAGTCTTCATACGTCCATTTAGCAAACTAAGTCCAGACAGATTCACTGCTGGAGTAAAGTCTTCATACGCCCATCTAGCAAACTTAGTCCAGTCAGATTCACTGCTGGAGTAAAGTCTTCATACGCCCATCTAGCAAACTTAGTCCAGTCAGATTCACTGCTGGAGTAAAGTCTTCTTTATATTGATATCTGTGACCTTTATTTTTCGCCTTATTTCTGTATTAAAAATTCCTTATTCTGAGGAATATACCCAGCACAGCATACTTCATTGCATGTTGTGTTACTCCCATCTTGTGAAAGACTTCCTTTGTAAGCTTCCAGGTTTCGGTATAATAGGTCATCATCAGAAAAACATATTAGTCTCCATTCCAACACCGCATCTATACCTCTCTTATTTTTTTTATAGATTTGCACTGAACATTGCTACTTTCAATTGGCAACCTTTGTATTAAAATCTGAGTAAAACATTTATTCTTCGAGTTCATTCCACATTAGGTCAATAAGTCCCGGGACTAACCATAGATGGCGCCTCTAATAAAAAATCCATTCCATTCTCAGTTAGTACCAGCCTTTAGAAGTTATGTATCAAACTTTCGTGACATTGTGTCATTGAGTTACAGTGGTTTTAGTGACGCTACTTTTGCTATTTTCAAAACAATGGAAAAAACCGAATTTCGCGCATTGCTTTTTAATGGGAAAATATTCCGTGGAAACTCAGCGATGGCTTGAAAAGTGTTATCCGGGCTCTGCTCCGTCGAAAACAACCATTTGTCGGTGGCATGCTGATTTCAAACGTGGTCGTACAGACACAAATGATGCTGAACGCTCTGGTCGTCCGAATGAGGCTGTTACACCAGAAAACATTAAAAAAAAACCTCAAAATCGTGATGGAAAATCGCAAAGTAAAGTTGTGTGAGATAGCTGACATCCTGAAAATATCATTTGGTAGTGTTAACACTATTTTGCATGAACATTTGGTCATGAAAAAGCTTTTTTCGAAATGGGTGCCGCGTTTGCTCACAATGGAACAGAAACAAAAACGCATTGATGATTCAGAGCGCTGTTTACGCAAAATAAACAGGAGTTTTTGCATCGGTATGTGACAATGGATGAAACTTGAATCCACCACTATACTCCGGAATCAAATCGGCAGTCAGCTGAGTGGAGAGCAGCTGATGAAAGTCGTCCGAAGCGACCAAAAACTCAACAGTCAGCCGGGAAGGTTATGGTCTCCGTATTTTGGGATGCGCATGGTATAATATTCATCGATCACCTTGAAAAGGGATAAACCATCAATAGCGAATATTACATAGCTTTATTGAAGAGTTTGAAGGCAGAAATTGCAACAAAACGGCCCCAAATGAAGAAGAAAAAAGTTCTCTTTCATCAGGACAATGCACGGTGTCACAAGTTGATGGTCAAATTGCATGAGTTGAACTTCGAATTGCTTCCCCACCCACCATATTCTCCAGATTTGGCCCCCAGCGACTATTAGCTGTTCGCAGACCTCAAAAAGATGCTCCAGGGAAAGAGATTTGGCTCCAATGAAGAAGTGATTGCCGAAACCAACGCCTATTTTAAACCAAAGATAAATGGTTCTACACGGCTGGCATAGAAAAGTTAGGAAAGCGTTGGAATGAATGTATCGCTCTTGAAGGAGATTATGTTGATGAATAAAGAAGAATTTTGGCAAAAAAATGTTGTTTTAGTAGTTAGTCCCGGGACTTATTGATCGATGTGTTAAGATTAGGTCTGTATAAATTGTTCTTGCGTTTTCAGGTTTGGGGTATATTTGATATTTATTAAAATTATGAAAAAAAATGTAATTGAAAATACTTTGGTACCTGTATTATTCAAAAAAGTATTCCTTGAAAATGTTTTCATTTGTCATTATTCTAAAAATTTGATAAGTCGATAAAAAAATTAATATGTGTCAAGAAAGATATGTTATTGCATTTTTTTATTTTCATATCTTTACCATATGTTTTTATAAATATAATCCAACATCTGTTACCACAATAAATATTTGATTGGATATTTAAAATAATTGCTCCACATTCCAGAAATTGCAAGTTTATTATGTCAACTGTATACTGTCATATGTAAAGAAATATCAATCGTAAGAAATTGCAAGATGACACAAACAATAAGTGTAGAAAGAAGAATGAAAATGAAAAGATGAAGAAGGCAGAAAATTGAATATGAGTGTGTAGGGAAATATGAAAATATTTTGGAGAAGTAAATAAAATGCGGGTAAAAATTATACGAGTGGTATCAGAGATAAGAATGGAAGGATTTTGTAAAAAGAATGGATCGTTCAAGAAGGAATAAATATTTTGAAGAACTGCATGAGAGTGGCAATAGTTGTAGATATAAGGGTATGTCATAGAGTTGAGAATAAATTAGATTAGTCTAGAAGTACAAATGCCTGTAACAGATATTAACCCTTCCTTCCCTGTGATGTGTAACTAGTAAAAATTGCTTCTAAAGACTTTAATATCTCTATAAATATAATAAATACTGGATTCATATATTAGGTATTCCTCCGTAATACATTTACGCATTGAATGAAAGAAATAATATTAATAATAATTAGCACTTATCGGCCACATCAGAGATATTTTGTGAAAATCGGGAATAAACTCACCAATACAATCAAACGTGTGCCAGTGTGTGATGTAGGTATATTCATTCTAAAAAACTGCTATGGGTGAGGAAGCGACGCTATTCACGTCTCACTCTACTTCGGTATATGGGAACACAAGAAATAGAATCTCAGTTCGGAGTTGTGTTTCTTCCTTCGAGGTATAACATACACAGTGTTAGTGTTTCCGTCCCGTCAGTAGCTTTCGGGCATCCATTTGAAGTGGTCACTTTTGCCCATTTTGTGAACGTCGACCGATGTTTTTTTAATTTTTTCAACAATTAAATTTCAATTATTATCACTTTTGACTTCAAATTTAATTAATTTAAGCGATTGGCTATGAATATTCTTATTTTTCCATTTTTAAATTGCTCATTTTTACATGTGTATTGAATACATATCACCGGAATGGGCGGTTTTTTTTAGCACAGGAAGGGAAAGGTTAATACAAGTTAAAGTCACAGTCATGGATACCAACAAAACATATGAAATAAAAGTCAGTTGATTGGAAAAAATGATTCAGAGTTATAAATTCATCAGATGCCATAATTGATGATATTGTATAATTTATTGGTAAGAAACAACCTGGAATATGCCTCTGTAATATGAAACCCTGACTAAACGTTGTTTGTTGGTTAAGTTGAAATGATTTTTAAAGTGTCCGTGTCAAAGTGAGGGATTGCTAAGTGTTCTTGACTCGTTACGTGATAGATTGTCTTTTTTCCATCTTCAGTCACTTGAGGCTCGTAAACATACCTTTGATCTTGTATTTCTTTATAAAGTCTTGTGGACTCACTTGCCATTTTGGATGTATTGATTAACACGTTCACTGCGTCGAACACGGCTCCCATGTCCATACAAAATAGCCTTGAATGTTAAGTGCACTCATAAACGTCTCCCGATAAGGATCCGTCGCCGGTTTCATGTGTTTTGAAGACACGAAGGAATACACTTGTATATGATGTTTCAATAGAAAGTAGAATTTGATTTTTAACAAAGTTATGGGTTTTCAAAAATTCGCGAATTTTCAGCAACTCTGTATGACATTTTATACGCAGTGAATGTGTTAACCTCATCCTCTCACTCTCTTAGAAGACATACTTTGTCCAGTGTAGCTACATTTAGATTAAGAAGTCTTCTAAAACCCAGTAGTAAGAATGTGTCAAGAGTACAATGTGGTAGTTGACTCGGATGTGGCCATATTTATAGTTTATTTTTATTAAATAACACATTTCTTGTGTTTTTTTAAATAAAATGTATTTGCATGAAAGAATAAAATCAATGAAGTGCTCATACATTCATAGAATCTCTTTTTTTATTAACCCTTGCAGGGATGTTCGCACATGGGTTAAAAGGAGCCTCTTGCCTTGCTCTGGCCCACACTTTGAATGTGCAGAATAATTGTCATTGCTGCACATTTTCCATATAGGCCACAATTTACATTAAAAGTTTAAAAAAATGCAACATAATTATCATGTGGTTTTTATATTTCAATATAGATTTTTGATTTCCGTATAGATTTTTAACAAGTACAGTGAAACTCTTTTATAAAATTCTTTAACCCTACCTTCCCTGTGATGTCTAACTAGTACACATTGCTTCTAAAAACTTTAATATCTCTATAAATATAATAAATACTGGGTTCAGATTTTAGGTATTCCTCCGTAATACATTTACGCATTGAATCAAAAAAATAATAATTAGCACTTATCGGCCACATCACAGATATTTTGTGAAAATCGGGAATAAATTCACCAATACAATCAAACGTGTGCCAGTGTGTGACGTAGGTATATTCATTCTAAAAAACCGCTATGGGTGAGGAAGCGACGTTATTCACATCTCACTCTCACTCTACTTCTGTTTATGGGAACGCAAGAAATAGAATCTCAGTTCGCTCGCTTCAGTAGCTAGCGGGCTTTCGTTTGAGGTGGTCGTTTCACCCGTTTTGTGAATGTCGGCTGATTTTTTTTCATGTTTTCAGCAATTAAATTTCAATTATTATCACTTTTGACTTCAAATTTAATTAATTTAAGCGATTGGCAATGGATATTCTTATTTTTCCGATTTTAAATCGCTCATTTTTACATGTGTATTGAATGATGCAAACGTGATTGGCATCAGGGGCTGGAGGAGTGCATCCCAGGATAGGGGGGAATGGCAACGACTGCTGGAGGAGGCCGGGGCCCACAATGGGCTGTAGTGCCATTGATGATGATGATGATGATTGAATACACAGCACCGGAATGCGCGGATTTTTTTTAGCACAGCAAGGGAAAGGTTAATATCGCTGTTTGATTTCATCAAGTTCAGTCTTAAATATTTTTCTCGATATATAAACATGTTTGTTATTGGGAATAAAAATAAAAGATAGAAATGAATCAAATAAAATATATTTAGATAATAATGTCAGGAATCTTAACAGTAGTAGGCACATATGAATAAGGTACACCCAAGTTATCATGGCACAATCTTTGCTGGACCAGGTTTGCTAACCTCTATTGTACAAGATTGATTAGACTGCAACTAAAATCCTAGCTGAATAACAACTGAAATCCTAGCTGAATTACAACTTAAATCCTAGCTGAATTACAACTAAAATCCTAGCTGAATTACAACTAAAATCCTAACTGAATTACAACTAAAATCCTAGCTGAATTACAACTAAAATCCTAGCTGAATTACAACTAAAATCCTAGCTGAATTACAACTAAAATCCTGGCTGAAATACAACTAAAATCCTAGCTGAAATACAACTAAAATCCTAGCTGAATTACAACTAAAATCCTAGCTGAGTTACAACTAAAATCCTAACTGAATTACAACTAAAATCCTAGCTGAATTACAACTAAAATCCTGGCTGAATTACAACTAAAATCTTAGCTGAATTACAACTAAAATCCCGGCTGAATTACAACTAAAATCCTAGCTGAATTACAACTGAAATCCTAGCTGAATTACAACTAAAATCCTAGCTGAATTACAACTAAAATCCTAGCTGAATTACAACTAAAATCCTGGCTGAATTACAACTAAAATCCTAGCTGAATTACAACTAAAATCCTGGCTGAATTACAACTAAAATCCTAGCTGAATTACAACTAAAATACACACTAATACGCATTATTTGCAGCTAAAATATTGTTACAATATAAAATACTGTCTTACGGAAAAGTATGAAACAAAAGAAAGCGCAGCATTCTTTTGTTTTGTACTTGATATTTTCTATTTATGGCTGTGGAACAACTTATCAAGTTACTACCAGTTTTGGTTGCAAATCTCAATGGAAATTATATGTAATTGTGTAATTATCTACAAATTCAAGTAACTCAATAAGAAAAAAAGTAATAATTATTCAAATATTTAAAAAAAACTTCCATTACTTAATTTTGATTCCAAAATAATATATTTTGTTTTACCAAATGAAATAATTTTGTGACGTAACTAAGACTATATTCATTTATCAAAATTCCAAATTCTAACGATACTTTTCCATTTTGTCATCACAATTATTGCGAGAAAATTTAATGAATATTCCAATTAAATTGTAATATCAATGAATATTCCAATTAAATTGTAATATCAATTAATATTCCAATTAAATTGTAATATCAATGAATATTCCAATTAAATTGTAATATCAATGAATATTCCAATTAAATTGTAATATCAATGAATATTCCAATTAAATTGTAATATCAATGCGAATATTTGAACCTTTAAAAAGTAACGTAACATTAACTTCTTAAAGCATTCAGTAATATAAGGTCCTTCGGTGTGTTGTACCCCATGGATTACTGGCTTATAATACCGACGTTTCTAAAATGTAGCACTTTTCATCCATGTCATAAGTTGATGTGCACCGAATATATGGTAACAATAACTTTAACATTTGTGGAGGCTGTGTGTTTGTTCTTCCGTGGTGGGATAGAGCCATGCGCTTACGTTATGATCGTGAACCAAGACGGATTCATGCGCTCACATTAGGGTTGAGACTCTGCTGTAGGCCAAGCGGTATCCGGTGTACATCCACTTCTAGCGCAGTTGATTACGAACAAGCCCTGAAGATAAAAACGTAGGCCAAGCGGTATCTGGCGCACATCCACTTCTGGCGAAGTGGATTACGAACAAGGCCTGAAGATAAAAACATAGGTCAAGCAGTATCCGGCGCACATCCACTTCTGGCGAAGTTGATTACGAACAAGGCCTGAAGATAAAAATGTAGGCCAAGCGGTATCCGGCGTACATCCACTTCTGGCGAAGTTGATTATGAACAAGCCCTGAAATTAAAAACGTAGGCCAAGCTGTATCCGGCGAAGTTGATTACGAACAAGCCCTGAAGATAAAAACATAGGTCAAGCGGTATCCGGCGTACATCCATTTCTGGCGAATTTGATTACGAACAAGGCCTGAAGATAAAGACGTAGGTCAAGCAATATCCAGCGTACATCCACTTCTGGCGAAGTTGATTACGAACAAGCCCTGAAGATAAAAACGTAGGTCAAGCAGTATCCGACGCACATCCACTTCTGGCGAAGTTGATTACGAACAAGCCCTGAAGATAAAAACGTAGGCCAAGCGGTATACGGCGCACATCCACTTCTGGCGAAGTGGATTACGAACAAGCCCTGAAGATAAAAACTGCAATGTTTTCGAAACTTCAGGATTATAAGCCATTAAACACCCCGTGGTACAACATTAGCAAGAGTTTATATTACTGATATGAAGAAACTCAAAAGTCTCAAAAAATATTCTTAAGCATTGTTTCGACACCAAACTTACTCTAATGGAGCTTCTACACTCAAGTGTTCACTTAAGAAGCCTAAACTAAGATAGTATTGTTGATGTTGTTGATATTTAACATATACAATTCAAATATTCTCGGTTATTCAAAATTATTATCGGAGACAATTCTGTAATTTATTTTAAGTAACAGCTGTTTTGTCATATAATGAATGACAGCGTCATATAGTTTGTTCCGATTTTTGAATAACCAAAAATAAGATCGATTCGCATAAAAAACAATATTCATTTAATATAATAACAAAAAAAAATAATAATTTTGCTCAAAGCTGGGATAACAATTAATAATACATACAATGAAAAATAAATATTTGTTTTTTCACTTCCGAATAGCACCAAAAACGATAATTCATCGTACGAAAAGGACAAATTCATCGTTTTAAGTATGTCATAAAATGGATCACACGACAGCCTACGTATGTTTTAAAGGCCCTTTAAGTAAACTTAATGCAAAATACAAAAACATATTTCCCTCACTCTTTGGTGTATATATACAGCTTAAATTTATAAATACATTTATCAAAAAATACTATGATAAAATATAAACTTTCCATTTACCGTATTTTACGGACTATAAGACGCACTTTTTTCTTCAAAAAATTGCCTCCAAAATTCAGGTGCGTCTTATACTCGAAATTAATATAAAAAAGTCCAGTGTTTGATTTCAAATTCCCGCCAGTTTTGTAAATGGCCATATATTTGATGCTGCGGGAAACCTATCTCTATCTGGCAACATTGGATTCAACTGGCAGCAGCAGTGCACCGATGCTGAAGAGGAAGAAGAAGAAAGTTCAGATGACGATTTTCAGAGATTTTAAAGGTCAGTTCGGTTTTATAAACTAAGAATTTTTTTTAGTCTGGCTTTGCAATCTAATAATAAAAATGTTATTTTTTTTAAAAATTGCCTAAAAATTAAGGTGCGTCTTATAGCCGTCCGTAGCGTCTTAAAGTCCGTAAAATACGGTAGTTATCTATACAATTCATAAAAACAAGAATTCAGTAAATTCTCAATTCAATATATTTAGTGTAGGAAATTATTTATTCCCTTAACAAGAGTCGTAACGGCGCTATATATTTGTCCATTTATTATTTATTTAACACATTCATTGCGAATAAAATTTTACATCAAATCATGTCATGCTGGAAAAATTTTGTGCATCGTAGGCACTGGGTGTATACTTGTGTGGACGCACAAGATGTGTCCTCAGCACTGAACTTCTTCTCCCTGACTCCATCCCAACTCACTGTCTGAGAAGACTGTCGGGGTTAGCTCTCCTCGTCCTCAGGTTGTATGCTCTTCTGTCCCGGACTACGTCCCCCAGGCCGTGCCTCTGCATCAGGTTATCTTTTTGCACCACCCACGAATTCTTTGGTCTTCCTCTGATTGTTATTCGAGGAAGATCCATGGAGATTGCCTGGTTCACAATGTGATCGGGTGCTCTGCGTCCAACGTGGCCATACCATCTCAATCGCCTCTCCTCCATCTTACTGTTGATGTTTGTAACACCTAGACTTCCACAAATGCGTGAGCTTTTTATTTTGTCTCTTAGGGACACACCAGCTGACCATCTTAGCATGCGCATTTCAGCAGTTTCTAGTTACCTAGAGTATTATACATCGTCCAGCATTCGGAGCCATAGATGAATGCGGGTCTGAAAATCGTTTGGTGTCCTCAGCACTGAACGTGTTAATAAAAAAAATTCATTGACAATTTGCTGCATAGATATTGTATGTCGCCAAGTTAGTATTTTTTGAGATCTTTTCAAAGTTTGACAGCAATATAAATTAGTATGCTTTTGAAAATGTTACACGGGAAATTATACGTAACAAAATTTTACGTAATGTTATAATAAATAGTCATGTCGATTTAAATATCTTTAAAATGGTCTATAAGTAAAAAATATTTCAACAATAATATTGTAATGATTCCATATGTTACAATAAAATCTTCGAATGTAAAATTACTCAATCTCACAAAAAAAACTGGACAGATTTGAAATATATCTTATGATGTAAAATACTTATGCGTGTATTAGTTATTATACAGCAAAAAAATTAATCTGTTGAAGAATTTAAAGCTAAAGAATTTTATAAATTTAAGATTTAAAAGTAAAATCAGTCCAGAAGCTAAACTTGAATACTAATTATTAAACCAAGGTGCCATACAATATATTTGAACAAAACTATTATTATATGACCGATGATTCGAATCTTCCATTTAACCGATGATTCGAATCTTCCACTATTGGATAGCAGTTTAGTGTTTTTTTTCAAATATGGAATTTTAGAATATCTATGACTTTTGTCAGCAATTCCCCATTTGAAAAAAAAAACACTAAACTGTTATCCAATAGTGAGTAGTTTAGTTAAGGATTCAAATCAATCAATCTTTAGTTAGAATGCAAGTGGGTTAAATGCATAATCAGTGACTTATGTCTTAAGTGATTTAATTAAATGACATCACCTCAATCTCATAAATTTTTATGAAGTATATGTTAAATCAAGAATTTACTGTACATATAAACAATTATAACTTTTTACTCAATTGAAAATTATTGATGTTTCAATAAAGTGAACAAATGATACACTTTCAATTTAAGACATATTCTTGGATTAATTAATACTGGCTACATTTTCAAAAAATATTATTTGTCTAAATATATTTAGACTGCCACACCTTTGCGACAGTTTTACATATTAAAAAAAAAAACTTAAAAATAGACAATTATGTACATCAAAATCACACTCTCAATTTATGTATACAATATGTGAAAAGTTTCTTGAAAATAAATTGGTCAATTTAACATCATTTTCAAAATCAAAAATATTAAAGAATAAAAAAATATAGTTTTTCTAAAATAAATTATGATAATATGTGATAAATACGTATAATGTGATTTAATAATATTCATTAAGTAAAAAATTGGTTTAAAACCAATACAAGTCATTCGTGTATTTCCTGTCAAGAATGAAAAAAATCTTATGTTATATAGTCGAGCTGGGACGAGGTATTTTAGTGCCTGGGGCACCCATTTGAAAACGTGCTCCCACAATAAGATGACAAACACTTTGGCCTCGGCCACACAGGTAGGAGCCTCGCTTGGTACTTAGCGCTACGCTGCGAGCTAGGCGACATACCCTAGCGAACCAACGTACCGCATACTATCGCAATGGCCACACTGCACGCTTCGCGCCACGCTACATGACGATTAGTCACCTAGCGAGTCTTCTACCGAACAGACGTGTTGGTTAATTTTATTGTGTCACCAAGTGATTTTACAAGATGGCGGAAATTTTAATAACAACCGTGTATAAAAGGGAGCCTTTGTGGAACCCATCGAGCAAATTATACAAAAATGTACCTGTAATAAAATCACTTTGTAATGAAGTTGCACAGGAAGTAAATAAAGATAAGGTAAGTTGTAATGAAATTGGTTAGTTTTGAGAGTGGCATCGTTTGTTGACTCAAACGCTCCTAAATGTCAAATGAATTTGTGCGTAGCACTTTGGTGTGGTCATGCATGAAGTCACCTAGTCTATTAGTCACCTAGCACCTAGCGAAGCACTTTGGTGAGGCCTTAGCCTTTCGGGAATGGATAAAACTAATGAAAATTCAAAAATTCAACATATATAATATTTATTTTTCGACCATTCAGGGTGGAAAAATCATAAAAAATTTATTGATTTTCTTCAAAATTCATAATAATAAAAGAACAATTTACATAGCGCCATTTAGAGAGCAAACTCTCCTCGAGGGAGCTACGACTTGGGCCTTGAACCATATCCATATCTGACCATCTATTGATTTTGTCGGTTGATTTTAGAGTCCTTCAGATAATTTGCTTGGGGCCAGTGCCCCAGTTGCCCTACCCTTGTCCCGGCTCTGGTAAATATAGTGAAACATTGTAATAATGTTTTTCAAGAGACTGGCAGATTAATATATTCCAATATTCCAAATAATTAAGTTTCTTTGTATAACTAATCTCTACTTATTACAAGAATGATCATAATATCACTGTTTAGAAACAAAAAAGGAGAAACATATTTATACTCAAGAAAATGTAGCATGGTCCCTGTGACGTTTGAAATGTCATGTCTCAAAGGGATGGGGTAAAATCGTTTTTTTTTACAAATCAAATAGTTTTTTTATAAATCGGTCTTGTATTTGTCTTTCTCTAAACGGACATTTTAATTCCTAATTTTCATTACACTGACTTTCTAATGTATTGTATGATTTGTATCTATCTTTAAATAGGCCAAGATTCACTATGAATTAATACTAAATACGAACATTTAATTTTATGTATAAAAAAATCGAAAATCCAATTATCGTATACCAATGCAGACTAACAAATATTATTTGATTTTAACAAACTGACATATTTTGGCTAATTTGTAACAAGATGTATTAATTTGTAATTATTGTTAGTTTTATGCAATGTATTTACCTAAATAACTTGCTATTTATTAGAATCGAGGCTTATATTAAAGTTGATAAAATAATTAAAATTACTGAACGTCGTTACAAGGTTGTATTGGGGCAAACTGTCATAGGAACCGTGTTACAATTTCTTAAGTATAGTTGGTGATTGGTGATATCATTTTAAAGTATAAATACTAAAAAATCACTTCCCTTGAAAATCCTTTTATCTCTGTTCATACTATCAATATATTTATATATTTTTAAATCGAGTAGCTGGATTAATTTCATGATGAAATTGAGAAATGTGTATTTATTTTACTAAGTTCATTGTCCATACAATTACTATTTACGTTTTTATTTCAAATTGTGCTGTTTTATTCAATAAAAAATCTGTATAAACAGAGTTTTACTAAGTTAAATTAGAATAATTGACATAGTATGTGATATAACAATTGACATAGTATGTGATATAACAATTGACATAGTATGTGATGTAACAAATGTCTACAACAATATCTCGCATAGTATGGGTTTTTCTGTAATCATAATTTTTTTTTAATATATTCTTTTGTTTTAATTGCATTCCGCACTGACATTAGACTATAACCATATGACAGTTCATACCATCTTTTAACCCGTGCACTTTGCTGGTAGTATGCAAGTGTCAGTATTGCACCAGATTCCAAGCAGTGAGGTTGTGGTCATTATAATTAAGACTATAGTTTTTTTAGTTGATTATAAAAAGTACCGGAAATTTTCAATTTCTTTATATGCAAGAGTTTTCTGCATCATAATTTGAAAATGTAAATGGCTAAATATTTTTGCGAATTGACACATATAATAGTATAACTAATTGCAACCCGTGAAATATTCACGGAAGTAAAACAAATTCTACATTTATGAAAATATATATTCATAAATGTAAAATTTGTTTATATATATAATCATTTAAACATCGTCCCCTTTTAAACCGGTTCAAAAATTGTTAGCAAGGTATTTAAAATTCGTTCAGTATCACGGATCCACCGAAATTCAAATTTCGAATTACTTTCGGAGAGAATCCAAGTATTCCTCTCTCGCTCTCTTGTATTCAAAATTCAATTCTCGTATTCTTTCTTTGACGACAACCATCGTACGGGTTTTGGCTTATTTATACTATGATTGTGAGAATTTTGTGTTTTATAAATGTATTTACTAGTTTTGATAAATAATCCCACATTACTGCAAACAAATATATGGCAGCTTTGATAAGATAAAATCATGAAATAAGTAAAACTTATTCCAGTTGAGTGATAACTGACTATAACAGACAATTTTCCCTTATATGGCAATATTATTGTGTTTTTTTAAATTTTTTGCTACATTTGACTTAGTTTTTTCTAAAAAATTGCTAGTTTTGACAAATAAAACACAACTTAACTCACAAATAAAGAAATTACCAATCAAATTATTATAAAAGTAATGTAACGTAAAAGTAAAGTAACGGAAAGTAAAAGTAAAGTAACGAATTAGTGATAATTAAGGTGGAAACTCACAAAATTGCTAAAAATGAATAGTTTATCTAATAAGACCTTGATTGGTGCAGTTTCGCATCCTTGTAGTTTTTTTTCGACACGCATTATCCATACTATGCGAGGTATTGCCGTATATCAATAAATACATTTATAAGCTATGATTAATCAAACTATTTTAAATAATAGATACGACAAGGCACATGGTTTTTCAATGAAAAGTAATAATTAGTTTTTTCGTCAAACAAAAGTTCTTCAAAAAGAACTGTTTATAAATAAAAAGGATTTCGCAAGGAACAATTATAACAAACAAAACATTTTGAAACTCGTATTTTTTTTGAATAATATAAGATATCACTTTTCAAAAAATATATGATACTCGTACATAATATAATTTTCACATATGAATAAATTCTTTTTACAATAACAATATTTAGTCTTAATTAATAAAATCTTTAAATCACCACCATCTTTAAATCGATACGTGACACTGAAGGATATTACGCTGTGATTGCTCGACGTGACACTGAAGGATATTACGCTGTGATTGCTCGACGTGACACTGAAGGATATTACGCCGTGATTGCTTGACGTGACACCAGACAGAAGAATGTTACACTGCGACTTGAAACAGTTGTTGAAGAATTTTACATCTGCATGGTGATATACGTTTCATATAAACATGAGGCTTAATTGTGTGGTGTAAAACTGGACATTGAAAAGAAGCATGTTACATTCTGATTGCATGGTGTGACACTGAGTACAAAACAAACATTGATTTCATTGAAGTGAGTGGACAGAAAATTGATATTAGTAACAATGTAAGGTATGTTTTGATTTAATGGTGTAACATCAAACATAAGAATATTACGCCCTGGTTGTAAGTGACACTGAACAGAATGTTCATGTCCTGAATGTGTGGTGTAAAACAGAACATCAGAATGATATACCCTGACTGCAAGTGACACTGAACAGAATGTAACACAGAATGCAATCAAAACATAACATAACAAGAACATAAGAAATTTACGCCCTGACTGTGACACTGAACAGAATGTTATGTCCTGATTGCTTGGTATAACGTAGAATGCAATCAAAACATAACATAACAAGAACATAAGAACGTTACGCCCTAACTGCAAGTGACACATGAATAGAATGTTATGCCTTGGTTGCATGGTGTAACATACAACATAAGAATGTTACGCCTTGACTGCAAATGACACTGAACAGAATGTTACACCTTGGTTGTATAGTTTAACATAGAATATAAGAGCTTCATGCCTTGTCTGCTAGTGGCACTGAATATAAGAACGTTATGCCCTGATCGCGTTGGGATGGTGGTTGATGGTGTTGTGCGTATGGGAGAAGGGAGCAGGTCCCCCAGGCCCCTGTGCCAGTTGCAGGGGGCGGGCTTTGCCTCCCAGCATGCAGCGGGTGGTTTCTCCAACTTCCACTTCCACTAGAAGGTCAGAGCCTCGGAGCCTGTAAATGATACATTTAAATTAATAGTAGTTTCAGATAGAAAGATAACAATTTCAATTTATGTTTTACTTATTTATTTGACACTTTTGTACATTTGATTTATAGAAATTTCTTTCAACCAATTAGTATTTATTTTCAAGTGCTTAGTGAAGATACATATACAAACCAATGAAAAAAAAACAATTGTATAGAATTAATCGGATATCTGTTCTCTCTGCTTATCTCGATAAGGACACAGCATGACAGTGATGATGGTATAGTATTTATATTCTGAAACACGTGTTGAGAATGTAAGATGACTGAATCTTAAAATGAGTATTTAACCCTTCCCTTACGGTGATAAAAATAATACGAGTGTTACAGTGTTGGGTAGTGAGTACGCAATAAAAAATTTGCGATTTTAAATTGGAAAAATAAGAACATTCCTAGATAATCCCCTTAATTAATTATAATTGAAGTTAAAAATAATAATAATTGAGATTTATTTGCTGAAAACATTAAAAAACCATCTGGCACCGCTCACGGAACGGGCGTAGATCTAGTCTCGTTGCCAGCTCAACAGCTACTGCAGCGTGGCAGGGTTGGGGGCTAACTCGGGCGTCGCTTACACTTACGAGGTGGAGACAATTGCGCTCCTCGCTATTCAGTGACGTATGCAAAAGTGAGATGTGAATATAGTGTGGCGCTTCCCGCATACTTTTCACCTATCGTCAAGACCCAAGATCGAGGCGCACACAGCGTTTAAATGCGAATTTGTTTCCGATATTCAGAAAATACTTACGATGTAGTCGATAAATTCTGATTATTATTAATATTATTTTTTAAATCAATGCGTAAATATATTATGGAGGAATACCTAAAATCTTAACCTTGTATTTATAATATTTATAGAGATATTGATGGTTATTTGAAGCAACGTGTAGAAGATACCCAACACAGGGAAGGAAAGGTTAATGTAACGCCCAGAGAAAGATGTCCAGTGTGAAGATCAAGAAGGATATGGAATTGGCTGATGAAGGGACTATGTGAAGACAAACTTCAACTGCACTGGGATACCATTCCCATGACCGACTGTCCTGTATGAATACTGTGGTACACCTGATCTGAATGGATAAGGAGTAGAGAAGATGAAGAGTATATTTAAGTAACACTTACATATGGAAGCGATTGGCCACTACTCCCACCAGCTCTCCTACGAGGTCTTGACCATGTCCTGGGGGTACCAGGGCCACTACCAGGTCGTTCTTGGAACCCTGCACGCCAACAACCACCAGCTGGGCTGCACCGCTCATCACTCTGATCACTCCCAACTGAAAAGAAATTAAACCCAAGATTGCAAAAAAATGACGTGTGAAAGTAGATTTTTCTCAGTAGAGATAGGTTTCAATCGCTCTTACTTCGGACCGAGCATCCACGGTTTACTCTTTTAAGGGCTTGCAATATTGCCCATTTAATGAAGGTCTGTCTTACATCAGATTTTAAACTGCAGATTCCAAGAACTGAGTTGGACTATTGTTGGAAGTGACGAGTCTTACAACCTTGTCAGACAGAAGAAAAACGTTTGACCTCATAATATACTTTAAAATAATCAGTTTATATTTCAACTTGTAGTAATTCCACCTGGAAAAATATTTTGTTCCATAATCAAGTGGTTACAACTCTTGCATGACAAAACTGCACATGTTGGGTAATCAATATAGACATTACATGGACTTTCATATGGCTTTGACTAATTACAGGAGTAAAGTGAAGAAATTATTCTTACTGGGATAAATTGATTAAATTGTATGGGTTTGCTTTGTTATTGTGTTGGATTCGTCTTGTACTGGTATTTCTCTATTGTATAAGAATGCTTACGTGTCAATCTTCTTCTTCTTCCTAGTGTCATAGGTCCCCCCAACGTTGACTATCACCTGAGAGTAAGCACCTTTGTCCCCGGCAGCCCGAAAAAGATCCCAACACTCCTTATACCAGTCCAATCACGTATATTGCGGAGCCAGGAGATTGGCCTCCTGCCAACACCTCTTTGATCCTCTATTTTGCCTTGGATGATCAGGTGCAGTAATTTGTACTTTGCTCCTCTAAGTACATGCCAATGTTGAATTTTGTTTATTGTCGTTTTCTTAATTTTTTTTGTATCACAAAGGTTATTGGACCGTTGAAATAAAATAAAATATTAGGTGTTAACATAAGTTTTGTCCGTTTTTTTCAAATTTAAAAATGCGCACCAAAAGTAAAACAAAATGGTAACGGTTATACGTCAAGTAGACGAAAGTGAGCATTTTCGACACCTCCTTCTGTTTGCGTTCAATCAAGGGAATCAACATTCGACAATTGATTTTTGTTGTTTTCACTCAAAACATGTGGAACCCAAGTGTCGAACTTCTGGACATCTCCCATTGATTTAAGATGGCGGTATACAGTCATGTGACTACAATTCTTCTCCTCAGCCAATTCTACGGTGGTTTGAAGGGGATCTTCATGAATAATATGATTTATGCGGTCCTCATCTAAGTCGACTGGTCGTCCGGAACGCTCCATGTCTTTCAGGTCGAAATTACCTTCTTTGAAACGCAAAAACCATCGACGAGCTGTCCTTTCATTCAAAGCATCTTCACCGTACACTTCGCAAATATCGCGAACAGCTTTGGTAGCTTTATTCCCTCGATTGAACGCGAACAGAAGGAGGTGTCGAAAATGCTCACTTTCGTCTACTTGACATTCCATTTTGAAGGCTTGTAATCAAATAAAATAATATATGTAACTTAAAAGCAAACACAATATCTCGTAGAGCAAAAAAATTTCTTTCGAATGACGTATAACCTTTACATTTTGTTTTACTTTTGGTGCTAATTTTTAAATTGGAAAAAAACGGACAACTTATGTTAACACCCAATAAATGAACCGTGCACCACAACTAATGGAGCGATTAACCTGCCAAGAAGTAAACAACTAATATCTGATCCTTAACGAGTTGATGGAGAGTAGATCATCATATTAATTATTCCATTGCCATAAAACGGACAACTTATGTTAACACCCAATAAATGAACCGTGCACCACAACTAATGGAGCGATTAACCTGCCAAGAAGTAAACAACTAATATCTGATCCTTAACGAGTTGATCGAGAGTAAATCATCATATTAATTATTCCATTGCCATAAAACATTAAAGATAAACAAAATTATTACAAACCTCAGAGATGTGCAGCGGTTTCTTCATGGGCTTAAAGTTTTTGGGGTCCAGTTTGTAGATATGCTGGTCAGTGACTAGCAGGCAGCGCTCGGCAACCTTGTTGAACCGGTTCACCTTGTAGAGGCGACACGAGAACAGAGCTTGACCGGGCGGCTTCAGCTGTTGCAGGCTGCGTTGGTACATCATGCTGCCTGGATTATACGAGGACTGTGATAGATAGTCACCTTGCCAAGTCCTGCTGGAGCCCCAGTCCGTTCGGCGGCCTTTAAGGCATCCAGCCGCTGTTATCTTCATCCTGGATAACATATCATTTTTTAATAAAAGGTTGAATAATTGAAAATAATATAGACCTAAAACTGAGAATACTCCTCATCAAGACCTATGTATGGAGTATCTTGATGTACGGCTGCGAGACATGGTGCCTATCCGAAAGAGATAGACGAAGACTAGAGGCTTTTGAGATGTGGTCCTATAGAAAACTATTAGGAATTTCCTGGAGAGACCGCATCACAAATGAAGAGGTTCTCCAACGAGTCGAAGGAGGAACGCACCTGCTCAGGATCCTGTCCGAAAGGCGTGCAACATGGATCGGTCATATAATACGACACGAGGGCCTCTTGCATGCCATAATGGAGGGTATGGCCGAGGGGACAAACTCTAGGGGACGCCCACGCTGAGAGTACCTGGAGGACCTGTTGGTGGACGTGCGCTGCTCAACATATACAGACTTAAAGAGAGCCGCACAGGACAGGGGGGAATGGAGGAGAAGAGTTGAAATTGCTGCAAACCAGTCTTAGGACTGCAACCACGGAAGGAAGGAATTGAAAATTGTGCATGTTAATGTTTCAATGGATGTTTGCAACTTCCCGGTCAACAGACAGGTCACAGAGATCTTACTGACTAGGTCAGAGAGATCGTCACAATTTGGTATTTTTTTGTAAATATATTTTTTAGTATCAGGATTTTTGGTTGGAATAAGTATGCATAAGGAATCATGTACTAAGATAGTATCGAGACTAAAGATACATACTTGAGCTGCGGCCACTGGTCCTTAGGCACGGGCTTGAGCAACAACCAGGCACGCCATCTTCTGTAAGCTCCCTGCAGCAGGTTCACTGGGAACTTGCGCGGCGCAGGACTTGGCCAACTGGACAAAGGCAAAGACCCGTTGCGGCTCGCACGCAGTCTATGCTGCAACTCTTTGATGTACAGGCGTCGTTTGTAGTTTCTGGAAAAAGAAATAAATTGCCCATTGAGATCTGTCACTTTGACAGTTAGCAGGATATTGAGCCAAGTGGTCATTGAGTGATTGTTTTCTAATAGAAATTTTCATGTAGTCATACTTATACTCAAACCTGGATTTAAGACACCTCTTATATGATCACCAGCTAGCTATATCGAGATTGAAATCCAGGAAAAGTTTCATTAAGAGAACACAAGAACTGACAATCCCTCTGATCAACTGTTATAAACTGCATGGAGAGGCCTGAATAGACTCCGAGAAGGGGTGGCTAGATGCAAGGTGAACATGCAAAGATGGAGTTTCTGAAACAAAAGTAGCGCAGAATGTGATTGTGGAGATATACAGGACTAACAACACATGCTTGTTTTTCCCAACTCGGGACTACATACTATGGACAGAACCTGATTGATGCGAATGAAAGAAATGTAGATAACCTGCTATTTATTAATTTAACACTTTTATTGCAAATACAATCTGGCGGGCTTATTGCCAGGCGGTAATCTCTTTCAACCAACCAGACAAAAGTAAAAGAAGCAAGTTACGTGATCGCATAAATCATTCAAATGACTATTCATCCCCACGAAATCCATAAATACATACGTGAGCATATACCCACAAAGACAAACAATCACCCGAACATTATTTTTCATATAAAATGAGATATAGTCAATCAAAAGGAAAGGAAGGGATGGTGGGAGAGGAAAGGAAAAGAAAAATCAGGAATGAAACACGTTATTTTACTGACTAGAAATTAAGAGTTTTTTCAGTCGCTTCTTGAAGCATGCCAAGGACGGAGCGAGTCTTGCTACAGAGGTTCGAAATAATTTTTTATAGCTCTTACCAACAGCTGTCAAAAGAATAACATTCACTGAATGGACAAAGAAAGAAAGCCAGGAAGGCCGAAGCTTCGATGGCTGGATGGTGTCAATAGGGATGCGCAGCTCATTGGCATCCAGAACTGGCGAACAGCAGCACAGGACCGCCAGTCATGGAGGCGTGCTTTAAAGGAGGCCAAGACCCGACCTGGGTTGTAGAGCCATTGTTGATTGATTGATTGATTGAATGGACAATGAACTCCAACAAGAACAAACAGTGTGTTGGTTTACCTCCAGGCCCTAAGAATGATCATGGCGGCTTTAAGCTTCTTGTAGCGCTGACGAGCCAGGTAGCCTCGCCACTGTTTCTGCAGCAATATCACGATGCTGGGCAGCAGTGCCGCGCGGGCAGCCTCCAGTGCGTGCAGGGTCTTGGCACTCCTGAAATATGTAAAAGTGTCATAAACATCATACAAACAAGTGCCTGATATTTATTTTTTCATCTAAAGGTATTTGTTATAGTCTGACACAGTCTTACACCCTGGTTGTTTTATATTAACGCAAATTGATGCCTGAAGGATCTACAGAGATCAATCGATAGCATAGAAATGTCAAATGGGAATTTGTGCATATTGCTCGATCTTTTAGTCATTTTCTAAGTCTCAAAATAGACTTTTTGAAATGGCAAAAAAATACTGTCTTTTACTGTAGATAATTAGTGAGAAAAAAATTAGGGTCGAACTTTTAGAGTGATGGGATATCATCATGCGAACATCAACGACACACCAATTGAACAAGTTACAAAATTTAAATACTTGTTGTCTTAATATAATGTGCAATAATGACCTCTATGGCTAAGTGTGCTTGAACAATCACAAAAGGCCGCAGCTATTTCCGGATGTTTAAATAACACTATCTGGAAAAACAAGTATATGAACATCCAAAGCAAGGTGAGGATATACAATACCTGTGTTTGCCCCATAATGACATACAGCATAGAGTCCAGAGTCGACACTGTCAGAACCAAAAATCTCTTTCGAACCAGCGAAATAAAGGTACTTAGGAGTATCGCTGGCAAAACCCTTCGTGATAGAGTACGTAACACAAAAATCCGAAGGATGTGCGAAGTTGAAGATATTGTCAGATGGGGACGACAGAGAAGAAGGTTCTGGAACGAACATGTATCCAGAATGGCGGAACCGAGAGCCGTAAGAATGGCCAGGGACAGTATCCCCCAAGCGAGCAGACCTCCAGGACGACCTCCCAAAAGATGGAGAGACAGCTGGCAGTCGACGTCACAAGAGGGAAACAATGATGCAGGACCATAACAGGCTTAAAAGAAGAGGAAGAAGAAGAACATACCTTATGAACAGTTTGGTAAGACCGTATTGCACGTCGGTGATGTTGCGGTCTCTGAGTAGCACCATGACACCCTCTCGGTCACTGCCCTGTTTGAAGTTGGGCCATGTGAATTGCGACAGCATCTTGTATCGCTTTAAGAAGCGGTCGTAGCGCTGACGGTTAGCGAAGCCTGCTCGTCTCACTCGGACATTCTCCACCAATCCCAGGTAAGCCACTTGATGGGCCACCTGTAAAAAAAAAGATTATTGAAAGCTTTTCAACTGAAAATCCTTCGTGGAACTCCATAATATATAAAATAAAACTGAAATTTAATTTAATATTATTTCTTTAATTTTTGCCCATTTATAGGTATATCATTTGCCTATTAACTGGTTGTACTCAGAATGGTAAATGGGCATAAATATTGAACAACCAGGGTGACATAAAGCATCCTTGCTTTACCCCTTTTGAAATATAAAACCACTCAATCAAGGTGCCATTCATTCTTACATAGGGTCTTTCAAATTGAGCGCTTTTTTAAATTCATCTGGTTGTTCTTTGACCCAATTGACAAATACACGACGTTTTGCATGATCCAATGGCTTTAGTTCCTGTGTTATTTGAACCTTATGTGTCTTCAGAGCTAAATCTTTTTGTAAAATACGCCATGTTGGGATTCACTGAGTCCAGCTTGTTGTGAACGTCGACTAATGGACATTTCTGGGTCTTCAGCAACACTTTCACGATGCTGGACCAAAGCAATATGATCTTGTGAACGACCGCTACATCTTTTTCTTCTTTTATTTTCCACCAAACCAGTTTCTTGAATTTTTTTAACAATTCGATTGATAGTGCTTTCAGATGGACGATTACGCAACCCGCAAATATTTTCTAAAAACATTTTTCACTGAACGCCCATTTTCATAAAATAATTTAACAATTTGAACGCGTTGTTGTGTTGTATTGTATACGACTCCATTTTTATAAATGCCATACATTACACTTCTCAAGTGTCACAAGACCCAGGCAAGTTCGCGACGCCATCTGTATTTTATCCAAGAATTAAAAAAAGCGCTCAATTTGAAAGACCCCTATATCCTTTACTTTTGGCGTATGACACAATACCACGTATTAATTTACATTCAATATTTTCCATAGTTGACCTCTTATCACGAGGTCACATGCTTTTCCAAGTCCACAAACACATAATATAACATTTTATTTTTGCCATACATTTTTTTACAAGCATACACAAAGAGAAAATGTAATCCACGCATTCTCTTCTACTTTTTTAGTGGAAGAAGACACGCGAGAGGATATGTTCTATGAAATTAAATTGGACAAAAATCAAGAAGTATTTTATAAAAAAATTGTGCCAAAAAGGGAGAGAAACTTGAACCGCGAAGGGAGAGAAACTTAAAAAATATATCTACCTTAGATAGCACGATAATAAACTGAAATCAAATACTCGGATAATGGTTTCATTAACCCTTCCCTTACGGTGATAAAAATAATACGCGTGCTCCGGTGTTGGGTAGTGAGTACGCAATAAAAAATTAGCGATTTTAAATTGGTAAAATAAGAACATTCATAGATAATCCCCTTAATTAATTATAATTGAAGTTAAAAATTATAATAATTGAGATTTATTTGCTGAAAACATTAAAAAACCATCTGGCAACGCTCACGGAACGGGCGTACGTCTAACCTATTTGCAAGCCTAGAAGCTACTAGTGGCGCGGAACGTCAGTCGCATACCCCGGCGCTTACGCTTATGCTTGCGACGTTGAGACACTTCAGCTCCTCGCAATTCAGTCTAGTATGCAAGAGTGAGATGCGAATATAGTGTCGCGCTTCCCGCATACTATTCACCTATCATCAAGACGAGGCACTCGCAGCGTTTAAATGCGAATTTGTTTTCGATCTTTACAAAATACCTCGATGTAGTCGATAAATTCTGATTATTATTAATATTATTTTTTAAATCAATGCGTAAATATATTATGGAGGAATACCTAAAATCTTAACCTTGTATTTATTATATTTATAGAGATATTGATGGTTATTAGAAGCAACGTGTAGAAGATACCCAACACAGGGAAGGAAAGGTTAAAAAAAAACTGACTAAATGTAAAGAGTAAATTAATAGCTTTTAATATGGAGATCTGTGATGCAGTCGACATCGGATCTTTAAGGTCCCTAAACCATTAGAAGATGAAATGAAAAGTGTTACCAATTGGCTGTCCCAGTGACTGGGGCTCTGTAGAGGGTTGGGTTTGATGCAGCGCACGTAGAAGGGTTCCTTGGTCTGCAGTCCTTGCACAAGAGCACCCATGGAGGTGCGGAACAGTGATGCTGCTGATGGTGGTCTCTTGGAAGTCTGAAATTATCACCGTATATTTAAATTAACCTTTCCCTTCATGTGCTAAAAAAATCCGTCCATTCCGGTGCTGTGTATTCAATACACGTGTAAAAATTAGCAATTTAAAAACGGAAAAATAAGAATATTCATAGCCAATCGCTTCAATTAATTCAATTTGAAGTCAAAAGTGATAATAATTGAAATTTAATTGATGAAAAAAACATCAGCTGACATTCATAAAACAGGCAAATCGACCACCTCAGATGAATGCGCTATTGCAACTGAGACCTGAGATGGACTAACACTGTGTACATATGTTATACCTCGAAGGACACAATCGCAAACTGAGATTCTGTTTTTGCGTTCCTATATACCGAAGTAGAGTGAGATTGAGACGTGAATAGCATCACTTCCTCACCCATAGCGTTTTTTTAGAATGAATATATCTACGTTTCACACTGGCACACGTATGATTGTATTGGTGAATTTATTCCTGATTTTCACAAAATATATCTGATGTGGCCGATAAGTGCTGATTATTATAAATATTATTTTTTCATTCAATGCGTAAATGTATTACGGAGGAATACCTAAAATCTGAAGCCAGTATTTAATATATTTATAGAGATATTAAAGTTTTTAGAAGCAATGTGTATTAGTTACACATCACAGGGAAGGAAGGGTTAATCAAAGTATTTTTATGTATTTATTCATATGTTTATCAATAGATATTTATTTACTTTGGATACAGGACATAAAGTAGTCGAGTTTGATTATTACAAATTATATTTTCTTCCACATAACGCCAGGCCGCTTGTTCTCCCGTGGTGGAATAAAATTATGCGCTCACATTACAGTTGCTAACCAGGATGGACCCTTGCACACACATTACGGTTGAGACTATGCTGTAAGTCAAGCTATATCGTTCAGTGTGCATCTACCTATTACGAGGTTGATTGACAAACAAACCCTGTAGACGAAAATTACAAAATTTTTTCAACATCGGCATCAAAGCCAAATCAAGTGTTTTCCAAAGATGTATACGTCATCCATATCTCTTACAATTTAAGGCCGACAAAGACTGTCTTACGTTCTATGTAAGTTTATTAAAATAAGGTAAAAGTTACACATAACAGATGTAACACATAGAATTAGTGTAACACATAGAATTAGTGTGGGATGGATGAAGTTTAGATTAATGATGGGAGTTCTATGTGATCCCAAAATGCCAGTAAAGTTAAAAGGAAAAGTATACCAAACGATTGTCAGACCCGCACTCCTCTATGGCTCCGAATGCTGGACGATGTATAACTCTTACTCCAGGCAACTAGAAACTGCTGAAATGCGCATGCTAAGATGGTCAACTGGTGTGTCCCTAAGAGACAAAATAAAAAACTCACGCATTCGTGGAAGTCTAGGTGTTACAGACATCAACAGTAAGATGGAGGAGAGGCGATTGAGATGGTATGGGCACGTTGGACGCAGAGCATCCGATCACATTGTGAACCAGGCAATCTCCATGGATCTTCCTCGAATAACAACCAGAGGAAGACCAAAGAATTCATGGGTGGTGCAAAAAGATAACTTGATGCAGAGGCACGGCCTGGGGGACGTAGTCCGGGACAGAAGAGCATACATCCTGAGGATGAGGAGAGCTGACCCCAACAGTCTTCGCAGACAGTGAGTTGGGATGGAGCCAGGGAGAAGAAGGTAAAAGTTACACATAAGGTGCAGAAGAAGAATGAGTGGTAGTTCCCCATCCAAGTAAACTTCTTCAGTTGTGAGGTCTGCCTTTAATCATCATTAGGAGTGGTGGAGCTAGAGAGGCAGGCTCACCTGCTGTATGTGTGTGGCTCCCTCAGGCCACATGTCCTTGAGGCTGGCGTTGTTGGAGGAGTGCAACAGCCTCTTGAGGTCCTGCCACAGTGCATCCTTGTTCTTGTCCATGAAGCCTACGATGCTGTATGTCACGTCACCTGCATAGTGCCTGGAAACATTCACAAATCACCATAAGTCGATTGTGAAAAGTTTATTTATATGGATACATTGATTGAATATGGTCAGCAACTATTGTATACTTATGTGTTACATCACAAGTAACATGTCACATCACTAGTCAACACGGTAGCCATAATGTCTCCTGTCACTGGTCTTTTGCCATAACCGTGTCGAGTCTCAAATAAATCTTATTTAATTTGAAAAATCCTTCATTATAAATAACTTAACATAACAATACATATATACCATCACACCGTCTCCCTGTTAGGGAAGGCAGATAGGAAAGAATACCATACTTTTCTATTGGGTACACATCTATCGCCTCTTCTACATCCATACACCTTCTGATACAGCTACTACGATTTCTCTTAATTTTATGTTTCCTTCTTTCAAAATACGAGGGTTATCCAGAAACTAAGATTACAAGGGCTCCTGAGGCTGGGGGAAATTTTTTGTTTCAAAGTTGGTGCACCTGGTGTGTAGGGGGGATCCTAACGGTCAGTTTCTTTGGTCCCGCGTGTTTGTCGGCCATTTTATTCAGTCACAGTGAATTCTTCCGATGGAGAGGTCGTCGTGCGCTCCCGCCAACTCTCGTCCGTGCGAGACCCGCGCGGTCATCAGTTTTTTGACTTTGCAGAACAATACTGCCGCGAATATCCATCGGAAGCTCGTGGAAGATTATGGTAGTGATGTGATGAGTCGACAACATGTCACGAAGTGGGTTAGGTTGTTCAGAGAAGGCTGTACTAATACTCACGACGAGGCAAGGCAGTGATTTCTGACGAATTTGTGCAAAAAATTGAAGAACAAGTGCGAAATGACCGCCGTGTGACGCTTGACGACCTTCACGAAGAATTTCCTGACATTTCTCGAAGTCTCCTTGGTGATATTGTATCGGAAAAACTTGGTTACAAGAAGTTGTGTGCGAGATGGGTGTCCAGAATGCTCACACCGGAGCACCGTCAAAATCGCGTGACCGCCGCGCGTGAATTTTTGGATCGTTTTGCACAGGAGGGAGAAGCTTTTCTGGACTCTATCGTGACGGGGGATGAGACGTGGGTGTGTCACTACACCCCAACAATTATTTAACGATCAGGAGGTCGAGGAAGCTGTGAAGAAGTGGCTGAAAGAGCTGGTGGCGGAGGTCTATGACACTGGCATACAAAAGCTGGTGCCTCGACTACAGAAATGTCTCGATCTCGACGGCGATTACGTTGAAAAATAGTTTAATATATTTGTGAAGTATCCTGTGAATTTCAATTAAATACAAGCATTTTTCGATGCTATATAAATGTTGTAACCTTACTTTCTGGATGACCCTAGTAGCATACAGTTGATCCAACTATACTTTCTTTGGTCTTCCTGTTACATTTGAACTGTATATCTGTTTTATTAGTCATTCTTCATTCATTTGTTCCACATGTCCAAACCATCTCTGAGTACTCCTTCTCCACCTTACTCAATACATCAGCCTTAAGTTCACATTCATCCCTTATCACTTTATTCTGTATTCTGTTATACATTGTTTTCCCATCTATTCTTCTATTATAATATAAAGAAGAAAAAAAAAAATTCTCCGTGATGTATACATTTTTTGTGAATGCTATTAGAAAAATTTAATTTTGGATAAAAAATATAAATTTAGACAGATATTTTTCCTTATAGAAGAACCTGTTGCTTTAAAAATTAATAACTTACATACAATTTCTCTGTTGGGGTAGGCTCAAAAGACAAAGTGATAAGCTTTTCAGAAGCCCTTGAATTGATTGTGTTTCTCAATTAATTAAATATTCATCTAACATAACTAAATAAATAAATATAGGTGTATTGATAGCAACATAGTATGTACATAATACATTTAAATATACTTCAAGAACACATAAATAGCAGAGAATACATTAAAGACAGAAGCTATCAAAAAGTCTGGGCTCATCTAATAACATCCCCCCGGCCAAGATACATCCAACCAATATAGGGCGAGCCCAGCCACGGGGACACCAGATGTTTTTCAGCCCACACCTTTGCACATGTAGAAGAGAAAAAAAACCACAGAAAATAAATAGATGGCAGAAAAATACATTGAAGAGAGAAGACATTAAAAGGTCCGGGCTCATCCCACAAACATTCCCCCGGCCGAGATACACCCCACTAATGTAGGGCGAGCCCGTCCGCATGGACATTGGGGGGCTTTCAGCCCACGCCCCGTATATCTAGATTAACTAACTATGCTGTATTAAATTAACTACGCTAATGATGTAACTACGCTGTATTGAATTATTTATAGCATTGTTTCTCAATCTTTTAGCCTTGGAGCTCCCCAAATGATAAAATACAATTAAATATAGACTCCGCGAACCCCCAGAAAAAAATGAAAATAAATGTGTTCATTTTTCATTGGTTGGTAAGATGCTTAACTTCCGCCCGGGAGTTTCAGATTTGGTGGTTCAAATGGAAAATTAAAAAAAACCCCAGTTTAAAAACAAAGTTTGTCTGGTAACAGTACTCAAGATAAATGGAGCGAGTGTTGTTACCTGTTTTCATGTGGCAGTATCGCTAACAAGTGTAATTAGAAATAGAAACTTTCTCCAGGGGTCCTAAGCCCAAAGGCTTGATCGATGGGCCCAAAGATACATGATCTTTATCAAAGATACAATATCGCTAACAAGTGTAATTAGAAACATAAATATTCTCCAGGGTTCCTAAACCCGAAGGCTCGATCGACGGACCCAAAGATACATGATCTTTATCAAAGATACAGTATCACTAACAAGTGTAATTAGAAACATAAACATTCTCCAGGGTTACTAAACCCGAAGGCTCGATCGATAGACCCAAAGATACATGATCTTTATCAAAGATACAGTATCGCTAACAAGTGTAATTAGAAACATAAACATTCTCCAGGGGTCCTAAACCCGAAGGCTCGATCGATGGACCCAAAGATACATGATCTTTATCAAAGATACAGTATCGCTAACAAGTGTAATTAGAAACATAAACATTCTCCAGGGTTCCTAAACCCGAAGGCTCGATCGATGGACCCAAAGATACATGATCTTTATCAAAGATACAGTATCGCTAACAAGTGTAATTAGAAACATAAACATTCTCCAGGGTTCCTAAACCCGAAGGCTCGATCGATGGACCCAAAGATACATGATCTTTATCAAAGATACAGTATTGCTAACAAGTGTAATTAGGAACAGAAACATTCTCCAGGGGTCCTAAGCCCGAAGGCTCGATCGATGGACCCAAAGATAACTGATCTTTATCAAAGATACAGTATCGCTAACAAGTGTAATTAGAAAGAGAAACATTCTCCAGGGTTCCTAAACCCGAAGGCTCAATCGATGGACCCAAAGATACATGATCTTTATCAAAGATAAAGTAGCGCTAACAAGTGTAATTAGAAACAGAAACATTCTCCAGGGGTCCTAAACCCGAAGGCTCGATCGATGGACCCAAAGATCATGTTATAGCGTGAAATTTTACACATATAACAGACAAGATAGTCCAATAAAAGATCAATATCATGCGATGGTTGTTCTTGTTAAGGTAACTCACGTGATCCGGAAATGCTCTCGGTGCTTGAGGGCCTTGTCCGTGGGTAGCAGCTGTCTGGAGGTGTAATGAGCGTGCTGGGCCAGCCTCGAATCCAGGGCTCCTAGCAGCACCTCATCTGAAACCTGACCACATTCTTTTTAGAATCTACTGTCCTTATAGTCAAAATGCTAATTCGTTAGTGGTATATAAAAAGTGCTATGCACTACTTTGAAGGAGACTTCTTCATCATAAGGAAGAGAGAAAAGGTTTTTGTTCAATCTATCATGGTATTTTTATTTTGCGTCTACTACATCCCTACATCTTGTCATGCTCTTTTACTCTCCTATTTTTGAGTTATACCCAAGCATGCCCAGCAGAAACTGAGTAGGATAAAGCCATAGATAGACACCAAACTCTCTCATATAGAGATATCGTAGATATTATGTCAGTCCAATCACGTATATTGCGGAGCCAGGAGTTTGCCTCCTACCAACACCTCTCCGGCCTTCTATTTTGCCTTGGATGATCAGGTGCAGTAATTTGTACTTTGCTCCTCTAAGTACATGACCCAAATAGGACACCTTTCGGATTTTAATATTAGTCAGCAGCTCTCTATCAACTTTGGCTCTTTGAAGAACCCTCGTGTTGCTGACCATATCTGTCCAGGGTATCCGTAGCATTCTCCGGTGTATCCACATTTTGAATGCTTCCAGTCGGTTATTATTCACAAAAAATGGAGAAAACTATCCCTGGTCGCCACAAGATCAGAGTTGCCAAACAGGCTAAAGATAACCAAACACATGGATGCATGGATCTCCTCCCTATTTTGAGATACGAGGCATATCCAGAAAGTAAGTGTACTGAATTTTTGTAGGTTACAATTTTTTTTATTTAAACAAAAAAATTACGTGGTTACCGTAGTACATATGTAAGCTATTTTTCGACATAGTCGCCATTCCTCTCAATGCAGGTGGTGAAGCGGGGTATCAACTTTTTGATGCCTTCCTCGAAGTAGTTTCCCGCCAACCCCACCGTCCACCTCTTCCTTTACCTCCTCGTCGGTTGAAAACCTTTTTCCACCCATGTGCAGCTTCAGGGAGGTAAAGAGATAGTAATCTGAAGGTGCTAGGTCAGGGGAATGCGCGGGATGGTTCAGGACAACCCATTTAAACGAGGCGAGCAGTTCCGTCTTGCATTGTCGTGCAACAGGCAGACCCCCTTTGTCAGCATGCCTCTCCTCTTGTTCTGAATCGCCCTCCGCAATTTTTTTAGGGTCTCACAGTATCTTGCAGAGTCGATGGTCTCCCCTTGAGGCATAAATTCAATTAAAATTATGCCTTGACAGTCCCAAAACACGGATGCCATGATTTTCTTGGCTGAAATTGTGGTTTTGAACTTTTTGGCGGAGGGTGAAGAGATGTGATGCCACTGTTGAGACTGGCTTTTGGTTTCAGGCGTGTAGTGTGCAACCCAAGTTTCATCTCCAGTAACGATGGAGCGGAGAAATTCATCTTCATGGAGTTTCCAGCGCCTTAAAAACTCTTGCCCGGCCTCCACTCGATTCAACTTGGCGGGAGATGGGATTGACATTTTTTACGAAACGTGTTGTCGCGTCGACACTTCTCAACGTACTGACCTCGAACCGGTCTCGTTGCGGAGGGGAAGGGTCAGGCTACACGGAAGTGTAGCCAACATGTCGAAAATAAAATCCATCCGGTTGTGAGAGCCTCAGTACACTTAGTTTCTGGATACACCTCGTATTTTACTTTCTTCAGAGTACCACAAAATGTGGTCTGAGGTAAATTACAATAGGGCAAAGCGATTTAATTTAATTAAAACACGGGGCCCTGAGGAATTGGGATGTACAGTGGCAAGGAACCACCTAAGGGGAGTTTAAAAGCACTCAATGATGCATGGAAAGAATTTTTAAGGTTTTTTCCACTGTGGCAAATATGACTAATATATATTTACTAACCTGTTTGGGGTTGAGGCATGCCTCGTCCATGATGGAGATGATGCCCTTGTGTGGCGCGTCCACCAGCTCACAGATGACACGGTTGTTGAAGTACTGGATGGGCGTCCATTGGATGCCCTCACGCTGGTACTCTTCCTGCTCCTGGCGCAACACCAACTCTGGAAGGTGGACAAGAATAAGAGTTGTCCTTTTCAGTTTAAAAACAGTCTGGGCATGTGCCTATAAAGAAGCCCCAGAAGTGCTGTTTTGTTCCTTTTGATTTTTTTTCATGAACATGTGGTAGTTAAACTTTATATAGACATTGACAGATTTTATGCTGCCTGTTTATAATGATAATAAAAATATTTACGAGATACCCAACAATTTGCATTCAGTAATCGGGAAGGATGATCAGTTCTACAGAACATTATCAAAGTGATCAGGAAGGATGATCAGTTCTACAGAACATTATCGAAGTAATCAGGAAGGATGATCAGTTCTACAGAACATTATCAAAGTAATCAGGAAGGATGATCAGTTCTACAGAACATTATCAAAGTGATCAGGAAGGATGATCAGTTCTACAGAACATTATCAAAGTGATCAGGAAGGATGATCAGTTCTACAGAACATTATCAAAGTGATCAGGAAGGATGATCAGTTCTACAGAACATTATCAAAGTAATCAGGAAGGATGATCAGTTCTACAGAACATTATCGAAGTAATCAGGAAGGATGATCAGTTCTACAGAACATTAATAAAGTAATCAGGAAGGATGATCAGTTCTACAAAACATTATCAAAATCCGCCAATATGATTTACGTACCAACCATGTCAAGATGATTTAAGTACCAACGCCGTCTACAACAGTATTTAAGTATCAACTTTGGTGTATGGCAGTGAAACGTGGATGTGAAATAAGACTGAAAAGAACCGAATAAATGCATACACTTAGACGAATACGTGGGGTGACAATGTATGACAGGATTGTAACAAATCTGCTATTAGGAAATTTGCTATTTGGGTAGTATTTTCTTAGATGATGGAAGAGTTAAGAAGGATATCGAATGGCGTAAAGCAATAGGAAACATAGTCAATGGAGCACTAAAACATGTATATACTCGAAACAGACAGTATCATAATCTGTATTGATGATAAAGGAGTGAAACGTGGACGTGAAAAAATATTAAAAAGAGCCGAATAAAGGCTGTAGAAATGTTTGCAATGAAAAGAATATATGGGGTGACAATGTATGACAAAATGAAATCATAAGGGATGAATGCGAACTTAAGACTGCTGTGTTGAATAAGATGAAGTAGAGCACTCTGAGATGGTTTGAGCACGTGGAACGAATGAATGAAGAACTAACAAAACAAATATAAAGTGGAAATGTGAGTGGAAGGCGTGGTAGAGGAAGACCAAGGAAAGCATAGTTGTATCAAGTGAATGATTCTTTTGAAAGAAAGAAAATGTAAGAAGTAAAAGGAATTGTTGGCGTTGGATAAGGTGTATGGATGTAGAAGGGGCAGAAGACGTGTCACAATATAAAAGTTTGGCACTCTCTCCTCTCTGCCTAACCCGACAGGGAGACAGTATGATACTATTTATAAGTTCTAAGAAGTTGGTATCGAAAAACTCTTGGGCCATTTTTAGGAGCAGCTATTTTAGGTAGAGTTAAAAATTAAATGATTACCAATGAACAGCTGTTGAAGTTTCTCATTGCAATAATTAATGCAGAACTGTTCGAAGCTGTTGGTATCAAAAATCTCGAATCCATAGATGTCCAGCACTCCAATCAGTGTGTTCTGCATTACGCTCGCGGGCACCTCGATGGCACTATTGATACTTGTGACAATCCAAGAGAAGAGTCTGTCATATACAGCTTTAGCTAGAGCGTCCCGCGTGTAGCTGGCATCGGAGATGCTGTGCTCCTTGCTGACCAGGTCTCCCCCAGCCGACAGAACCCTGCCGACCAAGGCTGATTTTAGCGAAGAATCGGAAACTCCGAGAGCCTTGCAGCACGCGGATAAAGGCCCTCCTACAATCACTTCTGAGTCACTGTTGCCTGATGAAAAGGTCAGTTCTCCCTGAAAAAAAATTAATCATAATATTAATTCCTAGAAGATCTGTCAAGGATCTGTCCTCACTCCACTGCTATTCATAATTGTCATGAATTATTTAACAAATCATGAAATGAAGGGTATCCTTAAGAATATGTTTTTTGCAGATGATGTAGCACTGATATCAAATAACCATTGTGACTTGCAGAGCAGCCTGGAGAGATGGAGAAAGATCCTGGAGGAAAACGGCTTAAAAATTGGTAGGAAAAAGACAGAATATCTGTACCTGCCATTTGAAGACCCAAATGCCACAACTCCTTCAATGCAACTGGATGGGGAAATATTAGCCGGCTGTGACTCATTTAAGTATCTGGGTTCACTCATTCACAAAGAAGGAGGGTGCGCCGCGGATGTTGACCATAGAATAAGTACGGGATGGATGAAATTCAGATCAGTAACAGGAGTCTTGTGTGTCCCAAAAATGCCTATAAAACTAAAAGGAAAGGTATACCAGAACTATCGTTAGACCTGCAATTATGTATGGCTCAGAATGCTGGATAATGTACAGCTCCTACTCTAGGCAACTTGAAACAGCAGAAATGCGAATTTTTAGGTGGTCGGCAGGAATATCACTGAAATATAAAATTAAGAGCTCACACATTGGTGGTAGCCTAGGAGTCACTGACAGAAATAGTAAGCGGGAAGAGCGACAGCTGAGATGGTACGGGCACCATACTGTAAATCAGGCAATGTCCGTGGATCTTCCTCGACAGCCGTCCAGAAGAAGACCAAAGAACTCCTGGATGACTCAATGCTCCAAAATCCTGCAGAGAAACAGCCTAGATGAAAGCGACACCCAGAACCGAAGAATATACAGCCTGAGAACAGAACGAGAAGAGCTGACCCCAACAGCCTACCTAGGAAATGAGTTGGGACAGTGCGAGGAAGAAGATTAATTCCTAGAAGAAGGAAGATCATTAGGTAGCTTCAAGAGTCGGAGGAGGCCAAGTGGAGAGGTCGGGACCGAACTGAAAGAGTAATCGAGACAAGTGGAAATCTACATTTCACAGACTGGAAATTCAACCAGAAAAGAGAATTGGAATCAACCTACAAGGAATCAACCCACAAGGAATCCTTGGTTTTCGACACGGTGGTCAGAGTGGAATCTCAGACCAGGTTTAGCGGATGTCCTTGTTGGACGTGCTGATGATTATGATTGTTGTTTGGTATTTAAATAAAATACCCCGATTAGCAATGCGGAAAGTGAGAGTGAATAATCAATGAATAGTAAACAGCGATGAATGGTTAAGTGATTAACAATAAGTGATCCTTTATTTATCGATAAGTAGGTATATATACAATTTCAGAACGGGGCGCGTGAATGCGTCCGCAATATATTTTTATCTCACTCCTGTGCGTGCAGAGGTGGTCGCAGACGTTGCTAATAATATAGTGGGTAGAATATTTGTTGGCGACACGGCGTGATGTGTTCTCTTTCTACTGTGGAATGTGTCGTAAATAGTATTAGCGGGTAAACAATATTAATGTTCTGGTATGCGACCTTTGGGCATGTCCGAAGGTCGTTTCGTCGGTCGTTGACCGTGCGTGTTGACAATATTCAGGGACGACAGTATTCCCTACACAGGCATAACTATAAAAAAACAAAGATTTGGGTATTCAAAATTACTCTCTAGTATAGTACTCCCTTCTTCATGTCCACATTATTGATGCTAATATGTCAAATAGTGTGGCTGGTAAACAAAATTATCTTTGAACTTATTTAGAAAAGCGAATCAGACCAAAACCTCTCAAGGGATGATAATTGATCTATCTACCGATGAGGTCACAGAGATTACTAGTTCAATAAATGTATGTTTGACATATAATATTTTGAGTGTATAAGGTCTGTAAATATGAAACCGGAATTTGCTAATAGATGGCTCTAGTTGTCAATGACATGACTGTCAAACCGCGTCATTGACGCCTTTTTCTTGTGTTTACATTTGTCAAAGACTTTTAACTCACAACAAAACAAGTTTAATACAACTACATATGTTTTCATAGCATTGAACATGTCTGTTTTTGTGCCTGAAAACTACGATTTGCGGACAGCATTGATTTTCTGCTACCATTTGAAGAAAATTGCTGCAGAATCGGATCAAATGCTTGTCGAAGCTTACGGTGAGCATGTTCTTGGTAAATCACAGTGCTTTGAGTGGTTTAAAAAATTCAAAAGTGGCGATTTTGACGTGAGAAATGAAGAACGTGGAACATCACCGAGAAAGTTTGAAGATGCCGAATTGCAAGTATTGTTGGATGAGGATGACGCTCAAACGCAACAACAACTCGCGAATCAATTAAATGTGACACGACAAGTCCTCTCTATACGTATGAAAACCATTGGAAAGATCCAAAAGGTGGGGAAATGGGTTCAACATGAACTGAATGAAAGACAGCAGGAAAACCGAAAAACCACTTGCTAAATGCTGCTCGCCAGGTACAAAAGAAAATCATTTCTTCATCGAATTGTGACTGGCGATGAAAAATGGATATATTTCGAGAATCCTAAGCGTAAAAGATCATGGGTAACTCCAAGCAAACCAGCGACATCGACTGGAAGGCCAAATCACTATGGACGGAAGACAATGCTCTGTGTTTGGTGGGGTCAGAAGGGTGTTATCTATTATGAGCTGTTAAAACCTGGCGAAACCGTTAATACTGAACGCTACCAACAACAAATGATGGATTTTAACCAAGCATTGTGTGAAAAACGACCAGATTATCAAAAGAGGCAACACAAAGTGATTTTGCTTTATGATAATGCACCATCGCACACAGTAAAACCGGTCAAGGAAACGATTGAGGCATTTAGTTGGCAAATACTTTCGCATGCGACTTACTCCCCAGACTTGGCTCCATCCGATTACTACTTATTTGTATCGATGGGATACGCACTTGCTGAGCAGCGCTTCACTTCTTACGATAATGTTTCATATTTACAGACCATATATCAAAAAAACAAAAGAAAAAAATGTATATTCTCATTTAAACCTTTTCCTGGCCAGGCATGTTGTCGTGTGTACCTGATTAGGTACTCACGGTTTGTTGACGTTCTGTTATGTTTCATGCCTCTTTTTTACGTGTCTGGAAATTAAATTCAGGGTTGTCACTACACTAAGAAATTTAAACTATATAATGCACAAATTTAATTTCATTCTTTATAAAACACAAATTTCACTCATACACAATTGAAAGATTATCACTAATGTAAAAGGAATATGTATTAATGGTGTATTAACAAAGATTTGAAATTAATTATTATGACACGAAATAAATTACTCCTAAAAATATTGACACTATACTCAAGAAATTGTAGCATGTCCTTATGACGTTTGAAATGTGTTCAAAATGTCCCTGTGACGTTTGAAATGTCATGTCTCAAAGGGATGGGGTAAAATCAATTTTTTTTACAAATCGAATAGTTTTTTTAATAAATCGAAAATCTGACGTTTTAATTCCTAATTTTCATTATACTGACTTTCTAATGTATTGTATGATTTGTATCTAACTTTAAATAGGCCAAGATCCACTATGAATTAATACTAATAACGAACATTTAATTTTATATATAAAAAAAAACGAAAATCCAATTATCGTATACCCCATCCCTAGCCAATGCAGACTATAGTTCGGAAAATGTAGGATGAGTCCTGTGACAGCTCACAAATTTGCCCCAATACAACCTTGTAACGATGTTTAGTCATTTTAATCATTTTATCAACTTTAATATAAGCCTCAATTCTAATAAATAGCAAGTTATTTATGTAAATACATTACATTAGGTTGTATTGGGGCAAATTTGTGAGCTGTCACAGGACTTATCCTACATTTTTCGAACTATAACATAGTGACTTTTGACGAACGTCGCCAAATATTATTTGATTTTAACAAACTAACATATTTTTGCTAATTTGTAACAAGATGTATTAATTTGTCATCATTGTTAGTTTTATGTAATGTATTTACCTAAATAACTTGCTATTTATTAGAATCGAGCCTTATGTTAAAGTTGATAAAATAATTAAAATTACTGAACGTCGTTACAAGGTTGTATTGGGGCAAATTTGTGAGCTGTCACAGGACTCATCCTACATTTTTCGAACTATAACATAGTGACTTTTGGCGAACGTCGCCTAATATTATTTGATTTTAACAAACTTACATATTTTTTCTAATTTGTAACAAGATGTATTAATTTGTCATTATTATTAGTTTTATGTAATTTATTTACCTAAATAACTTGCTATTTATTAGAATTGAGTCTTATAGTAAAGTTGATAAAATAATTAAAATAACTGAACGTCGTTACAAGGTTGTAATAACTTATAAATTATGGGCAATCCACTTAAAATTGTTGAATTACTATAAAATAAAAACTACTAATGCGCCAACCTTAGCAATATATGATGGCTGTAAAACGAATCACTTCCGTTTGACAAATGACAATATCTCAATCAGAAATCATTTTAACATGTGACAAAAATATTCATAATCTTCCACAGAGATGGCAGTATCTGTACTAATTATAAAATATAGCTTAAGCATATGTCAAATTGGTAAAGTAAGCTCAACAATATAAACGTGGATATAACTGCGGATCATTCCATTCTTGACATTGAAACAGTAAAAAAAAAAACAAACATAAAAGCTAAATATATTTTGAATCCTAAAATAAGACAGTCCAAGTTCTCTTGTAAAAAAAGCCAATTGCTAGATTTGGAAATTGATAAGATCTTAGATTACTCCATTATAAGATGAATAGAATGGAAACACAGATTGCTATGGGCATTATACAATAAAATAATATTTCTATGACAGTTAATAAAAAAGCAGACATACGGAAATCATACTTAGAAGTGACACACATTAATCAATATCAATCATTGCCATGAATGGGACCAAATCAAATTGGCAGAAACATTGAACTCAGGACCTCACTTGACACGGCTCTTGAGTGGACACATAACTCATCGGGAATCACGAGAGTGACAGTTCATTTAAGCTAAAACTATGTTTCAGAACATGTAGAACTCCATACCAATTGTGAAATAAGAGAGAATTGAAAAAAATATATGCTACCAATTTTATTATTACATATTACCTATTTTCCTTTTCTGGTACGTATTGTATTATTTATTTCAATTCTATGTTGTTTATAGTTAAGGCATTAACGTTGTGGAGGTTTAAAGACATTGTAATTTATTACCTATAAATGGAGCAAAGTCCTATTTATAAAAAATATATCAAATGAAATAACCAAAAATATTCCAAGTCACATAAAGCCAGCTTTTTACACTAACTTTAATCTCCGGAAACTCTTATTTAATGGGAAAGGCAAAAATGGAATACTTAGCAACAGCGGTGTGTATAAACTTTTATGTGCTGACTGTGATCATTTCTATATAGAAAGACAGGAAGATCTTTTGAAAAGAGATTTCGTGAACACCAATCTGCCTTAACAAATCCTCTAATTTATTCTGAAATGGCTAATCATTGTCACCGTGAGAATCATACTTTTTCTATCGATGATGCCAAATTCTTACATATTAGCGGCAATGGAAATAAATTGGACAGATTAGAGGTTCTAGAAATTTCTAAGTCAGTATACCGATCGGAGCATCTGTTGAACAGTTATTTCCCCAAAATCTCCCCGCTCTTGGCCGAAATTATCCCTAGCCTTCCTAACCCCCCAGCCTCCAACCGTTGAAGTGTCTATATCGGTACCAGTTCGAACAGCATTTAGTCTTGTTTGCGCTCCCCTGAAGATGAGGTGAAAGCCTTGAAACCGGTAGGGTTATACCGTCACAAAAAAGTGGGATAAACAGTGTTTGTTAAAAATAAATTACAATATTTCAATTTTTTTGTGTATATGGTTAAACATGGTATATCTGACAGGCTTATTGCTACACAGTAATTTCTTCCTGACAGATTTTATAAAAAAAAATATATTTATATACAAATTTAAGTAAATAATTTAAGTTATAAATTTCAGAAAAAAAAAAACACTAACAAATGGCAAATATCTATCAATAATGATGGAACTAGAGGAAAGGAATTTGTTTAAGGTTAAGGAAGGGAACCAAAGGAAAATTAGGATATTCTGAGTGATGTATTATAATATTTTTCCGATTCTCTCTTAAATGTAAATAACGATGGTGCACACCTGATAAATCTTGTCAACTCATTCGCAAATGAAAATGCACACCATGAATACACATTGATTTTGACTATCCATTTCTTATACATTCCATTGATTAAATTACAGTACGATCCCTCCACTACCCAAGTAGCATAATACGATCCCTCCACCACCCACGTTGTTATGCAATACGATCCCTCCACCACCCACGTTGTTATGCAATACGATCCCTCCACCACCCACGTTGTTATGCAGTACGATCCCTCCACCACCCACATTGTTATGCAATACGATCCCTCCACCACCCACGTTGTTATGCAGTACGATTCCTCCACCAGCCACTTTGTTATTTATTTATTTTTTCAAAACAGGCTTAGCCCAATTATTTTCAAAAATACAAGATATTAAAAAAGAAGAAAAATTACATAGAAAAAAAAAAAATTATATAAAATAAAAAATAATGCATATGCATACATACGAGTATATACACACAAACATATGATACACATATATTCACAGTCACTAAAGTATGTTGATGAGTGCTTTCTAACGCGCTCAATCTAAAAAAAAAATTTACTTTTGCTTTTGGTAACGTGATATGAAATATGTCAATATCCGAAGCAGTCCCATTCAGAAGAGTTAAGGCCCTTCCAACAGGCATAGCGGCTGGAAGGCCCGTTCTTGCGTATGTTATTGAGAACAGTTCTTGCCGGCGCAGTCTAGTGTAATTGTTAGGAACATTTAACGCTAATCTTTGTAGTAATGCTGGACAGCTCACAACTCCTCGAACGAGTTTGACAACGTATACCAGGAGATGCAGATCTCTTCTTACGCTCAGTACCTGAGTATGCCCAGCAGAAACTGAGTAGGATAAAGCCATGGATAGACACCGAACTCTCTCATATAGAGATATCGTAGATCTTTTTTTTGTACTTTCTCCACCATGAGTGAGTTCTGCGGCCCCACCAGGCTGCAGTACGATCCCTCTACCACCCACGTTGTTATGCAGTATGATCCCTGCACCACCCACATTGTTATGCAGTACGATCCCTCCACCACCCACATTGTTATGCAGTACGATCCCTCCACTGCCCACGTTGTTACGAGAGACAATATTAGTCTCCATTATACTTTCACAGAAAATTTGAAATTCAGCAAAACTATCCTTTAACACCACTTAACAGAAGTAGCTAATCGGTCCGAAGATGAACCGATGTAAGGTTGAGTGGAGATGAACCGATGTAAGGCTGAGTGGAGATGAACCGATGTAAGGCTGAATGGAGATTTCTTCGAAAATTATTGACTTGATTATCATCAAAGTGCCACAAAATGTGATCTGCAGATTAATTCAGGAGGTCACAAAAATTATGAAAGATGAAGGGACAAGATTGAAACTAAAGAGTTTGCCATTAAAGCTCCTATGGCCAGAGAGAAATTGGGTAGTCCAATAGCTTGGATACACCCACAGGGAGTTGAGGCATGCCGTGGTGCAAGGAAAAAAATTAAATGTCTGTCTTCGCATTGATTTACTGAAATCTTTTATGTAATTGTTATTATGTATGATTTATGTATGATTCGAAATGTGCTCAGTGAAAATATTCTTAAAAGTATATACTTCGCCTTATGTCAGTCAGCACTTTCTTACGGAATATCAGTTTGGGGGGGATGCACCTTTGTAGGTTTCCCAAAAATTGATTGTGAAAATAATGAATAAACTTCCTGCTCGGTATCCCACGGCGGAGCTTTTCAGAGAGTATCAGGTCCTGAAGATAGCCAATTTACATCTCAATCCATTCTCTGGCACTACCATCGAGAGGAAGGGAAGATGCAGACTGAGCAGACACACATGGCAAGTAATGAAATGTTCACCATCCCTAGAGTTAAAACCTCTTTTGCCCAAAGGCAATATGCTTATTTGGCTCCCATTACATACAATGGCGTGCCGACTTCAATAAAGGTAAAGGTAGGAAAACCATTTAGACAGTCGATCGGAGCGTGGTTGTTATTACGACAGGATTTTGAGTACTTGGGCTTTCAGGATGAATGACGAGTGGAAAGGATTTATGTAAGCTCGTGAGTGTGGTTTTCTTCTTGTTGTTTTAATTCTTGTTGTTTTAATTTTGGTTGTTTTTGTATTTGTTTTTCTGTGTATTTTTTTTGTTTTGGTTTTGTTTTAATTTTGATTTTTGTTCTTATGATTGTGTGCGGTATATTGTGGGATGAATATTTTTGATCTTTCTGGAGTGATGATGTGTGAGGAGTTGAATTTCGCAAGATGTTTCCAGTTGTAGTTGAGTGTCACTGTTTGTCAGGTTGATGAGAGCGTGCAGCGGGGTTTTGTTTTTATGTAATAAAAAATCGGAAAGAAGTATCGATTTATTTTTTCATGCTAAATATCCTCAGTGAGATAC